>OX596381.1:102702709-103302709 GCA_951394425.1 Tipula unca
GGACTACATCTTTCGTAAAACTGAAACACCGCAGCGTAACATCTTATATCGCCAGTCCAATCAGATGCTTGCATATGCAGATGACATATGCGTGATTGGACTGAATAGCAACGGAGTGAAAGAAATACTTGATCCGCTTGTAGAGTTTTCAGCTTCAGTTGGACTTCAAATCAATGAGTCCAAAACGAAATACCTGATATCTGGTTATAGAGACAATGGCACACCAGATTTTAGTAGTGGCCACCATACGTTTGAGGGAGTGAGGAGGTTTAAATACTTGGGTTCTCTTATCACTCACGATAACAGTGTGGGTGAGGATATTAAAGTGCGGCTGGCAGCTGGCAGTCGTTCTTTGTATCCTCTAAGGTAACTGCTAAAATCTAAACACTTATCAAGTGCCGTGAAGCTGAAGCTTTACAAAGCGTTGATCAGGCCCGTTGTTATGTTTGGATGTGAAAGTTGGGCGCTGACGGATGAGTACGAGAGATGGCTCCTAACATTTGAGAGAAGAGTCATGCGTGTGATTTACGGCCCAAAACGCGAAATAGATGGTACCTACCGAGCTCTGTATAATATCGAGATCAGAGATCTGATGGTGATCCCCGATATTGTACATGAAATAAGATCTCAGCGAGTACGCTGGGTCGGGCACGTTCTGCGTGCTGATCCGGAACGAATTGTGCAGCGATCTCTGAAAAGAGAGCCACCATATTGTAGGCGCAGAGGTATTTGAAGGCGACGATGGCTCCACGGTGTAGAGAACGACTTGGCCTCTTCAGATTGTCTTAGACAGTATGAAGACCATGCTCGGGATCGAAACCAGCCGAATTGTTGACTCAGTAAGGGGCCAGTAATGGCCTTTAAACCTGTTTTTAATTAATTAATTAATTTTAATTAATAGGACACAAGACGACTACCTGGCATCAAAACGGTGCTTGCCATATCTATATTATTTTTATAACAGCTATAGCTTTATAATTTTTTCTTATTAATCTTAATTTTTACCAACAAAGACAATTAATTATTTAATATTTGATTTCGGTTTTAATTTACCCGCCGTGTATGTAATATACACTATAAGTTAAAGCGCATTATAAAAAATATTTATGAAAATATTGTAAATTTTAACTTTTGTAATAAAATATTAATTTTTTTTATTTTTCCAGGACACATTGGCCCGTTACCTATATCGAAGAACCGGTCGTCAATCAATACGCCAAGGTGGGTTATCACGGAATATGTCTCAACGTTCATGCTCATATTCACAATCAGCAAATACTTGTTCATCAATTTGTTCATCGCAATTTTATAATCAAACAAATTCAATAAGACATTTGGACTACGATAATTTATCGATACCTTTTCAGTCATCAAAAAGACCACTGGTTATATCATTTCGAAGAATTCCACAACATAAACTCTATCGTAATGAATATTTATCGCATAACTCGTATGACATACCGAACAATAATTTACTATTAGCTAGATCTAGACTTAAATTATCCGATCATAGACATGCACCAAAGTTGCGGGCCAACATACCGCAACAAATTGATGAAAATGATAATGAATTGGCACCAGTACCACCATTAAATTTTATTCGAAAATCAACATCGGATACCAATTTACACTCAAACTATGGTTCGTTATTCTTCTATCCAATACACGACTTTCATAACCGTTATGATGTAATTGATTCAAAGCATAAATTTGATGTACTCAATTACAAAGAAATGTATAAAATGAATTATAAATCACCGTACGAGAGTCCCGAAATGTCGTTAAACTCCAAAAAATTAGAAGAAAATTTAAATAAAATTCTTGAAGATTTAGTTATGTATCAAAGGCGAACATTTTCACTGAAAAAAATTAAATCGAAACCAAGGCGAACAATTTTATCAAATAGTTGTACCAAAAATTCACTTTGCAGCAGTTCGAACGATCTTAAAGATAAATGCCAAAGTATGCCCTCAATATACTGTACTGTAAATGACAATATTTATGCAGATAAAAGTAGCTATAATGATAGTCTTAAGGCCAAAAATATAGATTTACATAAGATTTTAGCAAAGCCAGCTAATCATATCAATGTAGAAAATATAAACTTTGAACATCCTTTACACATTTTAATTAAGGAATCGGAAAGAATTTTCGATTAATTTTATTTGGATAACCAAATTAAAATTAAAATCGATTACTTGCTTGCTTATTCCGATTACGATTGTAATTATATACGAATATTTGATATTTTGATTTTATCAAAATTTGAGGGTGTATTTTCAATTAAATTTTACATTTCGAGATGATGGAATATGCTAAAATATAACGAAGGCTAATTTAAAATAATTTAGAAACTTTTAATGATATCTATCTAATAGAATATTGAATTACTTTGAAACCCATCATCACCCTAAATTTACACTCAATTGTTGGATATGTGAGACTGTTATATTAAATTATTATATAATTGTCATATATATGTTAAAATTGTCATTTAACTATTAATATGAATAGTAAACCTAGTTCACACCGATCCCCAATATGTTTATATCGAACTCACTTATATTAAGTGTGGGTATGTGTCGAAAATATAACCGTAAGAACGATTTTATTTTTTAATTGTATATATTAAATTAAGCAGTAGCTTCATTTAAATACATACATATACAATTATGATAATTATAAACAAGTAAAATTTAGTTTAGAAATAAATGTGCATAAATAATGCACTGCGATCGGCCAAAAACATAAGAAAAGGCATAATATTTGTTATCGTTGGCTTATTATCATTACATTTACTTTTATTAGACTAATACGGTTTGCAGACTAATATACTTGCAATGTAATCTAAATTAGTTAACTAACTAAAAAATATTAATAATTATTCACATACATATTTGTTTCAAAATTATATAACAGCTCCCACAATCATAGAATCTGATGGAATTATTAGAATTAATTAACATATATAATTTAATACATGTAAAACTAAAACTATAAACATATAATTCCAAAAGTGTATTTTATTTCTATCTCGCACCATATAGAGAAGACCAGTGTTACCGTTTCTAAAAATTTCAGAGGAGTATATTTCTTATGAAAAAAGTAGCCTACATACCTACATGTCATACATGTATTTAAAATGAAACAATAAACAAATTCCTTTCTAAAGTTTTGTAATTTTCTTAAAAAAAAACTCCAATTTGCAATAAATTTGTTTGTCCAATTTTTTTTTTTTCCAGCACTGTATATCGTTTTAAACTTAATTTAATTTGGTGTGTACGTTTCAATAGAGATTTTATGAGCCAAATCATTATTTTCTATAACCATGTTCCAAAATCCCGTGACACTACATTTTCTAAAGCCAACCACCTAGTGGATGCCGTTTTTAACATTTTGTGGAGCTTGACGTTAAACATTTCTTGAAAATTTTGAAGTTCGGTTTGCTTCTTAGCACTGTGGGCAAAAAAACATAAATATTACACGCTAGTACTTATGATTAAGTGCAGAGAATGGCAAGTGCATTCTATTACATATAATGATTTGTTGTGTTACTTTAACCTTTTTTGGACACCATTTTTTTCGCCCACCATTACCGATGCATTGTCTGCCGCAAATCCAATTTAATTATTGATAGATATGTCATGTTTTTCCAAGAAGTTTATCAAAGCATGATAAATTGATTTGGCATTACAATTTTTCAATCCATACATACTTAAAACTTTGCCTGATTTTTTATTGTAATACCTTACGACAATCGCTAGCCATTCATTCCTTCGTTGTGAAATAATGATGTTACAGTTTCTTTCGCTTTCGTTCTACCAACTTTTACATTTTTGGCAGTGTTTGAATCTGGTACATTGCAAAATGGGTTCTTATCTAACGGAATTAACCAGCTAAATTTTTCTTGCCACACAGCATGTAATTTTTGAACCCGTTTTATGTTTTTGACAGTTTATGAATTTTTTGAACTCGTAACATTGGCGTGTCAATAATTAATAAAATGTATAGGTAGTTTCTTTGACTATGTGCACTAAATTATAAAAACTTAATTAATTATTATAGTAGATACTTACATTTTCGTCTCCCTTTACTCCGTCTTGTATATGTCCATTGCCTTTATCATTTTGCTGACTTTTAGAATTACAGTTGTTTGCCTCACTATCTGAAAATAGAACTTCGGTCATATTATCGTCTGTTGATTGATCGAGTTGCTTTGGAGAACCTGTAGTAGTGCAAGCGGCATGGTTATTGACCTATAAATTGAAAATTTGAACGTAAGTTTATATGAGTAGTAATTGGATTGAAAAAATTCAGCCTCCGACGGCCATTATGGTCATATAATAAAATTAAGAAATAATTATGAACAATGAATTTATTGAATTTCGTTTATAGCTTCTGCCTAAATGACGTAATATCCAACAAAATTTTTAAGCAAAAACAACCGTCACCATTTCTATAAAATCTAATTAATTGTTTCCGATTCCCCGGGAAAAATAAAAAATTTAGAACCGACTCGACCATACATTGAATAAAAGCTTTAATATTAAAATTAATCATTTGTATGTACTTACAATTTGGTTTTGGTTTCTCTGCGCTTTCTCTGGGCCTGGCTTGATATCCATATTTATATTAATTTTTTGACATTGAATTGTTGACATTGTTGCGGCCTGATTCTGGTGCGCTTTAACACGAATCTAACAAACGAATGGAATAAATGAAGTAAACTTATAAAATATTTTTGTATAAACCCGTAAGCTAGACTAACTTATCCATTCTAAAACCCCCAATTGGGTTATGGTGCTACTGTTGACGATTAAACTTATTGATAAAATAATAATATATTCACTGTCACGCACAAAATAACTACTGCAGCATTGGTTTGATATATTATCAATTCCACAAAAAGAAATTCTTGAAACATTATGCCAATAGGTATTCAGCGTATTGTTTTTGCAAAATCGCACGTCGAAATACACTAATTATTTATGTTTGTTTGAATTTTTTAAATAGTATGCTGGACCAATTGTCGGGTAAATCAATTATTTAGGTAAAAGTCGATTTTTAGTATTTTTGTTTTATTGAAATATGTGCTTTTGTTTATTTTCAGCTTACTTAATCCGTAGATCACTAAAATATTAACAATCTAAACGTTAAACTTTTACCTTTGTGTACTCGGTTTACCCTATTTTTTGATAGGGTAAATGAATTTACCGAAAATTAAAGTAAAAGTAGACTTTTGCCCGTGAATTGGTCCGCAGCCTAAATATTGAAATGACTACACTTATTATTCGAAAACGAAAACACAATGATTAATATTTAACGTTTAACATGGCGAATAACGGGGTGAACGATGAAAACAAAAAGTTAAAATTAGGTAAAATAAAATTCCCTTTCCCTATAAACCAAATTTATAATTCTTAACCGTGTTCATACGTTCAGTTGGATTGATTCAATTGTTTGTTGAATAATTCTTTGGTTAAGAGATAAAAACGGAGTATTTTTCAAAAATCGTATATCACTATATACAACAAAGAAGTATTATTTTTGATAGCGTATTATTGATAGAGTATTATTTATGACGGTAGTACAATATTTCAAAAAGTAGTACAAATACTCCGATTATAGTAAAACGGTATCATTGAAAGACACCTGAATAAATTGATACTAAATAGTGTTTTTTTAGAGGAACTTTGAGTTGGCTTTATTTGACAACCCACTTATCAATTGATAGTTGCTTTTTGTTTAGTTTGGTTTGACATTTAATTATGGATAGACTTACATCAGAGCAAGGCTTGCAAATTGTTGAATTTTTTAAATCAAAATATTGATTCTGTTCGTCAAACTTATCCGTGCACTTTGTCCATTTTATGGCGTACATAATGGTCCTTCAGAGTGGCTAATTCGAATAACAATAGATCGTTTTCGGACCACGTTTACTCTTAATGATAATGTGCATGCCGTGAGACGCCGAACAGTGCGCACTGAAGAAGCTGTTCCAGCTATACAGGAAAGCATTGAAGAAGATCCAAATCAATCAATTCGTCGCCGTTCTCTCCAACTGGGGTTGTGTCCTTCCACTTTATGGAAGATGGCTGAAGCACAAATTGATATTGATGTAGAATTTCCATTCAAAATTTTGTTCTCCGATGAAGCCCGTTTTTGGTTGAAGGGATAAGTAAATAAGCAGAATTGTCGCATTTGTAGTGAGGATAATCCACAAGCTTTTGTCGAAACACCATTACATCCTCAGAAAATTACTGTTTGGTGCGCTTTATGGGCCATATGTCTTCAAAAATGATAATGGTCAGAATATTACTGTAAATGGTGAGCGGTATAGGGACATGATTAGAAATTTCTTCGTACCTCGATTAGCTGGCATTAGTCTTGCTGGCATGTGGTTCCAACAGAACGGAGCCACATGCCACACAGCGTGCGCTACACAATTAATATACTCAAACAAACTTTTGATGAAAGAATAATTCGCATAATGGTCCTATTAATTGGCCACCAAGATCGTGTGATTTAACCTCATTGGATTATTTTTTTTGGGGTTATGTAAAGTCACTTGTCTACGTTAATAAACCACAGACAATTGAACACCGGGAAATCAACATTCGAAGAGTTATTGGCGAAATACGGCCGCAAATGCTGCGAAAAGTTTGTGAAAATTGGTGTTAAAGATTGCGCCTTGTATGCGCCAGCCGTGGCGGCCACAAGGTCGAAATCAGATTTAAATATTAATGTCATCAAATTTTCTATTCAATAAAGCCCGTTTCATTGATATTAAAAATATATTTCTTTGTTTTATTAAGATTTAAACTTGTGTAACTCTATAAAAAACACCCTTTACATATTTGTTTCTTGGTTGATACCCTGAAAATCTCTAATCAAATAAAATTTTAACTGGAAATCAACAACAATTTTTACTGGATTTATATGGGAATCTTTGGAAACAAGATTGCACATGGTTTTAAAATCCAGGAAAATCTTTTTCAATGAAATTGCAAAACCTACTTAGAATATTGAAGATTTAAACAAATCACGATAGTAATAAACAGCTCGTTTTAAATTTGTTTTATAATTGTCAAGAGTTTTTAAGTTTGAAAACAAACATTATAGTGGGATAAAGTGGTTAAAGCTTTGCCGCTACCAGGTTAGAAGTAAGTTAACGAAAATTCAACAAAACAAATAATATATAAATAAAATCTAAACTATCTTAAATAACTGCAATATCAAAAATATCTGAAAATCTGAAATATTTGAAATATCAGAAAAATTGGAAAGTAACCGGAATAACTCATTGCAAACAACTCCACAAACTGTATTTATATTCGAAACTAAAATTATGCGCATCTTTCTCAAGACCAATGCACTTTTTAACGTAGGACTACGTCTTTATTTTTATTGTATAACCTCAATTTCAATTGAACTGGAAATGGCACTTTTATAGAATCAAAATTTCAATGAATCGAAAGATGTTCCATATTGTCCGAAACGAAATTATGTGATGCGTTACTTCGATCGTATCTGTGATGCCGTCATTTTTTTTTCATACACCAATAACACCATTTACAACTTTACAACGTACATTTTACAATTGTTGGTACCAAATTTTGAAAATGATTGAATGTGAAAAGAAATCTAGATGTCTTATTGTTTCTGTTTGTATAATAAATTTTTTCGAAAGGAATAACAAGAGCACAATGCTATTATATAATAATAATGGCGTAGATTCAATGTAAATCTTGTATCTGGCTTTTCTTCTAATCTTCTATTGTTTCTAGGAATAGTAGAAAAACTCGATACAAGATTGAAATAATTCAGAAGTTTGTGTGGATATTTTGAAATGCTTATCTAGTTTTTATATAGAAATAATAGCAGATTAGAAGAAAATACAGATAGAAGATTTACATTGAATGGACGCCAATACCTTTTAGATGAAAGCCATCCTTTCTAAAACAAAAAAGTTATATAATTACGATAAAATTCCGAAATGCAAAATGAATAATTATATAAATGAAATATTATAATATTAAAAATTCAATTATGTTATCTGCCAAGTAATAAATGTAAAAAAATAAAAATCAATAAAAAGTTGTTATTTGTATAAAAAAATAAAAACATACTTCAAATAATAAAAAAAATAATTAATTATTTATTATATTCATATAAATCTATTTAATTATTGAAAATATACATGTATATTTTTCTAAATGAATAAACAATTTAAAATAAAAATAATATTTTTAAATTATATAAATTTTTATGTAGATAACAGAAACAAACAAAATAAAATTTATTCTTTATAGTTTCTAAGAAAATATGAACAAAAAAAAAATAAACATTAAATATTTTTATTTATTTATATATACCTATGTACATAATATATATACATACGATATATATTTTTTGAACAAATAAAATATAACGCAAGACTTACAAAACGTTAACTTTTCTTTCAGAAATCAACAATTCAACATTACACTTTTGTATGGTTAATAATAATATTCAACAAAAAGATCATTTGGGCTTAGTTTTAGATCCTATTATAATAAATGACTACAAGTTAGAAACAATTAGCCTGTAATCAACAACAAATGTTTTATTATTAAATTATTAAATGTTTTTTTCAATTGTTAATGAAATATAATAATATTACGCAAATATGTTTTACCAAAAAAAAAAAAAATATATATAATTTTTGAAGAATTTTTTTATTCTGTTTACAGTTCATTTTTTGTAAACTTTTAAACTTTAAGAGTTCTTATACCAACGTATAGAATTAAATTTGTTTCAGGTTTGAATATATTTATATAATAATGTTTTTTGGAACTATTAAAAAATGTCTTAATTCAAGGAAAGCAATTCATGGCTTTTTTATATTTAGATATTGTCAATTTAAAAGCAATTGAATGTATGATATCCTGTTTAAGAATGTAGCGGGTTGATATCACTGAACAAATCCTAATTTATTCGCACATACATTGCAATTTCATACATAGCTTTAAAGTTATCGTGTGGTAAGACATGTGTACATTTGAAATTGGTTGGAATCTATTTCTTTGCAGAACATAAATAACAGTAACAGTAAGTAATGGTTCATAGAAAAGTTCCGAAACTTTTTCCCTGCAGAAATCAGGCGGATGAGAGTGGAGTAGTACAGTATGAATAAGCCGTGCACAAATTTTAATTTTCAATAAAACATAACTTATAAATGTCTACATATTGAAATAATGGGTAAAATTTGTTTAAAAATATGATGTATTTTACATAATTGTTTATCTCAATTCAGTAGCATCATCTACTGTTCTACACTTTAAGAATAGTCATCGATTCAATTCAATCTGTTGTACATCACACTGTACAAATTAATGAAAGAATACAAACTATGTAAGTGCTTCGTTCAATTAATAGTTCAAAAGAATATATGGTTCAGTTATACTATCCAAAGGGTTGTTCCGTTTGAGTTATGCTACTATTATGTTTCATCCTAAATATTTGTCTTAATCTACTGATTTAACTTTATTTTATATTTATAGCTTATCGAATATTTATGTACATAGCACAGGCCTTCAAAACTGGTAATGTTATAAATGTAATCTCGAAAACAGATATTCTACGGTTTTATCAACGCTTGTAATCTATCATTAAGGTTTTGTAATATTTACGAACAAAGTAGAAACCATACGTAGAGCATTAAGCTCAGTAAGTTGATTTATTAATATGCATGGAACGATTATTGCCGACTAACAAACAGTCAGTTATTTGTCAAAAAAATGTATGTCACAGTAACAAGTTTGAAAGAATTAGGGAAAAAATGTACAGTAATGAAGTCTGCATGTTTTTAACTAAAACTTAATTATGAGTTGTAATTATAACAATTATATTATTAATGAAATTAGATTTTTTTTTTACTATATTAATAGTAATGGCAATACTCACACGTGGTTTTAGATTAGGTTTAATGATAAAAAAAAATGTTTGGATCTAAATCTAACACGCATTTAAATGTGTCAACATGTGTTCATGTATAGTAGGGTGAATTATGAAGAAACCTAGAATAGTATTTAAAAGGTAAGTATCGAAAACTCATTAAACTTAGCTTCCCCATTCGTATAACTGTAATATTGTTTATAATGAACACAAAACTTTTTTCGTCTGTTTCATCGCTATCACAAATGCTAGTTGAAAAAATTATATTGGCTAAAAATTTAAAATTGAAAAGTGAAAATTTATAAAATGAAGCTAACGGCACACACAATCTGTTGGCAATAAAATAAAGCCTAAACAACACCATACACTTTAATCGAAAAATTACCAGATGGTGCAGATATTGCTGTTTTAGTACTACGACTCACCGTCGGATGGCGCAAACAATAGTTCAAAAAGATTTTATTGAACTGTTATGCTGAGTTAGTTAGCATGAGAAATTGTGGTGGGTATAGTTACTAATTAAAAAACAAACCAATCATATATTTGGAGCCACTAACAATTAAAGTTTCTCTTTTTACCCAAAAATCGTTGATAATATCTAGCGGTTAATAGTGGTACTAATATTTTCAGCTAAACATAGAAACGTTTTACACACGAGGGATATATACCTAATCCTTAAATATTTTATATATTAAAACGATATTTAACATTGATATCCTTATCCAAAGATAATTTTTTTAGTACACGAGTAAAGCGTGTTCATTGGTATCAAAAAAATTAATTATCGATTTTTATTTCTTCTCCATGTAGTTTTTCTTTCCATACACATCCATATATCCAACAAGGAAAATTGAGGTGGTTATCTCTGCTGATTATTATTTAGAACAGGATTCCATCTTCATACTTATTCAGTAAAATAAAACATTCTGTTTGTTGCCTAAATATTTTTCTAGATGGGGTTGCAAATTTACTGCAAGTACATAACAATTTCTTTAATTAATTTTTTTTTTGTGGTTTTATTTTTTATTTTATTTATTTATGAATGAATATAATATTATATTAATAATTACGACACTTCAGTGTAATAAACAAAAAAAATTTGTAAACAAACACTGGAGCGCTTAGAATCATACCACAAATTTAATTTTTTATCTCTGTTCGTCAAATTAATTATTTAGTTTTTTTCTTTCACCCAAATTTGACTAATCCATTATTTTAAAGAAAATTAAAATAATTTTTCATATAAAATATATTTTAATTTATGTTACTAAATTATATTTATATTTAATAAAAAATG
Organism: Tipula unca; assembly: GCA_951394425.1. Classification (NCBI taxonomy): domain Eukaryota; kingdom Metazoa; phylum Arthropoda; class Insecta; order Diptera; family Tipulidae; genus Tipula; species Tipula unca. Next base: position 102,713,943 of record OX596381.1, read on the forward strand.
AAATTATTTATTTATTAGTTCAAAATTACGTGTGATGCAAAAAATATGATGGCAATGTCAGAACTCAGAACTCAACTTGTTTCTTTTGCTCAAGATGTTGCCAGCAGTTCACGGAATTGCAAACTTTCATTCTGTTCATTTCTAACCATCAAATAATATTCATTGGGATGTGATTAATTTTACGTTAATTAACGTTTAGTAACTGCTACAATTTGTCACAACCATTGGCCTTGTCCACACGAGTATGCAGTACGTGACAACACAACAACTGGTTTACATCCAATCGAGGATGCATCTGATGTTGTCATTTCTCTATTTATGTGTAAGAAAAATTCATTTCATATTGATTGTTTGACTATAGAGAACAACATGAAACAATTAAAAAACAAAAATATTTTCATTTTATTTGTAGAGAGAACATGTCAAAAAGAAAAAAGAAGAACTTAATATAAAGATCAGAAAAAGGTCATAGGTAGAGGCTCTGAGCTTACAATTCGCAACAAGCTGCTGCTATATCGGCAAATACTGAACCCGATATGGACCTACGGTATCTAACTCTAGGGATGTACCATGCAAACAAACTCCAAAATGATGACCGTGGTAGACATGAACGGAAGACCTTCACAGGGACTTCGGATGAAATACATCAAAGACATAAAAATGAGGGCCGCCACACATGAAATAAGGCTCCAGGAACATGGACACTCTTATATTCGCCATAAGATAGATAACCCTGTGGTTGAAAGAAGTCTCCAAAGAACGAGCCCATCTGACCTAGTGAACTTACCAAATTAAAATTAGTAGACAGGTTTAATCAATTATGGGAATAACCATTGAGTTACACTCCAATAAATAAGAATTTTATAAGAAATGTAGATTTTGTATTTGAAAGATACAGTATGGGTTCTATTTACACAACTTAATAAAAACCAGACCAATTGTCATTAGCGAACATGCCGCAATTACCGAACACATGATACGTACAAATTTCACAAATTTTATTTATCAAAAATTCAAACTTACATGTCTATAAAATATTCAGTTACAAAATAAATTTGCAAAATAAAACTTATTAATTATTTCATAAATCATAATAAATAAAATATAATAAGAATGTCACTGTTCATTCATTGAAATAACGAAAACAGAAGTTTGTTTAAAAATAATTCACGAAGCTCTAAAGAAGTGTGAAATTGTAGTTTGTACGTAGTAATTCCATACTACCTCACCAGATGATTCATCGATGTCAGTCATTTTTTTTTGGTTATTCTGGTTATTCTAGTGCACTATTAGTATGATCTCCATATAGTATGATCTTCATATTTAGTGCACTAAATCAATTTTTGTAACATAACTTTCCTATAATGAATTTTAAAGTTCGCAATAATACTGGCATCTAATGGTTGCGGCCGCGACGTTGTGTTTGCCGGAAAAAAATCAGTTTTACATTCAAATATTCTGTTCGGAGATTAGCACGTTGCGTGTGAACAAACATTAAAAAATTTCGGTTTGTATTGATTATATCGCTGTTTAGATCTCTTAGGATATCATCGAATAATGTGGATGTTATCCAAGCTTTTTTATCAAAAAACATATTCAACCGGCAACGAACTTTAATCGATATACTTGAAAGCACGCTGATTGTTTTAATTTCCAATCACAATCACAATGGGTTTCCTTGTTAATCAATTCTTAAAAAATAATAACGCGATGGTTCGCTTATGCGAAATATTTCTCACATTTAAATGATAGTGTTTCATCCGGAAGCGCTTTATAAAATAATGCAGTTTCCCTGGTGTATAATCATTATCAATATCTTTCAATTTCAAGTGCCATGACGCTCCAGTTTCAATGGATTGAAACAATTTGATTAAACTAAACATAACTTGCTGAAACGATATTCCATATTTGTGTTTAAAAGAATTTAACAAGCCGGTCGAAGATTAAATTTTTTCAAAGTTAGGAATTTGTTGTTACCGAGCTATTTGAAGCGCCTTTTCTTTTAACAGTGAACCTGAGATGGGAAATTTATTTGCTCTTGCAGCACAAAACTACTCATATTATGTTAACTCACTTATCTTTCCATATTTATAGTCATTATTTTGCACAATTCAAAATTATAAGAACTTATAATTTGGTGGTTCCCCAAATACAAAACATTTATTTTTATAGATTAACGACCATCTACTGTTGATAACTGTTTGTTTAAACTGATTTAAATAAAACAATACAGGTTACAGATTTCTAATTGGTTTCTATTTTGTAATTGTAATTATGAATATTTAAAAAAAATGAGCCATAAAACATGTTGCGGATGTATAATTTTCAAATTTCAATTTTTTGATAATAATGATACAATGAGTTTTTTCTCAAAATAAATTATTAATAATTCAAAATTATGTACTTTAAAATAAACTGTACATCAAATACGTGCTCAGCTCGCTTGATAAAATTAAAATTATTACGAAATGAAATTTTGTGAATATAATTACTTCTAGTTGATTTTATAAACAGTTAATTTTTTTTACGGATGCGGGTCGTCAGCCCAGCGATCCAACCGGCAGCTGGCAGTCGTTCTTTATATCCTCTAAGGCCACTGCTAAAATCTAAACACTTATCAAGTGCCGTGAAGCTGAAGCTTTACAAAGCGTTGATCAGGCCCGTTGTTATGTTTGGATGTGAAAGTTGGGCGCTGACGGATGAGTACGAGAGATGGCTCCTTACATTTGAGAGAAGAATCATGCGTGTGATTTATGGCCCTAAACGCGAAATAGAGATCTGATGAAGATCCCCGATATTGTACATGAAGTTAGATCTCAGCGAGTACGCTGGCTCGGTCACGTTCTGCGTGCTGATCCGGAACGAATTGTGCAGCGATCTCTGAAAGGAGAGCCACCATATGGTAGGCGCAGAGGTCGTTGCAGGCGACGATGGCTCCACGATGTAGAGAACGACTTGGCCTCTTCAGATTGTCTAAGACAGTATGAAGACCAAGCTCAGGATCGAAACCGTTGGTGCCAGATTGTTGATTCAGTAAGGGGCCAGTAATGGCCTTTAACACTGTTATTATTAATTACTTCTAGTTATTACTATTCAAATATAGATGGCAATACAATTCGAAAAGAGAATTTCCGAGTTTAAAAACCACCGATCACTTGTCAATTCTTAGTCTGTTACTGTTTGGTGTTATTAGGTGCGTTTTATTATTAACAGAACTTCAAGTTCTATAAGAACATCGGGAAAACTACTGGGAAATTTTATTTAGTTTAACCAATAGGTGTTTTTTTTATTAACAGAACTTCAAGTTCTATAAGAACATCGGGAATAATACTGGGAAATTTTATTTAATTTAACCAATATATTTAATTTAAGTTCTATTTATTTGAATAAATTTCAACTTCTAACTATATTTTTTGACGTCTATTGTGAAATAATACAGGTATCAAGCATAAAACAATGAAAAATATTTGTTTAAAATATTTCCTTTTAAAATTTCCCTTTTTTTCGAGTTCGTGTACTATGAATTTATCGCGAACTTGAAAAACCCAATGTTTTATCCAGAACATTGAAAAATAAAGTTATATTTTATTTTATTGCGATAATAGTGAATTAAAATGTGTAGTTTAACATTAAATGTATCTTATTTATTGATAAAAAATTAAATTCATTTGGATTTTACTGAAAAAATGAGAAAATTCTTATCCACTTCATTCCAATAAGAAAATTTCTGAATTAAATAACAGTCGTGTTTTTTAATTCACAAATTTTCTTATTGGAATGAAGTTCTGGATAAGAATTTTCTCATTTTTTCAGTAAAATCCAAATAAATTTAATTTTTTATCAATAAATAAGATACATTTAATGTTAAACTACACATTTTAATTCACTATTATCGAAATAAAATCAAATTTAAATATTGTAGATATACTTATCTAGGGCCAAGGGTTAATGGATCGAGTTATTCTGGTGATATTACAGTTAATGGTCGCGAATTCAGAATTGCTTCTATTTGAGTAAGCAAAGTTATCATTTCTTCGAATGTCAGCAACGTCTCACCCAGTACTCGTTTTAAATGATATGAGTGTATGCAATAAATTTATCCCACATTGGGAGCGCCCGGAGGAATAAAATGCCATTCGATGTTGTTGTCGTTAACAAATCTTTAGAGACCATCATGAGACTTTTTTGCAGATCTCGTTGTGCTCCAACGAAATTGGAACCATTGTCACTGTAAATGTGACTACAAATACCTCGCCGTGCATGGAACCGTTGTAAACTTGCTAGGAATGCTTCGGTAGTCATGTCACTAACCAGTTCCAAATGTTCAGCCTTTGTTGCCATACACACAAAAAGGGCTAGGAAAGCCTTAACAGTTTTAGTACCCAATATTGATGCCTTAATTGACAATGCGCCTGCATAATCCACTTTTAAAAGGTGTAAAAAGGACGATGGTATAATAATCTAGATTGTGGCAGTTGACCCATAAGTTCCTGTTGTTGCTGTGCCTCTAAACGGATGGATTTCACACACCTACCAATTACTCCTCTAACTTACATGGACCCGCATGTAAGAGTTTTAAATGTTCGTCCCTTATACATAATCACACTTGTCACCTTGTGTCTGGTTGGAAATATAATTGGATGCTTCGTCTCAAAAGGCAGCTCTGCATTCCCCAGCCTTCCTGCTACTCGTAACAAACCATAATTATCTATGAATGGAAAGAGAGATATTAATTTGGAACTTTTACATTAATGCCACAGAATTACTCGTTTGTTCGCGCAATGACTGCTTTGGTAATTCATTTGTTAAATTGGTTTGGTTTGGTCATTCCACCTCCGGTTTTCCCAACCAATGTGGCCACGCCACCATAGGCTATTATACACCAATTCTTCCGGCAACAGACCTCGCGAAGCACAATCAGCTGGATTGTCGTTAGATGGCACGTAATGCCATTGATTGCAATTGGTATATTGCTAAATAAACGATATTATATTTGCCACATACGTCTGCCATTTTCTGGGACACGATGACAGCCAGTTTAGTACAATAGTTGAGTCGGTACACAAATGGTATTTAATGGACATATTTTTCTCAAACGATTTTAAAGTGGATGGCATTAACTTAGTTAAGAATACGGCGGCGCAGAGTTTAAGTCGAGGAGTGCTAACTGATTTGATTGGTGCTACCGTTGTTTTTCCAGTTACCAAATTTTGCTTGTAGCCATTTTTTGTTTTCACCCGGCTATAGATAACCGCAGCGTAAGCCAATTCGGAAGCATCAGCCAATCAATTAACTTGATTAATTTGATAAAATGGTCCAAAGAATCTATGTAAAAATTAAATGTATGTTATGCTTGTCCACGGTTTTGAATCTTGATCATCCGTTCTAAATTTGAAGGTGTTAATTTGTTCCATATTTTATTTTTAGTAAATCACAAACATATTACGCCCATATTACATAAATAGTAAATACTCACAAAAATGTTATTTTATAATTAAACGTTTGCGCTACTAAATAAAATAATTTTGATATTCATATTGTTAAAACTGATATTACAACAAGCACACACACAAATACATACATATAGTTATAATTATAATTTAACTTCAGTGTTGAGTTTGAATCATTAATACTGCGAATTGCGATCGATCAGTATGTGTTGGCTACATTTATCCACATCATACTAAAATGCATAGTTATCACAAAATTGTACTTCAATGATTTTTCAATATATTAAAAGTTAACTTTTGATATTATGTTTATCACAAAATAAAGATTGACATAAAATAAAAATTATCTTTAAATGTTTGTGGATTGGAACAGCTGTTGAATCTTAGAGTTCGTCGAATTTAATTATCAATAATTTCTTCAACTAAACTAATTCTCTTCAACTAAGTTGTTCATAAGTTTGTGCATACTTTGTACAAACATATTATCTACTAATGTACAACAGTCCAACGCGCGGGGGAAGGTTTTGTTATTTTATATTCACGTGCATTGTATAATAAAGTTAAGAGACAGACATGGCAAACTATTTTCGTATTTAGTTTTAGTTTTCCAAACTGCATTTTAGAGATTTTTACGATTTCATAAATATTTAGACAAAATAAACAAAGTTTAGTTCAAATTTTATTCCAAACAAACTAATTCAAATAAATTTTAAATTTGGCGAACATCGATGTTTATTGTTTCTATTGATTTCGAGTTACTTTTCATTGAAATATTTCTAAAAATTAAAGCCATACCATTAAGTCCATACAAAATAAACGAGTAAGAGTTTCCATTTTAGAATTTTTATTGCTCAGTTTAAGCTCATTTTGGACATAAACAGAGCCCTCTATATATACAGAACCGTTAGGATCGGTTTGTCATAATTTTTGTCGAGTTTTTTCTAGAGGAACTACTTTTTGCATTATCCGATAAGAATCATGACCTTTTTCGAATTCATTTTTATGAATAAAAAGTTAATAATATAAATTTGTTTAATAGAAACAGCTGATTGAATATTCTTTTCATCTATAGTTATTTAACATGTGATATCAGCAACAATTTATATCCATTAATTAAAATTCATAAATGAATTTAAAGAAATTTATATAACTTTTATTATCAATATTTCGGACTAAATGCCCATTTTCAAGATCTATACAGAACAGAAATAAGTATAATTAAAATTTAAAATTCTACAATTTCTATAGCTTAAATAAGTAAACATAAATGTACATGTAAATATAATTTTCAAAAAAGTTAAAAAATAAATTTAAAAAATAAGATAACTTACATAAAATTAAAAAATTCTTAAATAGAATATATATATATATATATAACAACAACATTAACATAATTTATAAATAAATCCAAATTAAAAATTTAAATTATTATTAAATAAAAATTGTAAAACACTAATAGTGCTTGTTGGTTGTCACAGATCAATTAATCCTACTTTGAAATATACATTCCTACCTAAATTTATGCATATACAGAATATAAGTATATAAGCCTAGCGCGCAAAATTTTTTTCTATCACTTTTTACTAATATTCCAACCGAAATAGCCATAAAAGAAGTTAGAAGAAGATGGGAAGAAATAAAATTTGCTACGGATCTTGATATTGATACTTTTTTGAAACTATTAAATTATGTCATAGATAACAATAATTACTTTAAATTCAATAATATCATTTATAAGCAAAAATTTGGTCTTGCTATGGGTAATCCATTATCACCGATACTTGCGGACTTGGTTATGGAAAGATTGTTTAATAAATGTTTACCGCTACTAGAACACCAACCGACACTGATAAAGAAGTATGTTGATGATGTTATCCTTGCAATCCCACGACAATATATTAATAATACTTTAGAAAAATTTCATACTTTTGACCAACATATTAATTTTACAGTTGAAGAAGAATTAGATTGTGCTATACCATTTTTGGATATGACTCTAATAAGGAACCAATGCAAAATTAAAACTTGTTGGTTCAAAAAGGCTACAAGTTCAGACCGCATGTTGAACTTCATTTCATCACATCCATCTAACATGAAGTTTAACTTAGCAGTGTCTTTTGCCCGCAGAGTATTGTCATTATCTAATATTCAATTTTATAGCGACAACATTAAAACCATTACAGATATACATAAAAACAACTACCCACACAATATAATTAAAAAAGCAATTTTAAAAGCCAAACATCTTTCCACTAACAATCACAACCATAATGTTCACAATAACACTATAATTAATACTGAGCCCATAACTAATATATTCAATAGTATGACTTATGTCCATCATTTATCACAGCAGATTGTCAAAATAATTAAACCAACAGATAATCAAAATTTCAAAATAGGATATAAAATTCCTAATAAAATGTATAGATCATATTCAAAATTAAAAGACAAAATACCTATTGATCAACATCATAACATAGTGTATGAAATTCCGTGTGAATGTGGTAAATTATATGTTGGCGAAACAAGTAATAAATTGCGTTTAAGGATCCAGAAGCATCAAAGTGATGTGAGATTCAAAAGCCGTACTACAGCCCTTGCTATTCATTCACTAGAGAATGATCATAAGTTTAATTTTCATGAAGCAAGAATTATCCACAAAGAAAATAATAAACAAAATAGGCTTATCTTAGAATCAGCCCAAATTACATCCAATTTAAGTCATAACATTAATTTTAAAACAGATACCAATAATTTATGTGAAGAATTTAAAAAGACAATCAGAATTTATAATACGAAACGTAAAAAATAAATTAGATATAAACGTAGTTTTAACACCACCTATCCAACCTTTTTATGAATAAATCAGTAATTTAAAAATTCCAAGTTAACAACCATCCTCATTAGTATTGCATTATAGTGAAGACACATTTGTTTAATTTTTGAGCTAACATTTTTATTTTTATTATATATAATTTGTACCGTAATAATGAATCTAGGTCATAACAAACAGTCAGATGTTCTTGTTGTGCTTATAATTAATTACATCACATCGATAATGGTATCTATTTCTTCTATCTATATTTTCTTTGTACATACTTATGGACTTGTTGGTTGACAATTGTCAAGTTTTTGTATTTTATTTTATATTTTTATTTTAGATGGATATATACGTATATTTATGTGTATGTATATTTGTATATATATAAATGTGGGTGTATATATATCTAGTACAAGTATATACCCAAGTGTACTTATATGTATTTATATATATTATTTTATATTGTAATACCTAGTCAGGTATACTTTGTATGTATTATATGTATATATGAGTTTTTAGCGCGGAAAACTTTGCGCGCTAGGCTTATATACTTATATTCTGTATATGCATAAATTTAGGTAGGAATGTATATTTCAAAGTAGGATTAATTGATCTGTGACAACCAACAAGCACTATTAGTGTTTTACAATTTTTAATAATAATTTAAATTTTTAATATGGATTTATTTATAAATTATGTTAATGTTGTTGTTATACATATATATTCTATTTAAGAATTTTTTAATTTTATGTAAGTTATCTTATTTTTTAAATTTATTTTTTAACTTTTTTGAAAATTATATTTACATGTACATTTATGTTTAGTTATTTAAGCTATAGAAATTGTAGAATTTTAAATTTTAATTATACTTATTTCTGTTCTGTATAGATCTTGAAAATGGGCATTTAGTCCGAAATATTGATAATAAAAGTTATATAAATTTCTTTAAATTCATTTATGAATTTTAATTAATGGATATAAATTGTTGCTGATATCACATGTTAAATAACTATAGATAAAAAGTTAATATACAATCAATTCGCTATTATATTTTTTGTTTTTGTATCAAAATTTTGAACCAAAATGCTACTAGGATCAATATAATAACATAAAAAGAAAAAATAATACAATTTTTGTGTTGATTTCATGAAACGCGGCTATACAAATGAAAGGGAAGCAGATATGATCTGATCCGGATCAGATCATACGTCAAGAAACACGGCTATTATTTTAATTTAAAATTTAATAAAAAATTCAATCAAAATTAAACTTGAATTTGTTTGAATGGGTAGGAAATTAATAAACTGTACTCTATTATGTTTATTCAATTCCGCTTTTTCTATTGCTATCGTAAAATGCTCGAGTAAATGCATGCTCGAATAAAACATCATTTTGAATGCATTCATCAACAATTCATCAACTGCCCAGATATTGACGATCAAAAATTAAATTTACGAACGTAGCCTTGAGCTGATTTTGCAGTCGCTTTATACCACTTGCATTAGGTTAATTATTATCAAGATGGGGGGCACCGAGTAGTAAGAATATTTAATTTTATGTTTAAATTGATTGATTTTTGAATTATTTGAATTAAATAAATCCTTAGTTAATTTTATTAATGATTAAATGATTTTATAGATTACAGTGTAATGCATAATATGAGAATGGGGGATGATCAGAATACTGCAGATGATAATGAGGAACCGAATCACGCTGAAATTGAGACATCATTTAACAATGATCTGTGGAAAGATCACACGAGCCACTAAATGCTTAATAAAAACGCGGCTTGAAATGGAGCATATGTTTAATAGTGGAAATACAAATAAAGCAAATTTTCGGGAGAAGAGGTTAGGACAAAGTCTGCAACCTCTTAGTTACACACAACCGTTTTTTAAAACGCGGTAAATTAAATGGTCGCGTAAAATAAAAATTGGAAATATTGTGAAGCGTTCAACAACGTGTAACAATTGGTTAATGGGCAAATGGTTATATACCCCTGCAATAGTCAACAAACGTGACCAATACACTTGTGTGAATTGTTTTTATGGCCGTGTAGATTACCGTGTACAGTGAACCACCTAGGGGCCATATTTCGACTAGAGTTTAACTTTAGAAACTTATATATTTATGTTATATTTGACTCGTGAATTTGTGCTACATCCAATATGTAATCAATTGGCTGGAGAAAAATCTTAAAATTAAAAAAAATAAAAATGTATAGTAGTATGCTAATTACATATAGTTATTGTAAAAATCTACATATATTAAACTATATTTTTAGGTGGTAGACTGTAAAGTATAATAAACGATATGGTTGCGAAAGCTTATGTTCGATGGACTAATGATTAGAAAAATATAATTTGGGTTTTGTAGAAGAACTGTATAAGAAATGAGTGAAATGCCAGAAGATGGCAGACTGAAATGAAAAAAAAAAAACAGATAACAGATAACCAGTGAGTAAGCAAATGTCGATCGAGAAGAACGATTTAAAATTTATATAAAAAAAATAAAATAAAATAAATTTTTTAAATAATAATAAGAAAGTGAAAAGAAACGATATGTGCATGTACATGTGTAATATTTTGGTACTGTGTATCTAATCAAGTGAATTCGAAAGACAATGATCCTATGTGATCTACTCAACTAATTGCATTGAACATTAACAGTGTTGACCAAAAAAAAAATTAATATCTGTTACCAAATTGGTACAAAATTTGGTTATCTAATTGAACTTTGAAAGGCCAGGGGCCCTATTTCTGTATACGACACGAATCTTCATTCGATACGAAAATGATATTCGATACGAATATGAATTGGTATTTCTGAATACTATCGTACCAAGCATTTTAATTTTTGAAGTGTAGGCATAGGTAATTTTTTTTAAGTGAAACAACCTTGAAAAGTGACAGTGTAAACGAAATAATTGTCAAATTTTTGACATTTAAAAAATATAAACATTGAAAATAGAAAAAATAATTTAGTTTTCATTTTTTGTCTGTGTCATAACACAAACATTTTTTTCGTTTTCAATAAAAATAAATCGCCTCAATAACGAATTGCGATACAATAAATTCAATGGGATTCAATGGCAGCTTCACAGTTGTCACAATGGCAGCTTCACAGTTGCATAAATAAGAAAATTAAATATTTTGTATTCGTAAATGTTTGACAAAGTTGGCAAATTCAATAAAAAAATTTAAAATCATTATTTAAATTTATAGTTATTTCCTTAACACAATTAATTAATTTAACTAAATTATGTAATTATTAAAAACAAATTACTAAAAATTATTTCCAAATTTTTTTTATATGGAGTCGTCAACTAATTCATCAACGTACAAAAATCCGTTCATAATCGAACAAAATTGGTTCGAATTCGTATTGCAGAAGAAGGGAAATTTAACAACGTATCAAGTAGACACGAAGTCGTAGTTGAATTATTCGAATTCGTATTCAAAAATACCAATGGTACGAATTCGTACAATTTTTATACGAATTCGTATTCATAAATAGGACCCCAATTACCAAAGGATCAAACGTATGCTCCTATAAGGCAAATAAAAGAGCGCGCTCTAAATCACCGCAACCTCCGATACAATAATGATAAATAAATTTCAACGGGATATCATTCAGCAGCCATACCAAGGACATACCATCGAACGTTAAGGTTTGCTTTTGTTTATCTTATATAAATACTTATATGTATATCTTATAATGTTATTTATTTATTTCTGTTCTTATTTCTTAGTTAATTTATTTCTTAATTATTAATTTCGCAATTATTTAGTTAGTTTTATCTGGGATTCTGGTGTTGGTATAAATATTATTAGGCAAAACTACTTTAAAATTCACTAAAACAATAACATAGATTTACAAATAAGACTGTTGTTTAATGGATGAAGTTATAAAAAAAATTCAAAAATTTTGTTTTCAAAAATTTTGATCGCATTAAATGTAATATTTCGAAATATCTAAAATAAAATAAATCTGTACTAAATATTAATAAAAAATGGCGTCCGTTTAATTTATTAGTTATGGGATAAGAACATAGATCTACGGAGATGGCCCAACCTTTGACTCCAGATACTTAAGAGTGTTTATGTCGGTTTGTAGAACGAATTTTTATTGTGTACGGAATGGACACTTACGACCAATTTGTTTGTTCTATGGTCGCCAGACACGTGGTTAAAACTGACCCTCCCAAACCGACTAGTGCTACCCAATCTAAAAGTGTGCTACCACGTGCTGACGAAATAATCAAGCCACAGGTTACAAACGTGTTTCCTATACCCACATGGGTGGATGTTATAGGTATTCGACTCACATTCGAGGAAACAACGTATCACAGTTTAGCAAGCGAATCAACCATATGCACACCAAATCAACGAAAAGGGAAATACAAAGTGTCGGAACTAACACAATATTGGCATGAAGAGGACGAGAAAGACAAAATCAATGTGATAAATTATTAAAGATTGAGACTGAAAAAACAGGAGTCGGAAGACAGAAGGTAGATATCCTTAAATCGAAGAAAGAAATCAAAGAATGGATAGATTTAGAGATTTATTATATAATATAATTATTGCTAATTTTTTTACATTATCTTGTGTACATATTGAATTATTTGTCATGAATAAATGTATGTATATACTCGTATATGTACAAACAAAAATTATTTTATAAAATTCATATAAATAATCTCGTTTCAGTTTGTCGGCTTACTTTCATTTCCTGATGAATTGGTAAGTCTGTTGTTTTCTTCATTTTCGATTTCTTCATTGAAAGGCTCTATAAAGTCATCTATATCATTTTGAAACGAACTCAAAAAATTCATAAATTATGACTACAAAATATTTGGTATTCATGATGTTTGCCATATTTAAAAAATGTAGTCTTCTAAATCGATTTTTTATTCGATCGAATTTTATTTGTTTTACATTAAGGTAACCATTATCCCTATAAGGCACCATTAAAAAGGTGTTTAACGGGGAAGCCGAATCCCCCAATAAATGACAATCGCTCGGCAAATTTATATTACCACTTTCCAATTTTTTTTAGTACCATTATTACTTCAGGCGATGCTAGTATCATGGCGCCGACCAGGCCATCTAAGGAAAATACCTTGAAGTCTAAATTCACTGTCACATATTCCCTAGTAATAGGAATACTGTTTATAAAATATGTACATTTTGCTTCTAATTGAGAATCGAGATATATACTTACTTACAGATTGAAACCCTTTACGGTTATAGTAACTGGGTTAATCGTTTAAATGAGCAGAAAGTGGAATGCGCGTCGATTACATTTGGAAAGCTATTGTTTCCTCGTAATTTATTAAATTTATCTCCGATCAGTCTAGCTTTATTACTAGAAAAAGGCCATTAAATATATTGGTTTTATCCATAAATAGCACAGTACCTGCTGCAGCTCTCCCACCAAAACTGATCGATTGATAACCTGTGTTATTCCTCAGTATCCAAAGAATGATTAAGTTGGCAGTCTGCTCATCTATCCTTGGACGTTTCTGGCTTTATAACGTTAAATGATATATCTCAACTAACAAGCTCGGAAATTTGGTAATATTTTATATGTAAGTATGAAGATTATTTTAGAGGTACATATGATTTAACCTAAACACAGTTTCTAGACATTCTAAAGAGCGATTTGAATGTATCTGCCTTTCTATTTTAAGATTGTAGTTATTAATTTTAAAAAGATCCGTTGTAGCTATTTCCAAATCCTGTACTAGCAGTCATTAAACTATCCAAATATTATTTGCTAAATCAATCATAATTCGGAGAGTGTAGAGATTGAAATAGAATGCTACCATATGGTAGAAATTATGATGACGATGGAGACCTGACAGGCTTATTGATGTGGAGATGAGCGAAATTGATGATTGCGAAATTTACAAGTTATGCGTATAAGTAGTTTAGCTAAGATGTAATGGTATAATCAAACTGCAGTATGTATGGTTATTTTTACTGTTGTTACTCCAACTTACTTTTGGTAGATTATGTTTATTTTATTTTGCATCGGTCAAGAGGTAGGACATCAAAATGTGGGGTTTGAGAAAACTGATTTTGAAAAACAAACTTTACACGGGAAGTTGGAATGTGAGGCAAACGGAGTAACCAGCAATGAACATATACTAGGATAACCGGTGGAGCAATTCCAACGAGAGATGGTCGATTTTTTTAAAAAATAATTACCAACACATACATACATTATTTAGAGATTGTTCGGCTAGTGGATTTATTGTCCTTTGAAAGCTGAACAGTATCCCTATTTGTACACGGCTACAGGTTCATCTTTAAACTGGCCATTTGCACACTGCATAGCTCCATGCTAGTCTGTACTACCATGAACATCTCAAAAATGAAATAAGAGAATGAGCGGAACAAGCTAATCCAGGACAATTTGTGTTTATATTTTTACACTACACCTACATACATATGAACTAATGGTAAAAGTCAACTGAATTATGAATTTAGTGGACCGTTGTGAACCTGATAAAGCATTTGAATGTATTTAACGGTTACGAGAAAAACTGTGATGATGAATGCAATTTGAATACAATATTTGTTAATGCTATCGATTAGTCAACGTATCAAGCATTGGATGATTTAAATTTTCTAGAAATCTACGGATATTGCATGGGATGTGGTCAAAAATTAATTTAATAGTAGTTAAATTAAATACAATTCGATTTAATTCTTAAATGATCGTTGTATTATAAATTTAATTATTTTACTTGGATTAACCGTTTAAACTGAAAACTTCATGATGGCTTAGTTATAAAAGTAGGATTTAATTTTTTAGTTATGTGAGCTGAAAAATAAATGTTCAGTCTGTTTGAAAAATTAATGAAAGTCGGAAGGTAATTACGTAATACACATACATAATTAAAAACAAATTTATTTTATTTTGTAACCATCAAGAAGATTTTAGGTTTGTTTTTCTCACTCAAGTCTTATAAATTAAACCAAATCCCAGTGAGATTTCAAAGCTTTTGTTGAAGAGGGGCTTTTATTTTGAGCGTTGGAGAATAGGCTGCAATCTGAATTCCTGCTAAATATATTACCCATTTTTTATTTATTTATATATTTTTATTTAAAATACAATATATAACACAAAGCCTAATAAAACAAAACAAAGCGAGGTACTATACGTAAACAATTGATGAAATCGTATAATTTTACGATCGAACGTGAGGAGCCCACTCTATTAATAACTACGAATGTATTATGTGATTAAAAATGCGCACCCCATCGACCACTAATGCAGCCGGCGGAGTAGCTACTTATAAATACGTCTTCACCAAATCAAGTTGAACGTGACGTGGACATCAACGCTAGCCACCAGGACATGCATACTCGCACCTCAGATATGATATTAGGCTCGCTGAAGTTACCAGGATTCATATTCATTCATCCCGATACAACTACGTAAAAAATCTCCATATGTACCAGTCATTTATCCCGTCAATATGTAAGCTAGATCTTGGATGTTTTATTACTCTTATTATGTTCCGTGGCGACATTAACATCGATGTCATCGCTATAAGAGAAATTTAATTCTAGCATTTTGATGCATTAGTTATAAAATTAATCCCCTAAATTTCTCTTGGAATTGCTATTGTTATTTTCCGGCATTACGATTCGCTCGAGAAAATTTCGCTCAAGATCTTGCCACACTAAACACAAAGCGATTTTTGCAGCAAATACCATTTTTTTAATTTTTAATGTTTTTTTCGTGTATTATTAATCTTTAATTGTATATAATTTCTACTTCAATGTACACACGAAATTATTTTGAAACATTAAAAGAATTAAAAAGTGAGATTACCACTTTTCTAAATGGCAGATTAGCTTATATGTTTCCGTTAGTTTATAAACTATAATTTTAATTTTGAAAACATTAATTTTTTTTCTTGTCAATCCAGGTTCGATCATTGGATTGCAAGCAACAAACCTATAGTTAGGTTATAGTTTGAACACAAATTTATTTATCCAAAATTATATTCTACAAAACACTTATTTACTTTATTTCACAATAATTATACACTGCGGTTCACTTGATTAGGCGCACTGGCAAATTTGCTTTAACATGTAGATTTGTTTATCATTTATCTCCAAAAAGATATGGTCTTTCCAGTGGGAAGAGTAGAGTCATTTAAATTTAAATTTGACATACATCCGATTTAAATTTCACAGATCTTTCCAAATACCATTGGATTATTCATCTTGAAATCATTTCCTAAGGTTTGCCAATCAAGAACTAAATTGGTAAACAATGTTAGAGGTTCATCCTCGTCGCTGCTATCGTTTACTTCAATTGTCTCTTGTGCTATTTCTAGCAACTCCTCATCATTAAGGACTTTGTTGGCAATCACTTCAAATCATCAATAGAGATGAAAGTGGTTGTTTCGGTTTACACTTAACACAATATTAACACATTTTATACAATCCACGATTGAAAACTGTTTCCACACATCAGCAACAGTTATCGATTCAACCTTATCCATTTTATTATTTAGGTGATCGTCTTACATAATACATTTTAAAAGATGCAATTATCCCCTGGTCGAGTGGTTGAAGATCAGACGTTGTATTTGGGTGACAAAAAGACGACTTTTACTTTAAGATGATCCGGAAAGTGACCTGGGGTAACAAAACAACAGAACTTTCCAAGGCATCCTTACTGCTTGACTCAGGCATAAAACATTTTTCAAACCACTCATTGAATTCTGAAGTCAGCACCCTTTTTCCTTCTAACTGCAAAAGTTCTACTTGACATTTTCTTTCAGAAAAGTCCGTGTGTATTCACCAGCTTCAATTATTTTTGTAAATGTATAAGAATATTCTTTAGCAGCTACAGCATACGCCGATATTTTAATAAAATTATAAATTACCGCAATAAATTGAATACGCTTTTCATGGTTTAGTTGGGTAATGATAATTTCAGTTTCTCGTAAATGCGTAAGGTCTTCTGCTTAATGGTAATAGCGTCCAGTGGGTATACGTTTTTAGCTATATGATTTTCAATGAATCTCAATAGTCCTTTTTCCATTTTTCCTATGGCAGCATATTTTTCTATGTGAATTTGATTTGTATTGTTCGGATTATAGCTTCGTTCAATTTAAAGCTCTTACCGACCAACGTATAAACTACACCTTTTGCAAGTTGGTCTAAAATATATATTTTTATTTCTGAAGAAATAGCATTCCCTTTATTTTCTTGTCTGTCATCTCTATAAGGATTAATTAAAAATATTAAATTATTTAATTTGATTGCGTCATGAAAAATCCCAACTTACTTAATATCAAACAAAATTCAAGTTTTTCGATTTCACAAAAACGCCGCTAGATAAACCCAACCGTTTTAAATTGATTATTAAAATTTATTTCAGTTTTAAGTTAAACAACACTAAGAATCTAAAATTGAAGCAGTTGCATGTACATATTATACTATACATATGTACATTAATAAATTGACTTCATTAAATTCGTATTATTTATCAACAAAAATGAAAAATTCGGGTTTCTCGTTACACAACTGAATTGTGTTTGGGACATCACAAATTCACAAATATCCTCTTCATTGGTTCAAATATTAGTTTAACATTCTGATGATAACACCAAACACAAACAGAAAATGTTCCGTGGTGGTCGAGTGCCAAAAGACACTCAGCCGGAAGTAACAATGCAAATTTTGAAAATACAATTTTGTTGCTTTTGTGAGTTTCATGAGAATTAGTCTCCGCTGTTTTGAAATTTTCACATTATTCTTATCTACAGTTACATATTCTGTTTTTCCAGCACACACACACGACTGAGTGACGATTCACATAGAATTCTTTGACAAGATCTATAATCTCAGGATTGATGACATTTGTGCCAACGCGCTGTGAGTGATTGAACGTGATTCCATTCTCCACAACTCTCTGGGTGAGCAGCGCTAAATGCTTGATGGTGTTGAACTCCTTGACCGTGATTGAATTTTTATTTTAAACCCTTTATCGATCGATGGTTTCAGCAAATTTAACTTTTAACTGGTTTATCATCTCATTTTCACTACTAGTTGTTACTTGCTAGTTTCTTTGATATTTGGTCAATTAAACTGTAGCAGTACGACTGTGACTTCTTAATTTTGTGGATGATAATCGGTGTAACTCCAATTAGTGGAATTTTATTTAATTCATTTTTTTCAAAAAATCAAATGTTGTTGTTGATGCTATACTGATATTAACGATGGTGGGGATGATACTTGAGGCGACAACTGTGTTGTTTGCGCATATCAACAATAGTTCGCGTTATTTTCCGATTTCTTTTTTAATTGATTTTACTACGTTTGTTGTGTTTCGGTGTACCAAACGGATTGCAAGATTTGGTGTCCATTTTGCACTTTCACTTTTAAAATAAATTTCACTGCTTTTATTAGTTTAAAAAGGAAATTTTTAAGCACATCTGTTGTGGGTTTTAGTCAAACTTCTGCCGGTTTTATGTTGTTACATGGTCAACACCATATTGACCGAAGCCATAAAAACTCAATGAATAAAGGAAAATTTTAGTTTGTAATTGGTAACTATACTGAAATGTTGAATATCGCCCTAATTCCTATTAGAAAGGTATTTTCAAATGCTTTACGATTAAAGAAAAGGTGGAGTAGTTCGATTTTTCAGCAAAAGACTATTTAAAACTGAAATTTAAAGGATATAGTGTACATTAACACCAAAGTTTAATTCGCTTACTTGAAAGTACGTAAAATTGTCTTTCCAACGAGCTATTAGAAAGATGTTAACATTTGAGTTTCCGACAAAAACGAATTATAACGGAACTCTGCGTATTTTGACCCCACCGAGTGTTTACTCAAACCATATTTTTTTTTTATCCAGACTAACCGTCTCGCCGAATTTCAAAATAATTGGACACCTTACCTCCGAAAATGTCTTTTTTTTTTGTCTGATTTCGCATGGAATGGCTGTATAATGATAAGATGGCACAAGGTAATGAAATTTATTATAGCAGTAAACTTATCCGCTGTTTATAAGTAGTTATAGAAATTTATTAATATAACTAATCAATAATAATAATACTGATTACAAGACATTGAAATAATCCCCTTCAAGTCACTTGTCCGAACATCAATCAGATCCTCCATATCCACTTTAGCTTCATATTATATAACTATTAATTTCTAATCATGCCGGTTTTCATATGTTGTAAATTAGTGTTAAATTAGCACAAAATCAATGTTGGTCTTATTATTTTCGCCATTAAAACTCAACTTCATAGTTCTACCTCAATTAACACTCAAATTAAATCAAAAAATTTATGATTATGATATAAATAAATTTCAGTCAATAACAATGTACGTTGCTAATAAAAATAAAGGTATAGATTGGTTTTTATTAATGTTGGCATTAATTCATTCATTCATTTGCTTTTTTAACATTTATTTTATTAATAGAAAAATACATATATTTCGTTTATTAAAATCATTTTCCAAAATAATATTAATTTTAATTTTGTAGAAGGGGGCAAAAACTCAAACTAACGAGCAAACCACTTAAATAAATAATAAATAAGTTAGTTTCACTCGTGATTTAGGAGTACTTTTCATATCTGCAATGGATTTAGTCCATACCAAAAAAATAATCTCTCTGCGTATTTCACCGGTGTTAGTGATAACGATAAAATCTTAAAATGAAATCGATCATTCCAATTTATTTGACGTTTAAATTGCTTTGAAATGCTCCATTTAAATAATCGAACTCATTATTCAAAGTTGGCTTTAAATTTAAACTCGAATCTGTTTTAAATTTTAAAAGTACCTCAGAGACACGACAAGTCAATAATATACAATACATATAATATTGTAGAATGAAATGCTGTACCATTGCATTAATGCAAATAATATGTAACAAAACAATAATAAAAAAAAATGCTAAATCAATATCATTGATGTTGGAAACTCCCTTATTGGGATTTTCATTCTGTACCTGAGCTATTTTATTCTGTTTGTCATTGGAAAAGAATTGTAAAACAATTCGGTTGATGTTTTAATATTTAATTTATTTTTTGTTTTTTTTTTATAATGTTCTGCTTTTTTCAATGTTGTTTGTGTTAATTCCAACAGAGATTTATTAATTTAATCAATGGTGAATGAATTGTTAAATTAAAATCGGTGCCATACTAAATAATAATTTTAAATTGGACGTGAAAAATAGCTTTAATAATACAATAGATGGCACACGATTAGTCAGCATTCTATGAAGCGTTTTTGGGTACTTTTGTGTACATATTTTTAGGTAAAGGTTCGTAAATCTTTTAGCATTAAATGAGCTGTAAAACAATTTTCTAATATTGCTTTTTTGATATACTGCGAGGTAATACAATATGATTCTTCTGTTATTTTTTTTATTTGTTTGGCATAAATCATATTCGACGGTATAATAAATTTTTGGTAAATCAATTAAATTAAATTGATATGTTTATTTTAATTTTTCAGAAAAATGTATGGCCAATTAATTTTAACAAGCAAACAAACACAACTATAATTTGTATCATACAGGAGCGAATATACTAGCATAAAGGTACAAATAGATTTCACCAATTACATGTTACAGTTTTTTTAACTATTCAAATATAAAACAATACAACTCAAAAATGCGTATCTCAGCATATGATTCTTACTTTAAGCTGGTCAATAAACCTATAATATTTTATGTGCAGCTCACTTCATGAGAAGTAGCATCGCAGGCAAATTAAAATTGGTGCTAATTTTATTAATTTCTGATAAAATCCTAGACTACCAATTCAATTTGAGCATGCATTTTGTTTTTTGGGAATTCGAACGAAAATAAAAATGTACACTGCTAAAAGGGTACATTTTTGTTAATGGTCATAGTACCTGTATGAAAAATTATAAACTTTAAATGTTGACGTTTAATTGCAAAATTTGTGTGTGTTATCAAAACTAAAAACAATTATTCTGGTTTATGTTTAGCTGAAAAGTGTTATGGATTCGATTTCGATAGTACGATAGAGAAAAGGACGATTGTTCATCGTATTTCAGATATAAATCAATTCGGGATACAACGTTAGTTACAAAATAAGCCCACATTTCTCTTTTGTACATTTTACATAATAATACAAACATTCCAAATATTTTTTAATTCGCTGTTACTTTGCGGTTTTGTGCACAAGACAGTTGCTAATCTAGTGTTGGTAATGATTTTCAAAGTGATTTCTCCCAAACCATCAATATCCAGCTCGTTACGTAAAATGCTTACAGTGTTTGAATAGAAAGTTTACTCTAAATGGATATCTTATCGATAATCAAGCCTGATTATGTTACATTATTTAATTGTAATAAATAACATGTAAACATAGATATTTAAATTCCATATATAATAAAAAATTATCACAGGCTTAACACATTTTAAAGATCTTCTTGTAATTCCAATTTAACCATTGAATTTTTTGCAAATAGGGCCTCTGTTTTTTTGCACTAAACGCATCATCCGGAAATTATAGTCTTTCAACATCGTAATTATATAAATAAGAAACAGTTTATAAGCACATTCAATTCTACTAATTCTAGTACTAGTAAAAACTGTGAAAGCCGGAACTGAAGGGACCGGTCCAATTTTCCGCCATTGGCAGGTTTTCCGCTTGTCACAGTTACTTAGGGATTTTCGAATCGATTTGTTTGGGTGAAATATAGCAAATAAAAGCCAAAACATATTTACAATTTATTTAAATTAATCACATTCAGAAAAAATATTACAGATTCATTCATTATTAAGTAATAATTAACGTTATTCAATAAAAATGAAATTATATATAAAATTACGTATGGTATATTATTTCAGGTTCCGATTATTTCAGTATCTACAGTGATACATATTTATTTCTTCATCCAATCACAATATTGTTTATTATATTTTGTGTCGCACTGCTGACATAAAATATGATTGAAGTGTCGATTGAACCAAATTTGGTTCCGCCTTCATTAATTAAAGGAAATAAACTTTCAATTCACAAATTTTATCGAACATCAACGAATCACCTTTCTGTGATTTCTGCAAATGCCTCCAAATTTTTCAAACTCTTCATGATTTCTGCTTTATTTGGTACATTTTCAATGTCATCGTCGTCATTTTCATCATCACCACCATCACTATTCAAATTATTTTCAAGATCTCCGGTGGTATGTTGTTGTACTAGTTCAACTATGTCGATGTTACTGAATTCGGTAACGATTTCAACATCCATATTGATAAAATTTATTACGCTATACAAATGGTCGTTGTGAATAGTACCTATAAGTTGTTGAATCTCAACCACCCGATTGTTATATTTGTGTGTTTGAGTATCACAAAAATATAATGTTATATTTGTGATATTTAATTGTCACAAATATATTATAATAGGATATCCGGTGTTTGTTATATTTGTGCTTGTTATGTGTCGGGAGAAATATCTGTGTTAGTTGGAGAAAGATTTTGGTAGACAATCGTAACTAGGGAAGCTTGAGCGCTGAAACACTCTTCCGTCTTCCCCCCTCGCTTTGCCGTACGAGGTTCGTCCGCTAATGTTTACCAAAAGCGGTGCCGTTTATGTTAGTATTTTAGTTTGAACAATACCCGCTTACCACTGGTGGGGGCTATGATGGTATTGTGATTTTGTTGAGATATACTTACTTGATACTGTTGATACTTCTGCTGGATGATTGAATGAACACTGAGTTGAATTATTTTTCTATTTTATTTATTAATTTGATCCGTTGTAATATAATTGGAATTGGCTTATTTCTATTATTTATTTCAACTGGCTTATTAATTTTAACTATTGACTTCAACTCTTGATTAACTTCAACTGGCTCTATTTTATTTATTAACTTCCACTACTTTAATTATTGACTTCAGCTGTCTTATTGACTAAAATTTTGAATTATATATACTAAATATTCTATGTAAAATTGTTGTTATTGACTTATTTTTTTACAAATTGACACATATTAATGTTTTAATATTAATTGCCAAATTGCCTTTTTGCAATTTTATATTCAGTTATTATTTAGGTTATTTCTGTTGGCCATAAAATGTGTGCTTGTTTTTTTTAAGTTCAATTTGTTTCCGCCTTAGGTTTTAAATTATAATTTTATCTAACCGACATTCAGGCGTTTTCTTTACTTTATGGTATTCTTTGGAGTGGTCAGCAGTTGTTTCACAACACGATATTCTGATTCCTTATTGGCTTCGTCATTTACATCAGGAAAGCAACAATGTTTAAAACATTTTCAAATAGTGGTTGGTTTCACCTTAACCTTCACTGCTTGAATTATGCCATTATTGAGTGGCTGAAGCACGGACGTCGTATTTGGCGGTAGGTTAATCAATTTTATATTAGAAAACTTTAAGTGTGGATGACAGGCAGCATTGTCCACAATTAATAAAATATTCCTTCGTTGGCTTCTCATTTTGGCATTCAGTTGTGTACTGATCGGTTTAAATTTGCAAATAAGAACCTGAAATCATAATGCAAAAAATTAAAATATAATTTGGTTAAAATTAAAATTATGATATAATATGTATATTCTATACGACTGTATGCATCCAAAATATGAGGTTGATGCAAATAAACCAATAGTTACAAAATATGCCCATATTTCTCTTTTGTACATTTTACATAAATAAGCATTCCAAATATTTTTAAATTGGCTGCTACTTTGCGGTTTTGTGCACAAGACAGTTGCTAATCTAGTTATGGTAATGATTTTCATAGTGGTTTTTCCCAAACCATCGATATTCAGCTCGTTACGTGAAATGCTTACAGTGTTTGAATAGAAAGTTTACCCTTTTTTTTCTTATTTATTTATTAACACACAAACATTTATCCTGGATTGTATAAATATTTTACACCTAATTTACATAATAAGTAATTAAATATTATATAAACAATTATAAACACATATATATAACCTATAATATTAACTTTTATTCTAATTATTTTATTTATTTATTTACTATTCCCCCTCCATCTATTTTTTAAACTAAACTGTCCACTACAATTGTATTTTATTCTAATGGTAACTGTGAGTTCCATTTAAGAAACAAATAGTTCTTTACTTCCATTTTAAATTTGATCGAGTTGTTTTCGTTTCTTAAGTCACTTGGTAAATTATACATAATTAGGCCTCTATAAAAAGGATTTCTTGTCGCTTTTACCGTTCTGCATATATTAATGTAAAAAATCAGCTCTTTGCTTAGAACATCCATGGAATGTGCTCATCTATGAAAGGTCTTATTCGTTTTAGTGCAAATATATAGGGCCAAATAGTCTTCTTTATGTGTAATACATGTTCTCTGAATTTTAAGGATTCATCCAAATAAAGCCCTAAGTACTTCGTAACTTTTACTTGCGGTAGTAGAGCCCATTTGAAAATGATTGGGAAAATGTTCCAGAAATACTTTGTTTTGACAAACTATAAAATTCGTTTTGGATAGATTAATTAACATTTGATTAGCTGCTCGCTAATTTTGAATATTCATTAGATCCTGCTTCATTATGCAAAGTAATTCTTCCTCACATGAATAGACCAAAGTCGGATCATCGGCGTACAAAGTCAGAGATCCATTTAACAGGATTTGAAACATATCATTAATGTAAAAAATAAACGCAAGAGGACCAAGCAAAGAGCCTTGGGGAACACCAGTTTTAACTTTTGAAACCGTACTTCTTTCATTGTTTACCATAGTGAATTGAGATCCCTCAGTAAAATAACTTGCCAATAGAGTAAGTGATTTATCGGTAATTCCAAGGTTTATTTCTAAGCTTAAATATTAAATAGTTATGTGGAATTGAATCAAAGACTTTCCGCAGGTCAATGAAAAGAATCGAAACATATTAATTTTGTCAAGCAATGTATACACAGCATTTATTATAATACTTGCCGCTAACTGTGTGCTGGATAATTTTACAAAGCCAAATTGATTATCATGAATGATTTTATTATGAATGAAGTATTGTTCTTTTTGAATTAGTAAAAAAGATTCAAAAATTTTGGAAAAACCACTTAAAACGCAAACAGGTCCTATAATTAGATGGCTTCAATTTATTACCATTTTTAAATAATGGTATAACTATACCTAATTTTAGTTTGTGATTTGAGAAAGTGCGGAATAATAATATTTTTGATTTTTAATAATAATTCCCTCCTTTATTCAATTTGAGCATGATACATATTGTTTAAAGAATCGAAAGTACTATAATAGAACTCGAAGTGTGTCAAGATTTTGTAATTTAAATAGTGTGAAAAATGATTAATCAAGAGAATGGGCTTAACTAAATTCTCGCCAACATTTATAAAAAAATCATTAAATGTTTCGGCAACTTCTTGGGGGTTGTCTGTAATAGAGTTATTATTATTTGTTCTTTGCACAATAATTTCACTGCAAGATTTCATCGGAGCCTCAAATATTAAATATTTTAGCACCTTCCAGCACTTCCTAGCGTTATCCTTTGTCTCCGTTTGTTTTTCTATTATGAAATTGTTTTTTTAATTTAAATCTTTTGTTGTTTACTGAGTTTCTATATTTTTTATATTTTACATAAAATTAATCCCGAATTTTAATTAATCGAGCGAAGTCTTTATTAACCCAATTAAATGATTTTGAGGGCTTTCTTACAATGTAAGTATATTTAATAGCTAAGCTATATAAATAATAAATCAGCTCTTCAAAACTACTTGGGTTGATTGATGTAGGTATTAAATAAATCCACTCGCAGTACGTCATAATTGATTATATTAAATGAATCATCGACTGGTTTAGAATTTATTTTGAAATCTGCGTTTAAAAGTAAAACACGATGATCTATATTTGGCACATCATAATATTCATAATTGAATAAATTGAATTTTAATTTTAGTCAATTAGATGTGATGTAGTCCAAAATTGATAGATTTCCAGAAAGGCGTGTGTAGGTCGTCAACGTCGCGCATTTATTATTTAATATAGCGCAGCCATTGGTTGTTAAAATGGAAATCAACCATGATGTCTTTAAGTCCCACTCATTCAAAAGATTATTGTTGAGATCACCCATCACAAATATATGTCTTTTATTCGAAATTAATTTTTCCAGCTCAGTAAAAAATATTTCATTAGAGCACGCATTTGTCCTGTAGATACGAGCCACGTGAATATTGATTATAGGAAGATATAGTAATAAAAAACTAGCATTTTCAATAACTAAAGAGTCCAGTTGTGTGGCTATCAAATTACTATGGATGAAAATTAATACAAATTGATTGAAATGGATATCTTATCGACCATCAAGCCTGATTATTTTACATTATTTAATTATAATAAATAATATGTAAACATACATTTGTATATTCCATACATAATAAATAATTATAACAGGCTTAACAGTACATTTTAAAGATCTTCTTGTAATTCCAATTTAACCATTGAATTTTTTGCAAATAGGGCCCATGTTTTTTGCAAAAAATGCATCATCCGGAAATTATAGTCTTTCAAAATCGTAATTATATAAATGAAACATAAGAAACAGTTTATAAGCAGATTCAATTCTTCAAAATTCTACTATATCTTTCTTATCTATCTAAATGTTGAATAGAAATATAATGCACTTGTGAAATAAAATTATTTTTGTGAATAAAATTAGGTTGGAAATTTACACATCAGGTTTAGTTGCAGTTTTGGACCACTTCCGAACCATTTGGTGTTGCACCACTTCCGAAACTGGTAACACACATTGTCAACGCCGTTTCGAAACCAATGATTCTAAATATCATCGAATATTGACACCACGACGTTACCACGTTGGATAGTGCTATGGAATTTCTGTTTGAGATATCGAGGGTAATCCACTTCAGTGAATCTACTGACTAAAGGAGATTATTTTATTGGTATTAAACGTACCAGTAGATACACTTAATGTTTCATTTTCCCTTGATTTCGAATATTTCAGTGCCCAATATTCTGGAAGAAATTATTTGCTTTAAACACTCACTAATTTATTCAAAGTGTTCCACTACATTGATATCAGCAAAAACTAATAAATGTGTTTTGAAATATTAGTCGTATCGGTCAAATTGTGATGGATGACACTACAGCAAAACATCATATTATCAACCATTAATCAAAGCAAACTGAGTCCTCAGAATGTAGTGACGTTGAAGCGTAGACTAGTTTTGGCTATACACGTGATTATTAAATTACCTGTATTATCTGTATTTGTGAAACAAAAGCTGACTGGGATTTTTATTTGAACAATACGAGTATTGTAAAAATTAACCATTTCAATATACACAAAGATATTCTTAGGATTTTAAATTAAAATAGAATACTTTTATAGTTAAATTAAACTTCTGCTCCTCCAATATTAAATATACAAAAACTAACTAACGAGGATTAAAACATAAAATATTTAACCACAAAAATAATAAACAACAGGATTATTAAATCATATTCACTTAATCATTTTCAAATATTTACAAAGAATAGATAATCACAATCAATAAAGTCGATGGGATGGTAAAATTTAAATATTGTCGCTATAATTAAATATTAATATTAATCAAAATAAAAATATTGAAATTTCGAAATTGTAATAAGTTTTTTAATAAGTAAATATGTTTAAATCAATATTTATTTTAATTTAAAACTTTTTTTAAAGAATTTTTCGATCTTTTTTCTGAGTAAGAAAACTAACGATTGCCTTAAGGCTATAAAATAAAAATGTAACAAGAATGATTATAAAACAATTTATTTTGTTGTTGTTCTTAAGTTTAAACGCTTTAAACCGAAGATAAATACTTGCAAAGTGGAATAAAGTTTAAACAGATAAAAAAACTTAAAAAGTTAATTAGATAATTTTTTTTCGTTTTATTTTGGGTTAAATAATAATAACAATGACAAACAAGTTTGGTTTGTGTTTTGGAACCCAGTTGGCATCAAATATGTTTATTTTTATTTAATAGTTTAAGTTTTGTGGTTGAATTTGAATAGTAGTACTCAAATTGATGATGACACGGATGGATTCCTTTTTTTTTTTTTTTTTATTTTATTGAGATATGTCTGTTATCTTGACAAATTAAGAGATTTTTATGTTTTTAATGGCTACAGGCCCGACTTTTTTATTTACCATCTACACATTGTATAGCTCCATGTAAGCCTGTTTTGACATAAACGATGGGTCAGCCCATGAATTCTGCACTCCAACAGAAGGATATAGATGCATTATTTTACAATAATCACTTTTACATTTTACCTCTATTGGGATTCGAACCCGGTACCTCCCGATCCAAATGTCACAGCTTTAACAACTGTGTTATTTGCTCGGATTCGTTGGGGTTGACACATTTGAAATTAACACAGATAGAATAAACACCTCCACATCAATGTAAAATAGTTGAAAGGAAACAAATTCAAGAAACTGCATGAGCATGACCAACAACCCAATCAATTTTAAATTTATAGCAACAACATGCATTCAACATAACGTTTTGCAATTTTAAATAAATGTTTAGGCTTTCATGCTTTACCCGCTGTTTTTAGTACAATATATAAGAAGGAGTTCGAATTTGAGTAAGTAGTGTAGTTTTCCAGTCAACAAAATAAAAATTAGGTATTCGTTATTTTGTCTTTGTTTTGAACTACGAGTACATTTTGGGTTATGAAAGGTTTTTTTAATGTTATATAGGATGGAATTTTGTTGATTTGCTAAAGATTTTAAGTTAGTTTTTTTATGTTTTTCTTTAATCAAGTTTTGTTATTAATAGTCCCGCAAACTTCTTCTATTTTATTGGACCATCTTAAACAGTCTGTGCCAGTTTGCGGTTCAACATTTAAAAGATAAGTTACACCTATGTTAAAATTCTTAAGTTCGCTTTCAGGTTTCAGAGACCATAGGAGCAAGACAAGTACATCTAACGTTACCGTCACATTGGATTCAATTATATCTAGCATATCACAGCCGGAATCTGAATTCAGTGAGCATAATAGCATGAGACACACATCTAACTTTGCCATGTGTGTTTTGAAATTAATGATTCTATAACAACTACACCAACAAAAAAAGGAACCAAGATGGTCGAAAAGGATTTAATACAAACTTCTGTGTAGGGATGCAGATATAGGGACTAATGCAGATATAGGGACTCCAGTAACTATTCCAATTCCAATTGATAATGTAGTAATCGAATCAATTAATAAAGAAAGTGATACTGGGATTCTACTAGCGAGTAGTAAGCACTCTACCTATAGCAATACAATTCCAACATCCCCTAAAACACAAGTTTCGCGAGATGGATAATTATAATATTCGCCCAGCAAAGACGGTAGCTCTTTGTCACTCGAATGCATAATTTTGTACCAGCAGAACAATTAAACAAGTTCCTGGATAAAATAATATCCACAGAAGATGTGTTAGTGCAGAAGATCGTTCCAAAGTTATTTAATGAATTAAAGTATGATTATGTAAAATAAACATATCTGGAGGAATCTTTTCAAGTCGTAATAAAATCCTAGCTATAGCTAAATCGACTATCGAAAGCAGTCAACCAACTGAGATCCAAAGCATACAACTTAAAATGATCTGTACAAGAAGAACACAAGAGATGCGATGAGTGAAGTTAACGGTGGAATCCTGTTGGTCAACAATAAAACAATACAATAAACTTAGAGAATTTCTATAATATCTTATTTAAGGGCATAGAATTATTTGTTCCCACTGCTGTAACCATACCTAACAAATATCCTCCATGGTACGGTGACAATCTTATTAATCTTAAAAACAACAATCTCAAATTTTATTCTGAGGAGAGTAAGCATAAATTCACATAGTGTTGTAACGAAAATGTCGGAAGTTTATTTGTGATAAAAAGTATAAAAACTATATTAGCTTGTAGCGGGTTAAATGGAACGAGCACGCGCTGCACTTTGTTAAGTGTAATAATTTTTTTTTCGGTTATAAAACCCTGTAATGTGCCTCGGGTCTCTCTTTCGCGATACATTGAAAGATTTAAATGTTATTAAAAAGTATATGATTGTAAATAACTATGATTTCCCCATTCTCCAATACCCAATTGCTGACCGAGAGAAAACGAAGGCAAGAAAGAACGAGCGATAAGCGGAATGGAAAAAAATGATTGAGTGATAAGCGGAGACTTGAATTGTTTTTCTTTTTGGATTTTGGAGTTCGATGAAGACACAACTCGAGATGGTGCAGGCAGAAAACCCATAACAAAATATATGGACATACTTTTTTTTTGTGGTGAATATAAATATTTAATTTTTTTTTCAATAAATATAATTTATTTTGTGTAGATATATATTTTTTGATATATGGTATATAATAATATGTTGAGATTGGAACATAGAACTGGAACTATCTTGTGACTATGTTGATTATGTGTGTTGATTTTTTTTTTATTATTTATATCGAATTTCTGAATGAATATTATAAAATAAAAGATTTTTTTTTTGAGTGTATTGCCTAGTTAAAAATTTCTTTGGTGCAATAAAAAAAAATGAATTATAAATGTTTAAGATATTGTTACCAATGTCTGTAGTGGTTGAATAAATTGGATGGTTATGCAATTGAGTTCGCAGGTGATTATTATTTTGATTTTTATTTAATTTGAGCGTGTGTACGTACGCTGTTAGACCGTGCTGAGATAACTTGTTGATTTAAATCACCGTTGGGGAACGGTATATGGACCACGGACACTGCTGACCGCGTGCAGAACATCTAATATACCGCTAGTCTACATGGACCACGGAGGTCGCTGAACCGCGTGGTGGAAAAAAAAAGAGGAAAAAATATAATTTAAACGTAAGATACTGTGTGAAAAATCCCGGGTAAGCAAACTCCGTTACTAAATAGATGTTTCCTCGGTTATTTACTTAATATCAGCTAATTAGTGTGTGGCAATAACTTTGCAGTAAAATTGTAGTAAAAACCTTTTTTTTTTACATAATTATATCTATGTATATATATTTTTTTTATTATATCTCTATAACCTACGTATATTTAAAGTTGTTTTGTCAATTCGATTTACAAAAAAAGAATATACATATATATAGCTTCCAGTTTTAAAATTTTTGTTCAAGAAACCCACCCTTTGTCTTAAACTCGCTCTGTGAGATAGTCAAAACTTAATAAAACGCGTGACGGGTTTTCTTCAAATTGGAAGCTGGCGCCCAACTTAATAATAATAATACTATACCCGAAAATATGAGCAGAACTTGAACTGGAAGAAGGGACGTGGATGGATTAACATATTTTCTTCTGTGATAATTTATTTTGTTGCTTTTTGCTAATTAATAATATTTTTTTTATATTTTCTTTTTTCATAGTTAATACGCATAAGCCAGACCTGGGGGGCTATTATGAAATTTTTACGATTTCGTATTTTCCGGTCCGCCGCGGATATTCCTATTATGAAATTTTTTTTTGTTCGTAAAATACGAAGATCGTAAATTCCGCCATATTATGAAACAATATGGAAAAAACGAAATCGTATTTTACGAAAACCTTATGTCAAAATACGACTGCTCTGTAGGTGACGTATATCGTATTTACGAAATAGTATATTAAAAATTTTTAGTGAAACATTATTTAATTATTTTTAAAATGTAAGTTCTATAATTATTTTAAACAAATTGATTAAATTACAATTTCAATAAAACTTTATTATTATTATGTTATTTTATTTAATTAAATTTTTTTATTGTTTTGTGTTTAGGTCATCAACTAACGGTCAGCAGTTTGAACTCTTTATGGAGAGAAATCCTGGCATAGCAAAACATTTTTTAAACGGCCTGCAGTTTAAAGAAACCACCCATCACTTATGGGATGAATTAATTAAACAATTAAATTCAGCGGGTCCACCCGAAAAAACAATTGAGGGTTGGAAAAAAGTGAGGTTGTGTGTGAATATGTGTTCCCATAAATTTAATGTTATTTATCTTATAGGTTTGGAAAGATTTTAAGTATGCAGTTAAAAACAAATTAAGAATGAATAAAAAACGATTAACCGGCACTGGAGGGGGTCCATACAACATTAAAAAGTTTAGCCATTTAGAGGAGAGGGTTGATAAGCTACTCGATTTAACCGGAGAAGTTGAAGGAATTAAAAAAAAACGTTTGGTTGTAAAATCCCTACAACATTTGAAAGCTTCAGTAATAACGAATTGACAAATATACTGTCTACGGAAGAATTTGAAGCAGAAATTTTAAATGAACTAGATTACGACG
This sequence comes from Tipula unca, assembly GCA_951394425.1. Lineage (NCBI taxonomy): Eukaryota > Metazoa > Arthropoda > Insecta > Diptera > Tipulidae > Tipula > Tipula unca. The sequence goes on from OX596381.1 coordinate 102,746,515, forward strand.
AATCTATTCAAATTCCTGCACCCTCAAAAGACACAACAACAGCCATAGAACCAGTAGCATCAACAAGCCATAGCCATATTCATGCCACCAACAAAACCACGACACATTCCACAAACGTTAATATTTCTAGCCGAACAAAGGGAAAACCGAAACAAACAGCCAAAATGATCTTAAAACACCAAGTCGGCATTCAAGAGAAACATTCCGAAAACTTCAAAAACTTTATGGATAATACCGAAAAACATCAAAAAGCAGTTATAAAAAGAATGAAAGAAATAAGAAATTTTAAAAAGGACAAGTGGAGAGCCACACAAAAGATATTATTAGAACAAAATAAACTTAAAGTCGAGGAGCTAAGATTAAAAAAAATAGAACTTGAACTTAAGGAACAAGAATTAAATGCCAGGAATTAATATTATTTTTTTAATGTACTAAATTTTTTATAATGAATTGAAAAACATAAATTTGAAAACATATTTCTTATTTATTTAATTTTAATTATTACAATATAAACTATAAATTTAAAAGGTATAAACTGTTTTTTATTGAATCCCGAATTCTTTTGGCATCTTCTGATAAATTTTCTGACATCACTTCTTGTTGGGCATACATATCAATATTATCCTCTTTAATAATTGCAGTTTCGTCTATTGGAACTTTATACTTAATACACAAGTTGTGAAGCAGGCAGCATACATTAACAATTTGTGCAGTTTTCAATGCAGTTCTCTGGAATGTAGCAAACATCGCCAACGCCCCTTCAAAATACCAAAAACACGCTCTATACTAGAGCGAGCTGTTGCATGAACCTGGTTGAAATGAGCTTCACTGGAGCCTTCAGTGGTTTTGCGGTATGGTGTCATCATCCACGGTTCTAGTGTATACCCGGAATCACCTAAATAATTTATTATCTATTAGAATTTAATTTATATATATGTACATATCACCATAGAGGTATTACCTAGTAACCAAGACGTTTTATCTCCTGCTCTCCAATTTTGTTCCATAATAATCCTATTACTGCTTAAGTTCCATATAGGTGAGTCGTGGGAACATCCTCCGTACCGACAATCAACTGATGTGATTTCCATTTTGTAGTTGCAAGTCTACATAAAAAAACAAATTGAACATACATATATAATCAAATTATTAAATTTTATTTTATGAAATGATCTCTTACCATCATTACGTTTAAGCTGTGAGCACCTTTTCTATTAAAAAAATGATGCTCATTTTTCGTTGGCCTTATTATATTAATAAGTGTGCCATCAACACATCCTATAACTCCTGGAAACCCCGTTTTATTGAAAAAATATTGCTTTGATTTACATTTTTCATCCTCTGATAAATCAAAGTTTATATATTTATCGCACATTGTTGATTCCAAAATGTTTAAGGTTTCAGTCATTGCCACCGATACCGTAGGTTGAGCCATTCCAATTAAATAATCTTGTCCCACTGCCTGCTGGTAAGAACCTTCTGCTAGAAATCGAAGGGTGATTGCTAACTTTAATATTGGTGTAATGGCATCCTTATTTTTAGTAGGTTTAAAATGTGGTTCAATTTCCCTCAAAATAATATTGAAGACTTCTTTCGATACTCGAAACAATTTAATAAACCTACAATAATCATATGTAAATTTATTAAATAATATGTATTTAAAAAAACTAATATAACAGAAAAACTGTGATCATTATATTATTTGCTACCTTTTATTCGGCATGTCGATTGGATTGGAGATCATACGCAGGCGTTTCCTTTGAATATAACTCGGCGTCACTTGCTCATCAGAGGAATCACTGTCGCTTGAGTGAACAAAAAACCCAACTGTGTCCATCATATTATAAAAGTTTTTATGCACCTCGGTCAAGAAATTCCACGTTACAAATTTAATTTATTTATATGTATAACAAATTTAATAAACACGAGAATAAACACAAGAATAAACAAAGAATAAACACAATATATAATTAGAAAATGACGCTTGTTTTTACTTTGACAATTGACAGTAAACACAAAACTAATAGGAATGAAGTTTGTTAAGATTTTTATTTTCTAGAAAAAATAAAACAAAATAGCGAACTTCATTGTCTTAAATTTTACGAACAAAAATATAGTTTCATAATAGGAATATCCGCCGCGGATCGTATTTTACGATTTCGTATTTTCCGAAATCGTAAAAATTTCATAATAGCCCCCCTGCATGATTTTGAAAACGGAGAGGACTTCGGCTTCGATAGATTCGGCTTCGTATTACTTGAACTAGGAAATAAAATATTTTAATTAATACAAGCTACCTCCGGAGTACCACAAGGTTCTCATGTTTACCCTTGGATCTTTAAAATCTTCATTAATGGAATTAACGAAATAATACAGCATTCTAAGATATTGTTGTATACAGATGATCTTAAAATCTACGTAACGGTGGTCTCTTTGGTCTCTTTGGTCTTTTCAAATTCTTTCCACCTAGTAATTTTATGTTATTGAAATAATAATATCCCTGCTGCGAATACATATTACGTATAAAAGGTAAACAGCCATGTTTTTTACTGCCCCAACGTTGTCAAGACTAGAGGTTTAGCTGTTTAACCTTTATAACTATTTGGTGTGATTTTTCGAATTTCATGACGTTGTCACAGCCAATTTTTTGCTGTGATACACAATTTTCCGACAAATTTTTACTTGGGTTAATTGAACCAACAATTAAAAATAGAAACATAAATTTCTAAACGACTGAATATATTTAACAAAAAAGGATGAATTAAGTGATCTATACACAAATTCCTAATAGTGCATATTAGAAGAATAAAACCTACTGAACAGTAGCTTCCGAAACATAGGCAAGCGTGAAATTTATAAAAACTACCTAAACTACACTCTAGAGGCCTAGAACAAGAAAAAATGAAGACCACATGAACAAATATGATCGATAGAATTTTTTAATACGAAAAAAAAGCGAATACAAAAAAATTAACATCATTGGATAGCCATATAATTCTCCTGAAGCATGCCGAACAAAACTACATCACCGTAAAGGAAATGTGATACGACGAAACATACGTTTTTATATTTCACTATCTCTAACCCGTAATATTTGTTCAACTATAAGCAAGCCTATAACCGTTTTACTAACCTTAACTAAATGGTCACCCCAGCTCAAACTTGTATAAAAAATAAATCGTAAATTCCTGATAAGTACTTGAAAACGGAATTAACAAACCTAAAGATTTCTTCTTGTAAACTATAGTCAACTGTTAAGACAAATCTATTTTATTTTGTTTTACAAATTGCATGCTGACACAAACTGACAAAATTAATTATGTCATAACAGCGAATTAATATTTCATTCAATAATATGTCCTGCAACTAAGTTTTAATTTTCAGTTGAATGGCTTGTCCGCATCAATATTTCATTCCATTGTTCCATTTTAGTTAAACAGGGTGTCCCAAATACCATTCTTCGTTTTGTCCCCCTTTACCTATAAAACCGGTTTTGTCGCGGATTCATTTTTACCATATTTTTTTTAGTTTCTATAGTCTCACCACACTAACACAACCAAAATTAAAATAAAAAAAATTCTCATGGAGTCATTTTTCACTTGCATATAAAGCAAAAGTATCAAAGTGTAATAAAAAAATTGTTTAACTTTCATATTAATAAAAAATTTGAGCGACCAATTTTTTATGTTTATCTATAATTCCCAATCTCCTATAGATCCACTTCACCACTTTCCTTAACGATTCCCACTTCCTTTAGAAATACATCCTCACCCTCACTGCATCAAAGCGATGAATTACTTTATTCTCAAAAATCATCGTCCAGCAATTCATTAGATTCATCCTCACCCTCACCTCATCAAGTAACATAAACATTGCCTTATTCATCAAAACTAAATATTCCTTTACCTGAATTCCTCTGCCAATCATATACTTCCTGCTCATCGACTCACCAGATATTCCTCCTATACATCAGGGGCCCTATTTCTGTATACGAATTCGAATAAAAATTATACGTATTCGTATGATTGGTATTTTTGAATAAGAATTAGTATAATTCTAATACGAATTCGTTTAAACATAGTACGTTTTGAAATTTCCCTTAGTCCGCAATACGAATTTGAACCAATTTTGTTCGATTATGAACGGATTTTTGTACGTTGATGAATTAGTTGACGACTCCAAATAAAAAAATTTTGGAAAGAATACAAAATATTTAATTTTCTTATTTATACAACTGTGAAGCTGCCATTGAATCCCATTGGATTTACAATAGTGCCGTATCGATTGTAATTAATTGTAATTGGTTTCAATATGTAAGTAAAATAATTTGAAAATTGATATTTTATAGTATTTGTATTTTATAAAATTTTTTTTTTTTTGGTTCCTTTATTTTACAATCTATCTCTTTAAGAGACATTCAGTAAACTTTGTGTCTTTTTACATTGTCTTGATCGGAGTATTTTTACCCATTGATAAAATCTCCTTACATTATAATTAGTTTAAATTGATATAACACATTTAACTACGATTGGGTCGATTGAATATTGAGAATTTAAAATTTAATGTGTTTGCTTGTGACTAGGATCTGTTTGGCAAATCCAAAATTTTGTGACGTTTCAGCCTTTTCCTCGTTGTGGAGTTGAGTAGTTTGTTCGCTAGCTCGTTTGGATGAATTGACAATCTTGACTGATACCTGGCACTGGAGTTCCTAATTTCTTCACGTATTGTTGGTACCTTTAGGTCCCGATGAATTATATCGTTTGACACGAACCACGGTGCATCTACTATGATTCTTAGAATTTTAGACTGGAACCGCTGAAGAATGTCCAAGTTCGAGTTGCTGGCCGTTCCCCACAGCTGTATACCATATGTCCAGATAGGTTTTATTATCATTTTATAAAGCAATAGTTTATTTTCAATCGATAAACTAGATGTTCTGCATATGAGCCAATAGATTTTGGACAGTTTCATTCCCAATTGCTTTCTTTTTGTCCATATATGTTTACGCCATGTTAAACGTTTGTCGAGGTGTATACCTAAATATTTTACTTCATCAGATTGAGGTATGACCTGGTTATTCATCTGTATTGATGGACATGTGCCTCTACGCATTGTAAAGGTTACATGATTAGATTTTGCTTCATTAACTTTAATTCTCCATTTTTTCATCCATACTTGGATATTATTAATATTCTCCTGCAAGACTTCTGCTGCTTTGTTGGGGTCTTCATGTGATGAGAGTACTGCCGTGTCATCTGCAAATGTTGCTACAGTTACTTGATTGCTTGTAGGTATATCTGCGGTATATATTAGATATAATATTGGTCCAAGCACGCTGCCCTGTGGTATACCAGATTTAATTGGACGGATATTTGAGTATGGTTCCTGATGTTTTACAATGAAATGTCTGTCCATTAGATACGATGTTAATATTCTGTAGAAATCATTTGGTAAGCATTGCTTGATTTTGTATTGTAATCCCACATGCCACACCTTATCAAAAGCTTGTGCTATGTCCATGAATAGAGCAGAACAATATCTTTTTTCTTCCAGAGCTTCTTGAATTGCTTGAACTATTCTGTGCACTTGTTCTATTGTTGAGTGTTCTGGCCTAAATCCAAACTGATGGCCCGGAATCAGATTTTTCTCCAGTAAAATGGGCTTTAGACGCTTAAGCAGTAGTTTTTCAAATAATTTAGAAATAATTGATAGCAAGCTTATAGGTCTGTAGGACGTAACTTCTTCTGCGGGCTTTCCAGGTTTTGGTATTAATATTACTTGTGAAACCTTCCATTGTATTGGGAAATATCCAGTTCTAAGTATTGCATTAAATATGTAAGTTAGATATCGTATACCCTTATCGGGTAACTCTTGCAAAACTTTTCCTGTGATGAGATCATATCCTGGCGCCTTTTTAGGATTTAATTCTCTCTGTATAACTGTTTTTACTTCTAAGATAGAAAACTTCATAATTGTCAGATTCATTTGCAATGGTGATTCCAAATAGCTTTGAATGTTGTTATTCTCTTCGTCTGTAGTTTCTGAAGGATATGGTTGAAATACCTTTTCAAAATGGTCTGCAAATATTTCAGCCTTTTCTTCATTATTTCTCGCCCAGTGACCATTACTTTTACGTATCGGTGGAACATGCTGCTGTGGTTGTTTCAGCTTCTTGGTCGCTTTCCATAATGAATAATCTGTGTTTTCTGTTGGTGATAGTCGAGATAAGTATTCTTGTATTGATTGGTTTTTTTCATTGAGCAGCAACTCTTTTAACTGTTTTGTTGCTTTGTTTAGATTACGTTTATCTTCCGCTAGTCGATATCGTTGCCACTGTTTTCTTAATTTTCTTTTTTTTTAAATCATTTTCTTGACAATATTTGAACATCCCCTATCCTTTTCTTTGTCATTTTGTTCTGGCGTTGACTTCCAAGCTGCCGAATGGATACATTCATTGAGATGTTCAACTGCTTCATCTATATCACTCTCTCTTTAATTTGATGTTTATGTTTAGTTTCTCTGTTACATTATATCTGAAGAGGTTCCAGTCAGTTTTATTGTTGCTTAACATCGGCTGTTTCTTTGTATTCACTATCTTTGTACCCAAAGTGATTAAGACTGGCGAGTGGTCCGATGACAGGTCCAAGCACGGCGCAGCTTTAATATAATTACTGGCGATTCCTTTGGTGACGCAGAAATCTATGACATCTGGGATCTTTCTCCTATCACTAGGCCAATTGGTAGGTTCACTGGTTGAAACATGATGAAGATTATTTTTTTGGATTGACTTTAATAACTCACGGCCTCTTGTTGTAGCCAGTCTTGATCCCCAGTCTTGGTGTTTTGCATTGTAATCACCCCCTGCTATAAAGCGATGACCACCCAAAGAATTAAAAAAATGATCAAATTGTTCCATTTTTATTGTATGTTTTGGTGGGCAGTATATGGCCGAAATGGTTATGGGACCTAGCCAATCTTCTATTACTACAGTAGTTGCTTGTAGATGCTCCTTCTCATATTTTTCTACTTCGTGGTGTTTAATTATGTTTTTGATTATAACTGTAGTGCCACCATGTGCCGTTCCATCAGGATGATTTGTGTTATAGATGCTGTATCTTGGTATTTTTAGGAAACTTCTACTGGTGTTATGCGTTTCAGATGTTAGCATGACATCAATTTCTTGTTCCATCAGGAAACTTTTAACTTCTTGTCCATGTTGCGACAAGCCGTTGGCATTCCAGATTGCTAATTTAAGGATTCTGGACATTGAATGATTTGGACACAATGGTCGTTAAAAGGTTAAGGATAGTATCCATTTTGGTCATTAATTTTTCCATCATAGTTTCCAACCGTTGTGTGGAAGACTGCTCGGGCTGTTGTTCCTGATTTTTTGAGTTACCCAATGAATGCTTTACTTTGGTACGACTCCCTTCCGAAGTTTCAGTTTCAATTGAATTATTGAGCTTCTGCGCATATGTTGTCCCGGTAACTAATTGATACGATGGATTCGGGTTTGAAACGGGCGGCGGCTTCGCCACTATCTTCTCTCTGAGAGGGGGAAATCTCCGGCTTTGCACTTCTTTGTAAACAGTGCAACCTCTATAGTTGGCGGGATGACTACCGTTGCAGAGCACGCATTTCACATTTGTACCCCACACTTTTGTTTCACACTTATTTGTGAGATGTTCCCCTGCACATTTCACACATCTGGGCTGGTGATTACAATACGATTTAGTGTGCCCGTATCTTTGGCAACTAGTGCATTGGACTACTTCACGCTTGACATGCGGCTTTTCAACCTGCACAACTGAATGCATAAGTCTGCTGATCGAATGTACTTCTTTATTGTTTTCACTCATTCGAAGCTCTACTTTGAAGAGTGGGAGTGGCTTTTTTGTGCCACTTTGTCTAATGTTGTTAATATTGACAACATCGTGGCCTAATTCAATTAACTCACTTTTTAAATCATCAGGAATGGAACTCTGTATTTCGCTCCGCCAGGGCTTTTACGACAACCGGGTATGTCTCGACGTCTTTTAATTGGATTTTTACCTGGCTAGTTCCAATTACTTTTAGATCGTAATTGTCATTAGCCAGTTCTTTTAACAGGTTAGTCAGAGGGAGAATAGCTTCTACCCCTGACACGAATATTGGAGGCGCTAAATTTTTTTTTGTTGCTTGACTGGGTTGGGGTAGTTCTTCGGTTTCCTCTGGCAAACTGTTAAAGCGTGTGGATAAAGACACTGGTTGTGCCAACCAGTAGTCGTTTATCTTCATCTGTTTGCGTTTGGTATTTGGGGATAAAGGACTCGTGACTCTACCTCTTTTGTTGGCCATGGCCCATCCTTCGTTATCTAACATCGTAGATGTGGACGGCGTGGGTACATTTGGAACATTTGACCCTTGAAGTTGTTCCGGCTGAGTCAATAATTGCGGTGTTAGCGGGATTTTTTGTTTTGGTGATAAAGGAGAACAAATTAATTGTTGCCTTGACGTGGATGATGTTGATGACTTTTCTAATTCTGAATCATTCGTATACATTCCTGTTGATTGAAGCTGACGAGTAGGTGGTGGAGTTCGTTGAGTTTTTGATGTTTTAGTAAATTCATTCATTACAATGTGCAATGACCTAAAATCTAGGTCATTAACACCTTAGAATGCTCAAACACTTTTTGTTAGCACTGCACTTAAATGTTTTATTGAGGTTTTTGTTAACACTGCACTTTTTACTTTAAGTAATTGGATACACTTTTTTATTGTAGTTTGTTTGAAATTGGTTACATTGCACTTTTAAATTTTAAATTTTTTATTAATTTTTTTTATTATCGCACAAAATGAATTTGAATGTTTGCTGTTCAATGGTTGAAATTAAACTCGGTACTTTATAAAATTAAGAAATATATCTTTAAAATCGAAAATATTTCTACAAATATTATATATAAATATGTTTAACAAAAAATGTATAGTTTAAAATTTTAATTGTAGGGCAAAAGTTACCAACCCAAAACAAATAACCTCAACAAAATAATATGAACTTTTAGTGTCGTTTATGGAGGATCACCCCGATTTAGCAAAAGGGTATAATGCAACTGCCGAATCGAGAGTATTAATAAAAAAATTATGGGAGGAAATTAGCACTCGGCTAAATAGTAATGGACCACCAGTACGAAACCCTGAGGGGTGGAAAAAGGTTTGGTCCGACTTTAAATTTCATGTTAAAAAAAAGCTGAAAGAAAACAAAATTAATATTATGGCAACGGGAGGAGGTCGGACCAAAATTCATACATTTTCGGCAATCGCGGACAGTGTAATACGAATCGTCGATTTATAACGTGCTGTAGAGGGAACCAGCGATACGCAATTGTTTGGGGACACTGTATTAGAACTGCCGACTGTAATCGCTTCGCCTCTTACACTCGATGTAGATGATCCTACATATGATACGGAAAACATGGTTGAACTGCAGACTCCAAGAACAACGGCGCGATGCCGATCAAAACAATCCCTATTACAGGATCAAATAAACATCCAATCCAAATTTCATGAGAATGTGTCAACAAAATTAGATTCCATCACAAATGCCGTAAATGATACGAACCAAACATTAAAGCGATTGGTAAGGATGAAAGAAAAGTCGTATGATTTAAAGAAAAGAAAACTCGAACTAAAGGAAAGAGAATTACGTTTAAGAGAAAATGAAATTAAATTACAACAAAAGTCAAATTTAGAGGACCAAAAATTAAAGCTGCAGGATTTAGAAATAAAAAAACAAAAACTAGAAATCCAAGCGGCAAAATTATAATTAATTATAATATTGAAAAAAAAATGTGATTTATGAATTTATCTGCGATAATAATTTTATTTTAAGGCCTTCTTGCGGCTGTATTTTCTGGTTCGTTTGTTAAATTTTCTTCAACATCTGTTATAGATTCGTTTTCTAATTCGAACGGAACGTTGTAGTGCAGGCAAATGTTATGAAGTGCAGAGCACACGTTAATTATCTGCGAAGCTTTCTTGGGCGTATAATAAAGCTCACGAGCTCCCAGTAGACATCTAAATCTCGTCTTTAGCAATCCAATGCTGCTTTCTACAACATTTCTTGTTCTAGAATGTAAAGTATTAAATACAGCTTCCCTGCTGCCTGAGTCAGCCGCTCGAAAAGGGGTTATAAGCCACGGTTCCAGAGGGTAACCAGAATCACCTATTAATGATATATTGATTGTCAATCAAATATTTAAACATTTACACAAAAACGTCTATATATATATATATATATATATATATATATATATATATATATATATATATATATCATTCATTCAACACTATTATTTACCAAGTAGCCAATAATTCTCATTATTAAAATTTGATTGCAAATATCGACGATACGTACTCAAACTCCATACCAAAGAGTCATGGGATGTATCTGGAGTCAACAGCCATGATCCTCATTTTATGATCGCATACCTAGGTGGGAATAACAGAAATATGATTAATATATTTAATGAGCAACTTACTATCATTGTATTCATGCTATGTTTGCCCTTCCGGTTGAAATATAAGTGTTCGTTTTCAACCGGCCGTATTATGTTGATATGGGTTCCGTCTACGCAGCCTATAACACCAGCAAATCCAGTTTTACTAAAAAAAGCACTTGTTATTAAATCTTTGTCTGTGTTGGATTGACGGAACGATATCCACTTTGCGCACAATTTTGATTCAAACACATTTAACACCTCGCTCATTACACTGGAGATAGTTGATTGTGCCATTCCCACAAACAAATCCTGCCCCACACTCTGTTGGTAACTCTCTTGAGCCCAAAATCTTAGCATTGCAGCTAATTTTAATATGTTTGGGATAGATGTTGCCCTTCTGCGATTTGGTAAACCGTAATTTAGTTCCTCCAGAACGTATTTTACTGCATCTTTTGACAATCTAAATAACCTCAAAAACCTAGAATAGTATACAATAGTTTGAAAGAGATTTATACACTATTGCTCATATAATTATATCATTTTGTTTAAAGATATTTAGATAACGATTCCATCCCGTATATAATATTTTTACAAATCAATTATAATTATTTTTTCTATTTTCAATGTTTATATTTTATAAATGTCAAAAATTTGACAATTATTTCGTTTACACTGTCACTTTTCAAGGCTGTTTCACGTCAACAAAATTTCCCTATGCCTACACTTCAAAAAACAAAATGCTTGGTACGATCGTATACAGAAATACCAATTCATATTCGTATCGTATATCATTTTCGTATCGAATGAAGATTCGTATCGTATACAGAAATAGGGCCCCAGCGCTTCCAATCGTACAGCTCCACCTCATCCACTAATTCATTAAATATTCGTACACCTTCACCCGCACTACATCAGCCAGATCCATTATATTATCCATAGAACCAAGACAAACCTTATCTCTCCGAATCCCGTTCACGCCCTTACCCACAAAACATCACAACCGATTTATATAAAATACCTTACTCAAACATCAGCAAATTCCCTATCAACTTCCATAAATCCACCAAAAATTACATTATCGCTTCCACGTCACCTAACCGATGCAGTTATTCCATGTTCCATACCGACCACATTTCATCGATCAACAGAATCCCTAAACAATAAACCTATACTTTTACAAAACATTATTAACAGAAGGTTCAGTTAAATTGCCAGCCAATAAAATTTTATTAGATTTACCATTAGAAAATGTTTTTCCAGGCAATATTGCTGATAGTAACTAATATGTTAAAAAATGTGAAAAATATTTGAAAATATAGTTGTTAACAAATATATATGAAAATGTGTTTTTTATTTAATTTAATCAATTTTCACTGCAATTTTTGTGGTCTACCTCCCCACCAACAATTTAGCAAATAAATTTTGCTTTAAGGTGCTATTCCACTTGACTGAATTGTCTGATAGTAAATTTAAAGGAAGATAAAAATGTACATTTGCAGGTTGTTGCGAACGAAACAAAAACCCTTCTCAAATAATTCTCGAACACTACTAATTTTATGGTTTTCAAAGTTTCTCCTTAAAATTTTGCTATAAAAAAGTAAAAATACACACAAGACGTTTTATTGATAGAATTTTTTTTAATTTTTACTGAAAATACATTAAAAAATATAATTCTGTTATGAGTATTAATGTAAAACTAACCGAATTAATAGTAATATTAATTTTTTTTTATTAATTATTGGTTATGTTTTTGTGTGCTGTCAAATTTTCTCCTAAATATTTGCTACAAAAAAAAAAAAAAAAAACTTTGAACGTCTTTGAAAAAAACGTCTTTGTCTTAAACTTATTACATAACTTTTCTGGCTTTTTTCTCTTTTCCTCTTTTTTACCATCAGTCAATTTTTCTAGTGGAATATCACCTTTAGTTACATTTTAAATTTGGTCCTTTAACATTCTGGGTAATTTGATGTGAAAATGAAAACAGAGGTAAAAGATGCATAATTATGCGTTTGTATCTATATTATTTCTCAATACTTACGGCTTTGATACTTATAATTTATAGTTCAGCCCTTTTTTATATTGTTAGCAGTTTTTGCGAACTTTGTTACAAATGTAAGCGGACAATATAAGCTCTAACAATAAGGAAATATGTGATGTGGAACTAACTGGACCTTTTGAAATTAAACGCAACATTTTATTTTTTAAATAAATTTCTTTTTATTTCTTTATATTTTTTTAATTCTCTATCAAACCTTCATTAATAAAGCATTCGGTCAGTTGTTTTCTAACGGTTTGTCCTGATTTAGGTTTTAATCGGCTATGTACCATACCAATCGTGGTATTTTGTGGTTGTGACATGGTAATTGAATGCGATTGAATTTCTTCTCGGTACCACTGGCTTCTCGAAGTTAAAAAATTATGCAAAACGCAACAACACCTCTCAATTGTTGTTACCGTATCTTGGTGCAGATTAATAGGTTTTTGTAAAATTTGGAAACGATTGCTCAGTATTCCAAAATTTAAGTTACATACATATAAATTTATTGAACAATTCGGATTCATTTGAGACTGTGTGAGGATGCGACTGGTATTTTGATACCAGAAGGCAGTATCAAATGAGACTCAATGTGGATTTACCCATTAGGAAGAGGAAATCAAGGATTTTGTTACCCAGTATTTTATTAGTTTAAAAACCCCTACATCAAATGAAGCCGAACTGAGAAAAATGCCAAATGGCTTTAGTACATAGTTTCAGATACCGTAATTGCCTTCTGAAATTTTTGCGTTTAAATTTAGAACACCCTGTATAAATTAAGAATTTTTTTTCAGTTGATACTCGTATATAGGCTTTGCAGATACAAAAATAACTGAAAACGAAACGGGAATAATAATCAAAGCACAATCGAAACACAGTAATAACAACTATTTTGAACTTGAATTTAAATTTGTCTCGTTTGATATTTTTAGTATTCTATTCATATTACAGTTTTCTGTTTAGTTGTTTACGCAATCCACTTGCAAGAACATGCATAAAGCTTCATTATCATGATAATTAATAATTTCCAAATATTATTGTGTCAAGTTCAATACATTATATACTATACTATTATTCATATTTGAATTTTGGCTAAATTTTCAATTATGAGCTTTTTATCAAGATTGTTAAACAATTATTGAGAACAAAACGAGTGTAAAAAAGTGTATATGTATATTAAAATTGTATACCTATGCCTACATATATATGTGGCAAGTCATCTAAAAAATCTTTAATCGTTTTAGTTGTATTCCCTTAACGAACATTCCATTTATAAAATAATAACTTTTGCCGCCAATTTTTTCAATTCCATACATTGCTGACCCGTATTTTTGTATACATATTACATATTTACGAGTATGTGTTTGGCGTATTTTTATCGAAACTGACAAAGTGTCTCATTAATATTCCATTATTATCTCAAAATTCTTTTACCGAAAATAACTTTGTAATAACGAAAAGAATGTTTGTTTTTTGTTTTGTTATTTTCTATACAAAATAACCGAATGAAAAACTTTTGGCGCCTTTTTCCCTTTTTTTTACTTTGATTTTCTTCTAACTTTGCAAGAACATTTAAAAATTGTAAATTTTTCCATTAGCATTATCTTATGTCTATGTGTCTATAATAGTGAATATCGTATACACTCCGTTGTGTATGTATACATTTATGTACATATGTATATACATACATATATATTTATATTAACATATTGAATGACAAGAATGTCAATGTTGGTATGCTTGTATTGTGTTTTGATAATTTTTGTTTGAAAAAATCAATATACATTACAAACAGATTTTGAACATAAGAAATTTAATAATTTTTTAACCGACATTCAGCTTTAAATTTTTGTAAAAGCAACGCAAAACTCTCAAACTGAATACCACCCCATTGACATTCATGAATATTTATTTTTCGTTTGAAAGACATTTTTTAATTGAATATTTTAAAATTTTAAATTAATTTAGAAACGTTACACCATGAAACGAAATTGCCAGTCAAATGGTGGGATGTTTTTTTTCGGATAAATTAAATAAATTTATATGCAAAGCAAATCCGACTTCCATATTTATCAATGTTACAAACTGAGTTTAGATAATCGGTTGTTCATAAGTCTTGTTCATAACTCTAGAAGAATAGTTTGGTGAATATTCGACCCGTGGTTTATTATGTTACTACATAGCACCCCAAACTCCATAATCGGTTCACTTCAAGCCACGTGACTGTAGTAATGTTACGACATATACAAATTAACAATAGAAACTAACACTGCCATTAGGTTTCCATTAAAACGCCACAATCACACTTCATTACGTCGAAGGTAGCCCAAAAGTGTCTCTCGTCTATAAATGAGATGGCTGAACAGTTCAACATCCACTTGACGTGAGTGTGCCAATTCAACCGCTCGACCGGCCCCGATCTGGCCAGCTGACATCGTATAACGGATCACTGTCTCATAGGTAAAAACATGCGGGTAGACTGAGTCCCCGCTTATGATTACTGTTGTAGCTGTGAAGATAAAAAGGAGTAAGAAACAGTATTCCACCTGATTCCACGTCTACTGCAGAGCAGAATGCCATTTATGGGAGCTCCCCATCTGGATGACCTATCGGATCTTGCTGAGACGGCCGTCAAGAATATTCAACAATATTGAAAAGCTTGAAGAAGAAATCTTATATGTGGTACAGCTATGGAGCAGTCTGTGTTCTAGTCCTTTGGGACAGTCACTCTAACCTAACCAAACTCCTATTCTCTTAGTGGCGTCATTTCATTTGCCATGACTACTGTCACGTTATATTAGTCTTTAATGGATTGATTTTCACATTCTGTTTTATTAATTGTTCACATGGATAGTATACAAATAACTGAATACCAGGATATAAAAAACATTACGCACGCACATTCAAAATTCACAATGCTATTCGCAATCAAAAGTAGCCTGGCCTCTGGCATACATCTTTAGTGTACATTTCTACAGAAAAATACATCGTTACTTTTACAAAGCCGCCCACACGGACAGTATACGTCTCAGCACAAAACATGTAACGTACACCAACAAAAAAACATTTGTAATTACAACCAAAAGTACTAATGCCGATTTGTTTTTTATGTGTTCCCTCCTTTATTGGAAATAACTTCTTGAAGGCGGCTCGGAATTGAATTCACTAGATTTTGGAGGATTTCTTTTGGAGTTTGATCCCAAATAGTTTTTATTTCGGCAAAAGTTTCACTGGGTTGTCTCCCAATAGCAATTGTCATTTTTTGCTTTATGTAATGTCATAGATTCTCCAACGGATTTAAATCTGGGCTTTGAGACGGCCAACAAACTTGGTTTCTTGATTCAAATCTCGTAAAAATTTCATGATCATTCTGCTCTTATGAATTGGTGCATTATCTTGCTGCAAAATAAAGTGAGCCCCAATCCCTTTACATCCGGAAACAAGAGCATTATCATTGAGTACGTGTAATTAAATACATTAACAATACAATTATTAAATTACATACCATCACTTTTCATCCTCCACTATGGCGAGTTGGCATGATAACGCTGCGTGCATCCTTTTCTTTTGCAGTAGAATAGTAATATTTTTGCTTTAGGTTCCGTCTAAACTGAAGCTGGGCTTATCGGTCCATAATACGTTCCGCCAAAACTCCACGGGCTTAGTTAAATAACTACGTGCAAACGGGCGCTTATAAAAGGCTTCTTTTTGATTACGTACGATTTCACATTAGCTTCAGGAAGCCGTCTTCGAACAGTCGTTAGGCTGATTTTGGATTTTCGGAGGTTATTTATGTTACTTTGAACAGACTTGAGGCTTTCCTGAGGATTTCGCTTTAATATTGTAACTATTATATTATCCTCTTTAGTAGTTGTGGCTCGTTTTCTACCCCTTCCTTTTTTAAGTGTTATTTTTACATTAGTACTAAAATATAAAATCTAGTAGATTGCGCACTAACTTTAATGTTATGCAGATTGTTTTCTTAAGTTTTTACTTGCAGACAGTTTCTGGTTGAATCATCGTAAAAACGAATTGCTTTTTCTCTCAAAGGATACTACTTTGCGGCATGTTTCGTTTAATCTTCTCTTCAATTCACATTTTGAGTATTTTCTCCATTCGTTCCATTAATTGGCTTCTGCATTTAGTTTAATGCTGTCTCGGAATGCAATGTAGCTTTCTCTGCATTAGCAACTATAGTTTGAAGCGTTGATACAACAAAACCCATTTCACGCGCAAGTTCACTTAAACTGATCCCATTTTTAAACCGTATGATTATATCTGGTTTCTTCTTAACGAAATTACCTTATGACATTTTTCCTTAATTGATTTCAGATTATATGTACCTTGAAGATATTTTAATAAAAACTTTTAACTTTAATAATTTAAATTTGTTTACATTCTTATGTAATGAAGTAGAGTTAAATGTAGAAACCAAAATTATAAATTCCGGAGAAATCTGATAAAAAAAAATAAAATTTTACGATACTTGTTATATTTAGTGGTTTTCACCTATTTCACCTATTTAATTAAAATTTTAATTTAATTTTAAATGTTGGTTATCAAAATTGCTAACATTATTAATTCATTAAAAATTACTTTCTATAGTGCCTGTGTGTAATGCATCAACACAATTATCACTGGATTGTTTTGAAAGTGTTAAAATTATTTACGAATTCAAAAAAAAAAAAAAAACACACGAAGAAAACAGTTCCGCAATCTACGTTTGGTGAGAACCTAACAGTAGTATGATGTGACATGATAATCGATAAATGTCATTAATAATCTGGCACCAATATAATAAATACAAATTAATTATTAATTTTGTATTAGTGTAATATTATTTTTAAGGTGTGTTGTTTAAAAACATTTATTTAGAAATTAAAAATTATTTGAAAAACGTAATAAAAAATTAGCCTTTAGCTATAATTTTATGCATTTTAAATATATTAAATTATAATATTTTCGTTGCTAAATATTTTAAATTATGCAGTAATTTGAATAAAATGCATCTAAAATGCCAAAATCTACCGTTTACATCGCTTTCATTTTTATCTATCACTTATAGTTTTTGTTATTGCAAGGGACGAATAACTTTTCAAATAACAAAGGGAGAATACAATGTTTGTCACTTCAAAACAACGATTGTCACTTTAATCGATTAAAAGAATACCAAAATTTAACTATCGGAACAAAGGACAGGTGACACGTCTAAGGGAATAAGGTTCTAAAAACCATATTATCTACCACAGTGAATTGTGAGATTTGCAAATAAAATGAGTAACATTTGAATGATAAAGAAAATTATAACGAGGACACAGCATATTCCTGTACAAGGTAAAACGTAAAATACTGTAAAATAGAAATAAACAAAATATTAATAATATACGAACAGTTTATTTATTTATAAAAAAAAATAACAAAATTAAAATTATTAATTTTTAGTGCAACTGAAGTTAAAAAATTAATCTGCAATTTCAGTGGTTGTGACTGTTGTTACAGATTTACAGAATTCGGTTTGTAATATACATTACACATACAAATATATGTTTCAATATTATGAATGCAGTTGGATAATAAATTCTATTTGACAGAGACTGAAAGCGGACGATAAAATGTACTCTTTCATTATATCGTATTCACGTGAAATAATCATCTAAAAATTATCTTTACTCAGTATGAAGTATAGCCTCCTTTATTGGAAATAACTTCTTGAAGGCGGCTCGGAATTGAATTCACTAGATTCCCAAATAGTTTTTATTTCGGCAAAAGTTTTACTGGGTTATCTCCCAATAGCAATTGTCATTTTTTGCTTTATGTAATGTAATAGATTCTCCAACGGATTTAAATCTGGGCTTTGAGGCGACCAACAAACGGTTTCTTGATCCAAATCTCGTAAAAATTTCATGGTCATTCTGCTCTTATGAATTGGTGCAATATCTTGCTGCAAAATAAAGTGAGCCCCAATCCCTTTACACCCGGAAACAAGAGCATTATCATTGAGTACGTGTAAATAAGTACTGGATGTTACTTTTCCAGGCAACAAAATCAGATCACCGACGCTGTTATATGAAGAGCAGCCCCATACCATCACTTTTCCTCCTCCACTATGGCGAGTTAAGTAATGGCCAGTAGTAATAATTTTGAGGTAGGTTCCGTCTTAACTGAAGCTGGGCTCATCGGGCCAAAATACGTTCCGCCAAAACTCCGCTTCTTTTTGATTACGTACGATTTCACATTAGCTTCAGGAAGCCGTCTTCGAACAGTCGTTAGGCTGATACCATATATAGCCAACCAATTAAAATACAATATTATTTACAGAGTTCTAAAAACAAAAAACATATTTTCACAAATAATAGATAATAATGAACATTTCGATAATGAAGAGATCATGCATTCATTGTCATTTATCTTAATGTGAGCGACTCCAGGAATACTGGTTTATTACGGTTTAATTGTTCAAAACAACAGACAATTGCCGTCCATCGAATCAGAATTTTTAGAAATCACATCCTTTAAATAAATACGATAACACGCTAATGCACCGCTTTTGGGGTCTTCATTTTCAGCATGTAAATATCCATTGTACGTGCCTGTAAAAATATTTTCTGCTGCGTATATTACCAGCGGTCCACAATTGAAGCTATTGTTTTGATGTGGCAATGAGCTAATAGAAATAATTTGAAATTGTTGAGGACGTTTTTCGTAATATTTAAACAATTGTTTAATGAAGTCATTCAGCTTATTGCCAACTTCAAAATTTCGTTTTATCGGGTTCAGAGGATCGTACGTTATTATTTTGAAACTTTCGAAGTCTATCACAGGTAACGTCCATGTGACTCGCTGCCCAAACAGGAATAATCACATATCTATATCTCTCACATAGTTTTATTATTTCCTTTTGGCTCTTGGGGTCGATAGGTTTATAGTTTTCTAGCAAAATTTTAGAGCTTTGGTAATGATCTAAACATACGCTGTCTGATACTTTCGTCAGAACACTTATTGCTATATACACTAGTTCCGTAGTAACAAAATTTTGATTATTTAATGAGTTGTAGCATTCATTGTATAAGCAACATATAAACCATTTAATTTAAATTGAAATTTATAACTATGTTAAATTTTAATTCTGACATTTTGACATACGACGCTTATTTCATTTCATCAAATATCTTGTGAAATTTTGAATTTTTCGGTGGAAATAATCGTTACAGCGCTAAATTCCCCGCAAATCTATGACGACCTCTTCTTTTTGTTTACGCCATTGTTCTTCAATAGTTGGATTATAGGGATTTTCTTCATCCGCAGTTACTCTTTTGGGCGTTTGAATTTTCTTTCTGAATTACCGCAGGTTTTATTTATTTTTATTATATCTGCTTTATGGTGAGGTGCACATTCAATTGATTTCAAAAGTAGTAGTGTGGTTTCTTGCAGCTCGTCTACAAACCTTCCTAATTTCAAGTAAAGTTCATCAATTAAATTAATTTTTAAAATATCAATACTTCGCAATATAAATTATTTTCTATACCTTCATAATCGTATTGAGATAATTCAGCTAACACTTTGTCAAAAATAGTATTGTATCTTACGAAAAATGGTGTGTCTTCTAAATTGGTTTCATCGAATGTGTAAATATTTTGGATTCCAATTTCGGTTTCGGCATCTTTTGAAACATTTGGCACAGTCATTGTTGATCCTTTATGCAATGGAACATCAATATTCAATTTTGTTTTGTTTTTTTCATCAAATTTTTTCAGTGCATCTAGATAGTTTTATCTATAGTTAGTTTAGTTTAGATGGTTTTAGATTTTGAAATGTTAAGCAACCTAATATGCAAAATATTTTAAAATATTCATCGATTTCATCCAAATTTGTACTATGGATTATTAAAAATATTATTATCATAATAAACTCCTTTAATTTAAAAGGGCAGTTGTTTATTTTATTTTTAACTTTTATGGCTGTAAATGAGCACAGCAAATAAATACTCCACAGAGTTTGCCAGTTTTTAATTTCTTTGGTATAATTTGATAAGTGACATTAAGATATTGTTTAATGCCGATTAAATTCATTTCGCATAAAATTGAATTTATAAACACCCAGAACCAGTCGGCTACGTATATTCTTGGAATATTGATTTTAGGTTTTTGGCGGCTTTTTCCCGTTTAACTTAATAACGCAAGCGTAATAATATATTCGTGAAAATAAGTGTTTTGCAACATTTTGGCTGGCGCACTAAACTTCCTGCTGCATCAACGTGTATCATACATTTTTCCAATAAAAGTTTTAGCACTGAATCTCTGATTAGAGTAATCGCTAAAAGGATTTCTTGCCGAATAAATGTATTTATTTTCCAATTGCGTATCATGTCAACACGATAGACTAAATTCATTAACTCACATCCTTTTACTACGTCTGATAGTAATAATTTTTCCGATCTGGCTTTTTTCAAATTAACTGGTCTTACTATCTCCTGGGTGTTGCCTGATTGAAGTAGGGGTACATCTATATTAGTGTATTGCTTTAAGCTTAATGCATACGCATGTTTGTGCTCTAATTCAATTTGCACAGTTACTCGAGCTTCCCCTCTTAATTGAACAAATTTCTTTTCCTCCCCGTGATGTTTTACATCCCGACCAATGGTATATATTACCAACGTTTTGGAATTGTTAATTATAAACTTAAATTTTTGCTGATGTATTTCATTGTATTTACATTTTCCATATTGGGTAATAGTTTGGTTGTTTTTGTTCCAGTTGATTGAATGGAAAACTAAAACACATGGATGTTTAGCCGCTGAGAGTGCCGCTCGGATGGAACTTCTTACGTTTTCATTTGAATACGTTTTTGTAATATCTATTGATATACTCATGTAGCCTCGAAGCATCCAATTAATATTACTTGGTTCTTCTATTTCGATGGGCAAATTTTCTATAGAAATATTTGATACACTACTACAGTGGACACTATTTACGTTGTTTTCAGAATTAATCATAGATTGGTATACAATTTGGGAATTGGAATCGGCCGAATTATGAAAAGTTACGTCTTGCATTATGAATTCTTCCGCGATATCTGAATTTCTTTCATTAACTTTTCTTTCATTATATCTTTTCCATAAATTGTAAATACGTTTACGATTTATTACTGAATTCTCAATATTTAATTTGGAACAAATTTCAGTTATATAAGAGCATTTATGTCTCGGCAATAAAATATTTGTATTACCGAACATTTCCGATAAAACTATAATTAGTTTAGTTTTAATTTTCCTAATTTTATCATATCTCCGCTTATAAAATGATGGCCGAAATTTGTTTGGCTTGTTTTGCAAATTATGTACCATTTTTGAAAAATATTAATGAGCCACTATATTTATTGATATTTGTTTATATTGGTAAAACACTACAATCGAATCACTGAGATAAACACTGGTTTAAAACAAACTAAATATTTTTACTGTGATAAACAATAGAACAACAATACAAACAAGGTAAACAATTTATATTTGTTAGTTTTATTTACTAGTCACAATCACGATTCACTACTAGAAAAATTAGAATCTTTTGTCAATGATGGCAATTTTCAATCACACTTATTGCGAACGAGCGAGCGAACAAGAGGATATTGATGCGAATGACAAAGACAATATAAACATAAATTGAATATCAAAAATAATCAAAATCACTAAATTATCATGCACGAGAATACACGCGAAGAGAAAATAATTAATCTGCAATTAGTTACCATTTCCTTATTATTCTCCTCTCGTACATTACATGAATGATAAAATTGCATTTGTATGAAATGATGATGTGTAAATAAATATTTTTGCTGACAATGTTTTTGATTTATGAATAAATATTTCTAAATACCACCACAATACAGGAAGAGTTATAATTATTTTAAACCCGGGAATTGATCCAACCTAATAAAATTGAAGCAGTGAAATTTTCAAACTTATATTGTTTTTTATTTTTATTTGTTGGCGTATAAGTAAACTTAATCATCGCTTAATGTAATTAAAAGTTTTGTATTAAATATAATATATTCAATTTCATATTTGCGGGCATGCCCAAGACGAATTAATTTGTTTAGATTACTTTTTAAATTGTATTCACGTGATCAATAGTAAAATCAAATGTATATATGTATGTATTCGCATCAAGGCGAGCGAAGGAAAGAATGCACGAAAATAAAACATATGATCATAATTCGTGTTGTCCTCTTTCTATGCAACAGGATGGTATTTAAATTTTACATGGAAGATTAGGTTAATGAGTAAAATAACTACACACCTAAATTTATCGAAATACATACATACATACTATTATATTATTTATTTATAATATGTATATTATTGATTATTGAATTTTTTTTTCATGTTTTAATATTATAATTGAATTGTTTTATTATGTATGTACAATCATATTGAGTTTGCTCGACGATGCACACCGTGTTGAATTATTTGTAATATCTTTAATACCAGACATAATATTGGAATTTCAAAATTTTAAAATAATAATAACAAAATAATACATTTGATAGATTTTTTTTTACAAAACCTTTCAAAACATGTTTAATACTTAACGTAATCCGAAATATTGACTAGCGAAAAATTTAAATTTAAAAAAAAATTGGATTTCATGATTAAGCTTTAGGCCGTGTGAGCTTTTTCTAGAGGAATACCAACGTAATAAAATTAAACTGCAAGACGAAATAGATAGAAAACAAAATGTGGTTGTGTTTCTTTTTGAATTATATTTTTGTGAATAAAGTGAAATACTTAAAGGGTATTTCATTAATAGCCGCATGATTTTGATTGAATAAATCTCTAACTAATTTCTCTTCAATTTCAACGTAAAGTTTGGTTTTTAGATTATAAATGGAATGCGATGACTATCACAGTTCTTCTGGCACGATCCTATTTTATTTAGAAGTTTTGTTACGTATTTGTGCATAGTTATGGTTGGATACAAATTGTGCAGCTGTTATTGGAACTCCCTGTGGGCATGTTGTAAGTGTTAACATCACTATTTTTTTTCTATCGATCGATGTTTATGTTCTCTTTTTCAATTTTACGCTATTTCATGTATCCAATTTTGATTTTTTTCTATTGCGATCTCAGCCTATTAGAATAATTTTGTACTCTATCCCTTTTCCCGATTTTGCTACAAGGTAACGAAATAGAAATATGTAGTGATACATTTTGAAATGTATAATAGGAAATAGAACAATGCTATATTCGAGCATGCTGCCATCGCTATAGAATAAGCGAAATTAAAAAAAGAAAAAGTGTGAGATTTAATTCTTTAAAAAAGAGATAAAATCATTGATGGAAATTTGGCTCTGCTATTATAGTAAATTTTATAGAAAAATCATCTTTCAAAAAATTATCTTTGTTTTGGAAACTCGCCTGCCATCTATTGAAATATAAATAACACTAACAAATAATTAGATTTTAATTTCGTTTAGATGACAACCACAAAGTGAAAATGTATTTTACAGATATGCTATAAAATGCGTAGTCGTTGTAAATTATAATTTTATTGTTATTTATACTGAATATATACGATTGAGTATATATATAAATTACAATAGAGCTATATAAGAAGCTTATATTTTACTAGTCTATGATTATAGAACATCATATTTATGTATTATACATTTTTCAAGATGCGTTTAATGAAGCTATCCTATAAGGCTATTATATTATGTAGATCAAACAGATCCCCTCAGATATTTATGACTATATATTATTGACCCAACGGGTAAGAAACAAAGCTGCAATACATTATCTCGAAGTATAAGATGTATATGTATATATTTTGGGATTGAACATTTTTGGTTAATAGTAACAAAACTGAAATACATATATCGAAGTGTCCGAATTTTTTCGAGTGTTTCTAATAAGGGGCCATCATAGCCGAAAAATGTTTGACTAGGTGTGGGTCTGGTCTAATGGAAAACCACTCGGGTTTTCCAAAATATAGGAAGCGTCCGAATGTTTTCGAGTGTTTCTAATAAGGGGCCATCATTGCCGAAAAATGTTTGACTAGGTGTGGGTCTGGTCTATTGGAAAACCACTCGGGTTTTCCAAAATATAGGCTTTCAGGTACTTAGGATAGAACAATTTTGGTTCATAGTAACAAAACTGAAATACATATATCGAAGTGTCCGAATTTTTTCGAGTGTTTCTAATAAGGGGCCATCAAAGCCGAAAAATGATTGAAAAGGTGTGGGTCTGATATAATGGAAAACCACTCAGGTTTTTCAAAATATAGGCTTTCAGGTAATTAGGATTGAACAATTTTGGTTCATAGTAACAAAACTGAAATACATATATCGAAGTGTCCGAATTTTTTCGAGTGTTTCTAATTAGGAGCCATCATAGCCGAAAAATATTTGACTAGGTGTGGGTCTGGTCTAATGGAAAACCACTCGGGTTTTCCAAAATATAGGCTTTCAGGTACTAAGGATTGAACAATTTTGGTTCATAGTAACAAAACTGAAATACATATATCGAAGTGTCCGAATTTTTTCGAGTGTTTCTAATAAGGGGCCATCATAGCCGAAAAATATTTTACTAGGTGTGGGTCTGGTCTAATGGTAAACCGTCCAGGTTTTCCAAAATATAGGCTTTCAGGTACATAGGATTGAACAACTTTGGTTCATAGTAACAAAACTGAAATACATATCTCGAAGTGTTCGTATTTTTTCAAGTGTTTCTAACAAGGGGCCATTATAGCCGAAAAATATTTGAATAGGTGTGGGTCTGGTGTAATGGAAACCCATTCAGATTTGTCAAAATATAGGCTTTCAGGTATTTAGGATTAGACAATTTTGGTTCGTAGTAACAAAACTGAAATACATATCTCGAAATTTCCGATTTTTTTCGAGTGTTTCTAATAAGGGGCCATCATAGCCAAAAAATGTTTGAATAGGTGTGGATCTGGTCTAATGGAAAACCACTCAGGTTTTCCAAAATATAGGCTTTCAGGTACATAGGATTAGACAATTTTGGTTCGTAGTAACAAAACTGAAATACATATCTCGAAGTGTTCGTATTTTTTCGAGTGTTCCTAATAAGGGGCCATTATAGCCGGAAAATATTTGAATAGGTGTGGGTCTGGTATAATGGAAAACCACTCGGGTTTTCCAAAATATAGGCTTTCAGGTACTTAGGATTGAACAATTTTGGTTCATAGTAACAAAACTGAAATACATATATCGAAGTGTCCGAATTTTTTCGAGTGTTTCTAATAAGGGGCCATCAAAGCCGAAAAATGATTGAACAGGTGTGGGTCTGATATAATGGAAAACCACTCCGGTTTTTCAAAATATAGGCTTTCAGGTACTTAGGATTGAACAATTTTGGTTCATAGTAACAAAACTGAAATACATATATCGAAGTGTCCGATTTTTTTCGAGTGTTTCTAATAAGGGGCCATCATAGCCGAAAAATGTTTGACTAGGTGTGGGTCTGGTATATTGGAAAACCACTCGGGTTTTCCAAAATATAGGCTTTCAGGTACTTAGGATAGAACAATTTTGCTTCATAGTAACAAAACTGAAATACATATATCGAAGTGTCCGAATTTTTTCGAGTGTTTCTAATAAGGGGCCATCAAAGCCGAAAAATGATTGAACAGGTGTGGGTCTGATATAATGGAAAACCACTCAGGTTTTTTAAAATATAGGCTTTCGTATTTTTTCGAGTGTTCCTAATAAGGGGCCATTATAGCCGGAAAATATTTGAATAGGTGTGGGTCTGGTATAATCTAAAACCACTCGGGTTTTCCAAAATATAGGCTTTCAGGTACTTAGGATTGAACAATTTTGGTTCATAGTAACAAAACTGAAATACATATATCGAAGTGTCCGAATTTTTTCGAGTGTTTCTAATAAGGGGCCATCATAGCCGAAAAATGTTTGACTAGGTGTGGGTCTGGTCTAATGGAAAACCACTCGGGTTTTCCAAAATATAGGCTTTCAGGTACTTAGGATTGAACAATTTTGGTTCATAGTAACAAAACTGAAATACATATATCGAAGTGTCAGAATTTTTTCGAGTGTTTCTAATAAGGGGCCATCATAGCCGAAAAATGTTTGAATAGGTGTGGATCTGGTCTAATGAAAAACCACTCAGGTTTTCCAAAACATAGGCTTTCAGGTACTTAGGATTAGACCGTAGTAACAAAACTGAAATACATATCTAGAAGTGTTCGTATTTTTTCGAGTGTTTCTAATAAGGGGCCATTATAGCCGAAAAATATTTGAATAGGTGTGGGTCTGGTCTAATGGAAAACCACTCAGGTTTTCCAAAATATAGGCTTTCAGGTACTTAGGATTGAACAATTTTGGTTCATAGTAACAAAACTGAAATACATATATCTGAAATACATCATAGCCGAAAAATGTTTGACTAGGTGTGGGTCTCATCTAATGGAAAACCACTCGGGTTTTCCAAAATATAGGCTTTCAGGTACTTAGGATTAGACAA
The DNA here is from genome assembly GCA_951394425.1 of Tipula unca. Classification (NCBI taxonomy): domain Eukaryota; kingdom Metazoa; phylum Arthropoda; class Insecta; order Diptera; family Tipulidae; genus Tipula; species Tipula unca. The sequence continues at coordinate 102,773,528 of OX596381.1, forward strand.
TTTTGGTTCGTAGTAACAAAACTGAAATACATATCTCGAAGTGTATCCGAATTTTTTCGAGTGTTTCTAATAAGGGGCCATCAAAGCCGAAAAATGATTGAACAGGTGTGGGTCTGATATAATGGAAAACCACTCAGGTTTTTCAAAATATAGGCTTTCAGGTACTTAGGATTGAACAATTTTGGTTCATAGTAACAAAACTGAAATACATATATCGAAGTGTCCGAATTTTTTCGAGTGTTTCTAATAAGGAGCCATCATAGCCGAAAAATGTTTGACTAGGTGTGGGTCTGGTCTAATGGAAAACCACTCGGGTTTTCCAAAATATAGGCTTTCAGGTACTTAGGATTGAACAATTTTGGTTCATAGTAACAAAACTGAAATACATATATCGAAGTGTCCGAATTTTTTCGAGTGTTTCTAATAAGGGACCATCATAGCCGGAAATTGATTGAACAGGTGTGGGTCTGATATAATGGAAAACCACTCAGGTTTTTCAAAATATAGGCTTTCAGGTACTTAGGATTGAACAATTTTGGTTTATAGTAACAAAACTGAAACACATATATCGAAGTGTCCGAATTTTTTCGAGTGTTTCTAATAAGGAGCCATCATAGCCGAAAAATGTTTGACTAGGTGTGGGTCTGGTCTAATGGAAAATCACTCGGGTTTTCCAAAATATAGGCTTTCAGGTACTTAGGATTGAACAATTTTGGTTCATAGTAACAAAACTGAAATACATATATCGAAGTGTCCGAATTTTTTCGAGTGTTTCTAATAAGGGGCCATCATAGCCGAAAAATGATTGAACAGGTGTGGGTCTGATATAATGGAAAACCACTCAGGTTTTTCAAAATATAGGCTTTCAGGTACTTAGGATTGAACAATTTTGGTTCGTAGTAACAAAACTGAAATACATATATCGAAGTGGCCGAATTTTTTCGAGTGTTTCTAATTAGAAACCATCATTTGCGAAAAATGTTTGACTAGGTGTGGGTCTGGTCTAATGGAAAACCACTCGGGTTTTCTAAACTATAGGCTTTCAGGTACTTAGGATTGAACAATTTTGGTTCATATTAACAAAACTGAAATACATATATCGAAGTGTCCGAATTTTTTCGAGTTTTTATAATATGTGATCATTTTTAGTAGACACGATTGGTCTCTTAATAAATCTTCCTTTTTTTTTTAACTGTGCTTTATATTTTTAATAAGCTTTAATATTATGAAATTCAAATACTACCGACAATTATAGAATTTGTGTTTGCCATGTTTCGACGTATTCTTCTTATTTTGTTTAGATATCAATAGATCTCTAATTTACATTAAATTTAATTTAAAAGTGAATCCGGTAAAGGAAATTGACTAATTTCTATTATTTTAATAATTCACAATAAAAATATAAAAATTCGTTATAACGAACTTTTTGTTTACCTTCACACTCACACACATGCATAATTTTTTGTTGTTGTTGCTTTAGAACAAATGTCACAAACGTGTAAAAAGCGCATAAAAAGTTAAAAAAAACAAAATTTATTCACCACAAAAATTTTAACTGGTCTCGGACCAGTTAAAATTTTTGATTTGGTTACATCCACGCCAACTTGTAAATATTTTGTACACGATAAAATGAAAGTTTTTTTTTGGTACTTTGACAGAACCTCAATTAAATTTATGTCTAATTTACACCAATTAGGCAAATATTTTATAAAACCTTTGCTCATTTTAATGTTTATAAGATTTCAACTTTATTTTAATTCAAAAATCTTATATTAAAATGAAATTATAAATTCACGAAATTGCGCCGACAGAAAAAATGTTAAACGTCATAAATTTTAACTGGTTCCAATTGGCACAGCAAACCAGTTAAAAAGTGAGGAAATATTTTTTATTTTCACCACAGTTAAAAAATTTAACTTTATAACTTTTTAACTTCGATTGGCACACACACTTAATATGATATATGTATATTCGTTTTAAAGTCATTCCCGGACTCCCGTGGTTGCCGGACCCCCGTAGTTGCCGGACCCCCGTGGTTGCCAATTTCCACCATCGTCCGGGAATGCAGTACTTTTCCTCCTAATTATTCAATATACTATTGCTGATAATGTTTTTGATTTATGAATAAATATTTCTAAATACCACCACAATACAGGAAGAGTTATAATTATTGTAAATCCGGGAATTTCATCCAACCTAATAAAATTGAAGCAGTGATATTTTCAAACTTATATTGTTTTTTTTTTTATTTGTTGCCGTATATGTGAACTTAATCATCGCTTAATGTAATAAAACATGTATTTGTGGACACGCATAGTTAGCGAAAATGAAACATCGCGAGAATTTGTTTTGAATCCTTTCTTTGTTATGACCATGAGGATAATAAATTGCAATTCAAATAAGGAAACATAATTTGATTTTTTATTAAAAGTTTCGTGTTCTATATTATATTCAATTCCACATTTGCGGCATGCTCAAGACAAATTAATTTGTTTACATTCCATTTTGAATTGTGTTCACGGGGGATGATCAAAACTGTCATATCGATTAGATGTGCGTTTTTGATCTCTAATATAAAATAATTTATGTTAATAGTGATAGACGATTAAAACCAGGCTGGTTGGTGTTGATATAAAGATGAAGTGTCGTAGTTTAAAATGTTAAATAAACTGTATAAATATATCGTGGAAATAACAGCAAAATAAGTGAAATATATGAGGGGGAAGAAAAACCACAACAACATCAAAATATACATGCAGAATGCATACACAATTGCGTATAACAGCAGAGACGCAAACCATCATATCCATCACCATATTTTATATTCTATTGAACGAAAGAAAATCTGCAATACCAACCCAGGTAAAAAGTAAAATGAAGGGAAATGGTAAAGAAAACGAATTGGAATACGCCAAACGGAATTGAGTCAGGTCAGATTTGTGGATGATTTTGATACACATTTATTTATGATAGTTTTTAATAATTTACGATGAAAGAAAAAAAGGAAAAATTATTTCGGAGGTGATGGGAAGTAGGATAGATTATATGGCACATAGTATATAAGAAATTCTAACAAATAAAATGGAAAAAAGGAAGAAAAAAAAAATTAAAAACTATACCACTATATTTAATCCACTTTCGGTTGGATTTATATTCTGGTTTGCTCCGTAAACTGTACGGACGGAATCCAATAAATAAACTTCAAGATGCTAAATATTAAAGTTCACAATTTCAGATCTTAATTCATTAGATGATCCGTATGAACTAATCTTTTCCAGCTGATGTATCACGGCATTGAAAAACAATTACCATCGCCAGGTATCGGATGAACTTCCATTAGAATTACCTAATAGCTTTATCTAACACAATAATTAAATAAATTTATCTATATTTAATTTAAACTTAGGCTTATATATCACTCTTCTAACAAAAGTTTTGTAGGTGTTTTTCAACGTGGTAGTTAATGGTTAGTTTTATGGTAGGGACAGAGAAAGTGGGTTTTCTGAATAGGTATATGGAGTAAAAATGACTTGTAGTAGGACGGGGGAGATTGCTGCAAATTTGATTGTTAGGATGAGGCGGTTTATCGTACTTGGGCTGTATTAACTAGATGGCATCACTAGCAAATAAACGCTATAAAAAAAATAAAAAAATTCTTGTTGAAGGGCGTTTGGTGCGCCATCTGTGGGATGTAGCTTTGTTTATTTGTGTCGATAACGTGAGGTCACGCGAGTTTGGTATAGTAATCTGAAGTGGTATGTCTCCTTTATAGTGTTATAGGCTGATGGAGTATGAACAAAGATTAAATGGGTATATGTTTAAATCGAGGGTTGGAAAAAGAGGCACTAAACTAATTATCATTCATTACAGGGTCTATCACAGCTCAAATATATGGAATTCATAATAACAAATTGATCTAAATTACCAAATCACTGCCAGTTAAACTTAAATTTAAATTAATTAATTAAAGGTTGGAATGCAGAATAAAATAAATCGTAACTAATTTGAGTTAAACTTTCAGGAGTATCTCATAAGTCTGATGCAGCAAACCAATAAATTTTATTTCAGAGCCCAATGATGCTGAAAAATTATATAAGTAGATTAGAATTGTATCGTCCTGTGTTACTAACTAATGGCTATACCAGGAGTCTGTAACCGAGTCAATTTCTATCATTCTAATTGAACCGATCCAAACCCTATTTATGTTATGTGTAAACGGGTGTCCGGTGAGGCCCGCCCATCTCCGGGAGATCCTGCTGAATGCTTGGTCGAACATTCCAATCAAATCAAATTACATTTTGAATAGTGTTCACGTGATCAAGTAATAACATATGTATATATGTATTCGCATCAAGGCGTGCGAAGGAAAAAATGAACGAAAATAACACATCTAATCAGAATTCGTGTTGTTATTTTTCTATGCATCATGATGGTATTTAAATTTTAAATGGAAGAGTAAAATACATACACACCGAAATTTATCGAATACATCAAAATCTTCTACACAAACAAGTCTGACCCTTCGAGCATAAAGATATATAGAGAGAGTGTAAAACTTAAAATGTATGAAAAGAGAATAAGAAAATCGTACTACAACTTCTGTCAAAAAAAATTTTTTTTTTTTGTTTATTTCATGTTTTGTGTTTGTGTGTTTTAACATCGAAATAAAATTAAAAATTATAAGTGAAAAATATAAGATGGCTAAATTAATTAAGTGTTGTGTGACAAATTGCTCCAATACGAAGCAAATTAATACAAAAAAAACAATTATAAAAAGTGTTTAATTAACTTTTTTAGGTAAGTGTTAAGTGCATATTTTTTCAAAATTTTTCGATCGCAATTTAATTCACACGAATGAAAATTAAAAATAATTGTGCAGTTTTAAAGTGTATTTAATCCTTATTATGGCCACCCATTTTAGTTTAAATCAGTTTTAGTTTTCTATCAAAAAAATTAAAACTAAACTGTTTGTATACCAAAAATAGAACAAAATTACGCGGCCATTTTGCTTTTTTTGATGTTTATATAAAAACGTTCGTAGCCGGCGAAACTATTTTTTTTTGTGGTTTTTTTTTTCTGTTGTTAAAATGCGTAAAAATTTTTATTTTAATTTATTTTAAATTTTATTTTAAAACTTTTATTCTTCTCGTGTAAACGGGATATAAGATTAATCATCCCTTTAAAAAAATATTAAAATTAAATTATATTATCTAAAATAAAATGGGTGGAATTATTTTCTACAAGTATATTGTAAAAAATATTTATCAATTTTGTATTGTGGTACATAATTATGTACATTATACATATTCATAAATTTCTAAAAATCCAATTTTTTTTAACCCTATGAAAAATTAAATAATTTTATGTACGACTATGGCAATAAACAAAAAAAAAATGAGAGAAATAAAAAAAAAAAATATGTTTTGACAGAAGTTGTAGTACGCTCAAAATATATTATCCTACCCGGTTGGTCTGACCTGACTGATTTTTTTACTGTCATATACTACTTTGATTTTGCCTCTATAAGGTTGTATTGGTGAAAAAATATATTTATATACAGATCGTTGTTGTTTTCTATTGTATTTTTTGGAGAAGACTGAAAATGAAAAAGTGGGTCTGGTCTAATGGAAAAGTAGGCTTTTAGGTACTTAAGATTAGAGTTGGTTTATAGTAACAACACTGAAATACATACATATCTCGAAGTATCCGAATGTTTTCGAGTGTTTCTAATAAGAGGCCATCATAGCCGAAAAATGGTTGAATAGGTGTGGGTCTGGTCTAACGGAAAACCACTGAAATTTCCCAAAATGTAGGCTTTCAGGTACTTATGATTAGACAACTTTTGTTCATAGTAAAAAAAACTGAAATACATATGTCGGAGTATAATATGTATAATATCTCAATCAAACTATTATATATATTTTTTGCCATATATTAAATATTAAGCATTAAATATATACTTGTACAAGTGAAGAAGAACCGACCGTTAGAAAACGTGATAGTTACACCAAGCGGCAGCCATTTCAAATTTAAATGGGAACGCGGCTAAAACCATTTTATATATAGATATAAACGTGCCGATGGTGAAGTAATTAGTAATTAATAAAAGAGGTGGTAAAAGGAAAGAGAAATTGATTGTAAGCATTTATACGGTGGCAAATTGTATGGATACCCTTAAAATTGCATTTAAAAAAGCATCAATTAAGGTTGACAAAATAAATGGATTTGAAAAGATATTATGCGCTATATTTTGATCAGAATACTCCAGAGAATCGAAGTAAAATCTTTTTATCGACGAAAGCAGCTTTAATTCACGTATCAGGTGGGCTCGCGCTAAGCCACGAGTAGGAACAGGTGGTCATGTATTTATTCCCACCCTACGTGTCGATTTGCAATAGCGCTTAATTTGGTTCGGTACTTCGGGAAGTGCTGGGAAAGATACACGCTCAAGGATTGCAAGAGGTCTAGCTTATCATGGATTAATGCAGCCATTCATAAAACTGCACAAGTTTTCGGAAATTGTGAATTTAGTCTCGGCTAAACTAGTTTCTCGGTCACCGTATTCACCGATGCGTAATCCCATTGACCAGATTTTAATTATTTTACTTTTCTAAAAATCAAATAAATTCTAAACAAAATGTATAAATACAATACTTCTATTTACAGCTGAAATAAGCAGTTCGAAGGTCATTCAGATATGATAACCGAGGAGTTACATTCTAAAGGGGGTTTTTTAGAGGTTGCCAACACTGCTTTATTTAACAACCCATTTAACAGCTGATAGATGCATTTTGTTTAGTTTGGTTTGACATTTTATTATGGATACACTTATATCAGAGCAACGCTTGCAAATTGTTGAAATTTTTTAGCAAAATAATGTTGAATTTCCATTCAAAATTTTGTTCTCCGATGAACCCCATTTTTGGTTGACTGGGTACGTAAATAAGCAGAATTGTCGCATTTGGAGTGAGGATTATCCACAAGCTTTTGTCGAAACACCATTACATCTAATGCTGCGAAAAGTTTATGAAAATTGGTGTTCCAAATTGCGCCTTGTACGCGCAAGCCGTGGCGGCGACATGGCCGAAATCATATTTAAACATTAATGTCATAACATTTTCTATTAAATAGAGCCCGTTTCATTGATATTAAAAATATATTTCTTTGTTTGATTATGATTTAAACTTGTTTAACTCTATAAAAAACACCCTTTATAACGTCGAATGATTGTAATAAATACGTAACAAATATGTTGAGAAAACTACCACAAGCAGTGAATAGGCAAGCCGTACATTAAAATAAACTTTTTAATATTTTTAGTTTCATTTGATTTTGACATGGTTTTATTTAATTTGAAAAGGTTTGATTTGAATTGGTAAAAGTTGAAATTATTTGAATAAAGGTTTAATTTGAATTTGAACATGTTTCGTTTGATTTGGATAAAGTTCCATTTGGTTTGCAAATGGTTTCAATTGTATTGGAAAATGTTTCGATTGCACTGTAATTAGTTTAATTTGAACCTTAAATCCTATAACACAAAAAAAAAAAATTAAAATACATCACCTTAACCTACAAAAATCGACGTCATCTTATATGTGTATCCATTATATATAACATGCATGTTAAGCACCATACAATTTTATATCGCTTTCATCACATGGCATATTTCTACAAAACAATAACAACAACAATCCTATTGTTTAATATTTCCCTCATTTAATCTTTTATTATATGGAATATGAATAATTCAATTATACAGAAAATTTTCATTTTCTTTCAATTTATTCAAATTTCATAACCCCCAGTTTCCTTTTTGTTTTATTTTTCCTTGGATATACGAGTATGTATTGATAATAGTAAATAGACAAAAGTTGTAGAAAATGAAAAATAATAAAACTATAAATACTATTTGTTTTTCTTCTGCTTAAACTTTTCTTCTAAATTCATACTTTTATACAAATTCAGATACGAAATTATATGTGATAGGTAGGTTTAATGTATTCTCGATATGAAATTTTTTTAATAAACGCCCGAATGTTTATTTTATTACAAGTTGCCTAGAAAAGTTATTTTCTGCAACTGATACAAATAATAATATGTATACATGATTGTAATTAGAAATAATTGGTGCAAAGAAATATTTTCATTGTATTTGTGAAAACTTATATTTTAAGAAATCGCGCTTGAAATAAAAATGCGAATAATCCAAATATATTCCACAAATGCGAAATGGCAAATCCCCATTTCGTTTCTTTTGTTTATTTAATATGCGACACTTATGATTACCCTCATCACTTTGTTGTGCAAATAAATTTATTTGTGTTCAGTTTATTGATTTATCATTAATTTATTAAGTTTATTACCAGCGGCATTAAATGGGTCGAGTAAAAACCCTAACAAAGTTAGAAATTGGAAATATTCTTGTGCTTAAACAAGAAAATTATTCCAATCGTGCGATTTTCGAATAAATTGGTCGCAATTGCTTAACCGTCAATAAATATCTTCAAGATCCATAAAATTGCAGGCAAAATCAAAGAGGTCGCACAGCAAAAGTGACAACAGAACGGGAACATAGAGCTATTTTTCGTGAAGCTTCGATCTCGATGATATCTGCAACAAAATATGCACAACGCTCCTTCTTGTAGCTATATTTCTTTTTCTAAAACGAAAACAGTGAATAAACAGTGAAAATAGAATTTAAATGAAGCAGTTAAATGACAACGAGCTTCTAAATATAATATTTAGCGACAGCGAATGTGATGAAGAATGTTCTTTTTAACCAATATCATATTCGAAGACATTGAAAGTGAAAGTGGTCGAGAAAAAAACAAAACAAAAAGAAAGAAAAAATTTTGAACTCACATTTATTATTGTGAGCGGGACAATACTGGGACTTACCAAAATTTATTTTTGCCGCTGAAAATCTCCGATCCTGAGCTATTTCAAAATTACATGAGAATGTCGTCTTCTCAGTTCGAACTTTTGCCTATTGTTGGGCCAGAAATTACAAAACAAGAGTTTATTCGAAAACCAATCCAACCTATAAGATTGACAATCACACTTAGGTATAATTAAACTTCTATTTATTTAAATGGTAACAAAAAAATCTGACATAGTATATTTATTTTTTAGATATTTGGCAACTGGTGAGTCCCAAAAAAGCCTGTCGATTGTTTATAAATGTTCACCAGCAACTGTATATAAGAGAAATGACCCACACAATTATAAATATACTTAAGGCTCTACTTTACTCAATTTGCGTGTGTATCTTACAAATCGTTTTATGGCCACATAAACTTAGGCATTGACTTAATTTGTTTTTTATAGCAAAGCTAAATATATTTGCAAGCGAGTAACACACGCTTTTTTTTAAATTCGCAATAGTTTTCTCGTAATTGCGTTTCAAAGTTGATGAATTTTTGACAAAAACCATTCACTCATTTTTTGACAAAAACTTTCCACTAATCTGTAAAAGACTTATATATGGGTACGTTCAGGAAGATATTATCTAGCGATTACCACACGTTTTTATAAAAATTCGTTCTTATAAGCGAGAAAATTGAAAATTTAATTGAAAACTATTTTGTATCGATAAGCTGAAAAATCAATTTATTGCCAAAAATGTATCTTCGATGTAAAAATGGTTTAAGAATCAACTAAATATCGAGTATTTTTTAGTTCATCCCTTTTTAATTAGATGTCATAAGTGTCAAAAAAAACAATTTTTTCATGGAGATTTACACTATTTCAAATTTTATTTTAGACGCATGTTTTGGCATTTAAATATCGACATCAATTTTGATTTTCGTTCTAGGTAAAGTAGAGCCTTAAGCTAAAGGTTTAAAAATTGACATTTAAAAAAGACAATGAAGCGCATTTTATTGATGTTGCAATTGGCTTTTTAGTGGAATTTTCTACACTGCATTGGCGCTATAGATGGTAAATACGTCTCTATACAGGTAGTTTCTATACTTAATTTAAAAATAGAATTGTATGTAAAAACATTGTTTTATATATAATGGATCGATGTTTTTTAATTATAAAAAATTTGATTTCATCAGGCTCATGGCAATCAGTGACCACGACTACAATTTTGTTATGTGCGATATAGGAACCCCTGGAAGACAAAGCGATGAAAGCATTTGTAACAATTGGCTTGTTACTGATTATTCATTAGATTTAAATCTTAAGCGATATTTCCGCTCTATATGAATTTCATTGAAACAATTTGAAAACATTTATAAATATTTTTGGGTAGTGTGAAGGTAACTTTACCTAATTAGAATTTTCTTTGAACTCTACACAACCTGTTAAGTATAATGGGTACACAATGCTGTTTTATTGATTGCCTACGCTCTTTCTCTACAAGCAATAACAATTATAAAAATAATTAACTTGTTTTTCAAAAGTGTCGATCAAAAGTGTGGCAACTAAAAACAATATAAAATAAAACAATAAATTGAATACGAAAACACGGTATTTCATCACATCTCTAGAAAAATTTTTGATTGTTTTTTAAAAAAAAAAAAGGTAAATTTATTTGATAATTCATTTGGCTAGATAGTGGTATAGTATGTTATTTGCGGTTTTATTTTTAAAAGATAAATCCATAATCTGCTGCCATATAATTGTGTATGACGATCGATAAAATAAATATGCACAGCTAGTCGCCACACGGCTTTTCCGCGATTTTCGTGGAAGCTAAGTTTAAAATTAGACGCCGCGGAATCAAATTTATAAATATCTACACAATAAAATAATAATAAGAGAACGGACCTATAGATCAACATACGTGCCATCTTGATTCAACCTTGATTCAACCTTAATTACAAGATCGTTTTGGTATTACAATTATTATTGCTGAGGACAATTTATGTATTACTATGATATTACGTTATGCTTATGGATCCGATCTGCAGCATTGTGTATTTTGCATCTATAAAAAAATCATTAAGCTAAGTGATAAACTTTAAATACTTATATTATTTATTTCAATACTTAAATCATATAATACTAAATCATGTTTTCTCAAACTATGTTTTCTTAACTATATTTATTTCTTAACTAAAACCACACACACGTACCCAGGTATGTATAATGCTTATGCATTAGTGAGCTGTGATAAAACATCTGTTACTTATTAATTTATTAAGTACCGTCCTGTTTAATTATGTAACGTGTTCCGAAATATTCAAATCATGCCGTACTTCATATAATTAATTTTTGATCTTTAGTTTGGCCGCGATATTTCAACGATCAGCAGTACTTTCAAGCTCTTTGTGACCGATGGCAAAGAACCTTCCCAATCCGTTGATATCTAGCTGGCAAACGTGCTGCAGCCACCATTCAGTCATATGGAGATTCTGTTAACAAACGCAACGTTAATCGAGCGTTTCGTTACAGATTTTCCGAAATAGCGGTTTCGGAAAACAATTTTATTCTAACTCGTGACCGTAAGTGTACATATTTCCCACATTATATACAAATACTAAGTAACATTTTGATTAAGATTTTCGCAGCCGTCGAATATATCGGACCGTTGCATCAACATGCCTTATGTGTTTGTTGCGGATGATACAAACATAACGAAGCCTTTTACTCATAGCTTGCTCACTCCGGAGCAAAAAATATATAATTATCGGCTATCAACGGCGCGCCGAATAATCGAAAATTGTTTTGGGATATTGGTGATAAAATGGAGGGTATTTAGACAACCGATAATTGCGAATGTAAGTTATTTCTACAGTTTAATAATAGTTGCATATCAATAGTTTAAATTTTACATTTTTACATTTTAATTTTACATTTTAAGTTGACAGCTGAGAAAATAATAGGCGCCTGTGTGTGTCTCCATAATTGGTTGAGACAGCAGTAATCTCTAATAATGGGACACAAACCGATGGCACTTGGAGAAATGAACTCAACGGCAACCTGAGAGGCATGCAGACATAATCGTTGAACTCAACAAAAGAGGCAAAGGAAATACGAAATAGGTTTTTATATATTTAGGTACTTTATTTATCATTAGTATATTAACATTTTTAATTCCTTTCCCAGGTTTACGAACTATTTTAATAATGAAGGAGCAGTACCATGGCAAAACGACAAAATTTAACAAATCAGGTAAAATGAGTTACACATAAAAGGATGGGACTAAATTGTAATTTAAATATCTAAATAATAATAATAATAAACAGTATTAAAGGCCATTACTGGCCCCTTACTGAGTCAACAACCCGGCTCCAACGGTTTCGATCCTGAGCATGGTCTTCATACTGTCTAAGACAATCTGAAGAGGCCAAGTCGTTCTCTACATCGTGGAGCCATCGTCGCCGGCAACGACCTCCGCGCCTACCATATGGTGGCTCTCCTTTCAGAGATCGCTGCACAATTCGTTCCGGATCAGCACGCAGAACGTGACCGAGCCAGCGTACTCGCTGAGATCTTATTTCATGTACAATATCGGGGATCTTCATCAGATCTCTGATCTCGATATTGTACAGAGCTCGGTAGGTACCATCTATTTCGCGTTTTGGGCCGTAGATCACACGCATGACTCTTCTCTCAAATGTTAGGAGCCATCTCTCGTATTCATCCGTCAGCGCCCAACTTTCACATCCAAACATAACAACGGGCCTGATCAACGCTTTGTAAAGCTTCAGCTTCACGGCACTTGATAAGTGTTTAGATTTTAGCAGTGGCCTTAGAGGATACAGAGAACGACTGCCAGCTGCCAGCCGCACTTTAATATCCTCACCCACACTATTATCGTGAGTGATAAGAGAACCCAAATATTTGAACCTCCTCACTCCCTCAAACGTGTGGTGGCCACTACTAAAATCTGGTGTGCCACTGTCCCTAAAACCTGAGATCAGGTATTTCGTTTTGGACTCATTGATCTGAAGTCCAACAGAAGCTGAAAACTCTACAAGCGGATCAAGTATTTCTTTCACTCCGTTGCTATTCAGTCCAATCACGCATATGTCATCTGCATATACAAGCACCTGATTGGACTGGCGATATAAGATGTTACGCTGCGGTGTTTCAGTTTTACGAAAGATGTACTCCAACATGAGATTAAAGAGTATCGGGGACAGAGCATCTCCCTGCCGAACACCCGAGTTAACTACAAAACTTGTCGATAGCCTGTTCTCAACTTTAACACAGCATTGAGACTGCGTCACTGTCATCCTACATAGTCGTACCAGTTTTGTTGGCATTCCTAGGTATTCCAGGGCAGACCATAGACTCTCTCGATTGATCGAGTCATAGGCCTGCCGGAAATCCAGGAACACCTGATGTACGGGGATGGATGTCTCATAATATTTAGATAGAATCATCCGCAGCGAAAAGACCTGATCGGTGACTGATCGATTCGGACGAAATCCTCCTTGATAGTCACCAACCAAGCCCTCCGCCAGAGGAGTGATTCTATCCAATACAATGTATGACAGTAACTTGTAAGCTGTGCAAAGGAGAGCTATACCGCGATAATTCTCACACTTCAAGCGGTCTCCCTTCTTGAAGATGGGGCATATCGCGGCCACTTTCCATTCGTCAGGCATAACTTCGGTTCGCCATACTAATCGAATAAGGTCGAAAAGACAGTTCAACAAAGTATCCCCTCCGAATATCAAGAGCTCCGAATTAATGCAGTCCACTCCAGGTGCACGGTTTCGTTTCAATCTCTGCATGGCTTTAGTGAATTCCTCATGGGATGGCTCCTCAGTGCAAATCTCCGCAGTCTGTATTAGAGGTGGCTCAACAACAGTCTGTGACGCATGATGGACATCAAGCAGGTCAGTAAAGTGTCCACTCCATGCGTCAAGTACTGCGTCGATGTTGACACAGAGGTTTCCATCCCGGTCCCGAATGGCGGTTGACGTAGGCCTGAAAGTATGGTTCAGTCCAGTAATTTCTTTAAAGAGATTACGCGAACTGCGCTCATTACTGAGTTGTTGTACTTTCAGAACCTCGGCCTTCCACCATTCTCGCTTCTTCCGTCTACAAATCCGCTTAGCTGCCCTTCTTGCAAGAGCAGCCTTGTTTTTCCTCGCGATTGTGAGACGTTGTTGCACTTCATTATGGGCTATATTTTGTTGCTCAACCGCAAGACGACACTCATCATCAAACCAATCATTCTTGGGTCTGACTTTCACTATACCTAAAGTCTGTTGAGCAGCACTGACAACCGAAGTTTTCAGTACCCCCCAGACAGAGTTCACGCAGTCAGACTGGTAATTAGCTTCATTAATGTTGTCGCTGACAAGATCCTGATATCGTTTCTTTTGATCTTCATTTATCAGACCTTCACAGTCGAAACGTACCATGCGTTTCGCTGTGTTCCCAGACTTGTACGAAAACTTCCATCGTAGCTTTGCAGCAACCAAATGATGATCGCTGCCTACGTATTTGGTTGCTGACCGATAAGTTCTCACATCCTGCACAACCTGAGCCCGTCCTTTAGAAACTAACACATGGTCAATTTGGCTGCGGGAAGTTCCGCGAGGATGTGTCCATGTCTCAAGATGTATGTGTTTATGAGGGAAGAATGTGCTTGCTACTCTAAGATCATGAGCAACCGCAAAGTACATCATTCTCTCACCATTATCGGTCGCAGTTTCGTGTCGGGAGTACGGACCTATGTTTTCACATAAGTCGGTCTGATTTCTGCCAGCTCTAGCATTAAAGTCCCCAATTACCATTCTAACATCGTGTTCGGGTATAGATCCCATCAGATCGTCCAAGTCATTGTAAAATGAGTCTTTATCTTGGGGCTGGCTGACCTCTGTGGGCGCATGTACACAAATTATCGACAGGTTAGCTAACTTCATGCGCAAGCGAAGCTTACACAATCGGTTATTAACTGCTTGGAAATCCAAAACAGCGTTCTTTACCTGCGGCCCAAGAAGAAATCCAGCTCCAAGATTTCCAAGGTCATCTCCACTGTAGAACAACGTATAGCCCTGGGACACATGGTCTCCACTTTTAGGCCAGCGAGTTTCTTGAATAGCAACGAGTTCCAGCCGATACTCCTTCATGCACGTGATTAGGCCCTCTAACGCTCCTGGTTTCCTTAGTGATTGCAGGTTCCACGTGCCGATCCTAAATCTCGTGTCCGGGTACTTGAGCGGGGGTCCGGTGTTGTTTTGGCGGTATCCATTTTTCTTTTTGTTGACTTTATAAACACTATATTTTTTTACGGATGCGGGTCGTCAGCCCAGCGATCCAACCGTTTAGTCGCCTCCTACGACAAGCAAAGGATACTGTGGTGGTATTCTTGGGAAACATGTTCGTGCAATTTTGATTTACGAGACATGTGAGTGCCCCCCGACCACAGGGAACCAAATATCTAACTTTTATTAATTTTTATTTTAATCATTTTATTGGAAGTAACAAATACTTTTACGTTTTATACGTTTTATTTTTATGTCTTTAAAGCCAAAGATTAAAAATTATAAAGTTGCGAAATAATGGCCGAAATCTTAAGGAAATTGCCAATATTATTGGATGTTCCATAAATATGGTTTCAAGTGCCTAAAAACGGATAATTTGTGTTGAAACTCGAGGTGGCAAAAGTAAAATTTCAATGAAAACTTCAATGAAAACTGATAATCACATTATACGGTACGTTAAAAAAAAATCCGTTTGCAACGTCTTCTGAAATTAAAAAGGAACTTACCCTTGAAATTGATTGTTCAACTATACGCATACGTCTAATAGATAATAATTTGAAAGCCAGTTTTCCGAAAAAGTGTCCAGCTTTTAGTAAACAAAATGTACGCAATAGAATGAAGTTTGCACGGGACCACGTAAAATGCCCAGTAACGAAATGGCGAAATATTCTATGGTCCGATGAAACCAAAATTAATTTATTTCAGACAGCTCACAAAAACACGTGAGGCGGCCCAAAGGAAAACAATTCGACCCCCGTTACACAATAAAAACAGTAAAGCATAGAGGGGGTTAATATTATGGTATGGGGTTCCTTTAGCTATAGTGGTGTGGGCTCTTAATTTGTGTAATGTTTTGCGCGATACTATGTTACCTTTTGCCGAAGAAAACATGCCCATCCGTTGGGTGATTCAACAGGATAATGATCCGGAACAATCAGCAAAGGTGGTAAAAAAGTGGTTTGATGATAAAAATATCAATCTGATAATCCGATTGAGAATCTATGGGGGGACGTTAAACGTGCCTTAGGCAAACTTCCCAAACCAAAAAATAGAGAATAACTTTGGAAAAATGTGCAAGAAGTTTGGATGACCATACCACCGGAGAGGTGTCAAAAATTAGTGGACTCTATGCACCGGGAAGGGTACACCACCAAATATTAAATTTTAGAATAGACTGAATTTTTTTAAAGTTATTATTGTGATATTTTAATTGATTTTAAAATATATTTGACTATGAAATAAATATGTATTTTTATGTAAATATGTTTTAATTTTTACCTTCAAAGAACAAATTCTGATATTACCTGTTTTATTGCACACCACAGTATATATAACTATCATCTTTTTTCGTTAATATAGTCCTGTTATCTTTTACCAATGACAATGTAAATGGAAAGTAACAATCAGAAAATTTAAATTTTTCATCAAAGTACATCAAAATGGAATTTGCCATTATTTGAATTCATAGATTTTAACTGATAAACAAAAAGAGCTTAAAGTTGTATTCTTTATCACATCATTTCATTGTAATGCATACATTGTACACAATTACAAATAATAATAATAAAAATAAAATTAATTAAAGAAGACAAAACAATTAATTAAGGAAGACAGGAAAATGGTAGCTACATTTAAGATGATTTTCATTCCAAATTATCAAAAAATTATCGTGCATTTTGAGCAATAAATCATAATTATTAAAATGGCTGGAACCCAAGCAGGTTTCGCACTCAATGCCACTCTCGGCCCATGGTGCAAAACTCTGGGCCCATGGTGCAAAATAAATCATAAACCTCGGTACAAACATTTTTATTTTTGTAATAGCAGGTACGATTTCTTAGAAAAAAAATTGAGTTGAAACTCGGAAGTGAAAGATTACAATCCTATAAAAGTGATCTGACTTATTTTTATAAATTTGTTTTATTTTAATTATGAAGTAAATTCCTATGAGACGCAAATGAAATTAATGATTGGGCAACTAAAAACGAAAAAATTACAGAAAAATGGAAGTTAGTCAAGAAAAGTAAAAAATCGTATGAAGAAACAACTGCGGAATTACAAGAAAACGTTTTAAGGGTTATTGGGATTTGAGTTCATCCACCAAACGTTTGGAATATGAATTAAAACGAATGATATTTGATAAGAAAAATCAAATCACCCATCTAAAATCACTTAAAAGGCAATGGATACAATAAAACGTGCAAATATTTTGTCAATTATTCATTACAATTACTTTGCCTATCAACAAGAGTAAGCGCTTGCATATTTTTTAATTTTGTGTGAAACCACATTGTATAATTGAAAATTTCATTGTATGAAGAAATATGAAAATGCAAATGCGGTTTTTTTGACGCCCACCTGTTTTTAACTTTTTTTTAATTTGTTTGTATATATGTGGTTGTGGTTGATGAGTTCTAAATAAACGTAAACAATTATTTAAAACTGACTGAGAATGAAAGACATTATTAGACACACAATAGGTGTAAATAAAATATTTGTTGAGCAAGAAATTTCCATAATTAAAATTGAAGTAAACCAATTAATATTATTTATTATTTTAACAAGGGTATAAGTATAAACTTAATAATTGAATGATTATTGTTATAATTTCAAAACATTAAAGAATATGAGAAAAATAATTGAAGGATTATAAACTAGTAAAAACTTTAAAAAAGCATCGCAGCAAATATAACTTTATAATTTAATTAAAACAGATATTCTCCAGCAAAAAAGTTAGCAACATTTGATGATATTGGATCGAATTCTCCATCACTCTATTAGGTAAGTATACCTTATTCAGCAGTCCTGAAAACTGGCTAAGATTCAATGTATATATTATTCATTAATCAGAAAGGCAAATAATTACAATGTAATAAAATTGGTTGTTAGCATGTCAGTATAAAAGTAAACGACAAATACTATTTAAAATCTGTTAAAATTTGACTTGCCAATACAACCATAAAATTCATTTATAAAAGTACATAAGTTTTCTAATAGCGGTACTATAGAAATTAGTTCCACAGTATATGATCCTAATTCCTTTGCTACACTCAAAAAAAAAACATCGGTTTTTCTACTTATCTGCTATAGTTACTCTCAAATTGTAAATTTAACGTACGTTCTTATGAAATTTACTTTTGCTAATTTAAGTAAAATTAAATTACGCTACGTTAATAAAGCAAATTTTGATATGTAAATTATAAAAAATCAATTTATCGAAGTTCCCGAAAAATTAACTACAAGACGTTGTAATTTTAGCTTTAACGAAAGGTAATTTCATAACAATTCACTATATAGAAGCTGTTACATTTATATGTCAATTATGTAAAATGATGAAAATTGAATTGCCTTATTCGTAATCATTCAATTGTCAAAATTACATATAAATGAATTCAGGAGGATAAGGAAATTGCTTCCATGAAATTTTAAATTTATTTAGCTTTCATTCAAACATAAGCTTGCAAATACACTAGTTTAACAAAGCGAAGAAAATTAAAAACAGGTAAGACAAATGAATTTTGAATCTCACAACGTACAAATTGAATATCTAGAAATAAAACTAATAAGGAATTGTTAAAGTGAAAGTCATTTCACCTGAATGGTTTAACTTGAATGTTTACATTTTAAACATGGATGCCCAAACAATTTTCGCATTCTATTTCGATTGTCTAAATCAAAAACTTTTTCGAACTTTCGTAGGCCACATCAGTGCTGGGATGTTCTATCATCACTTCGATTCGCTTCGATAGACATTTGTGTCTCTTTTTTTACGAACAAAATTGTATTCTATTTCGCAATTTATATTGTGATCATAGCCTACTCAATTCTATTTCTATAAATTCATTCGATAAGATATCACCAATATTTTTATTTTCAATGGCAAGTGAAAAGAGGAAAAAGAAATAGTATGCAAATTTATTCTAACAGGCTGAGATCGCAATAAACAAAACTAATTCAAAAAACGCAATGGAGCACAATTTTATTCGTGAAAAAAGAGACACAAATGTCTATCGAAGCGAATCGAAGTGATGATAGAACATCCCAGCACAGTCTATGAAGGTTTGATCGAAATGTGCGTACAAACTTTTCAATATAATTACTTGTGTTGCAAGTTTGACTTTTCAATATAATTACTTTTGTTGCAAATTTGAAAGCTGTGGGGCTCTATATATTATCTATAGATCAAAGAACAAACAAACCGATTTTCGAGCTTAACCAAAAGGCGTTACGGTTTGTGATAAATAAATATTTATTCCAGTGCTGCGGTATCTCTTGTTCGTCAAAACAATTTTTTCTATTGCTATAAAAATTAGGTTCGAATATTTTGGTAGAATTTTATATCTACAAAATAAATTACTTATCGTTTATTTTATTCTGAACGATACACACAAATCATTTATTATACAACCTTTGGTGCTATATAGTTTGTACGCTATGCAACAATTGTATGTAAGAAATAATTTGTTATTAAATTGAATAGTTCAAGAGATATTCAAATAATTTTGCTATTTTCTCCAATGGCAGCATCGCCATCCAATCTATTTATATATGACTCATCACAATCCACGTAAATAATCTGGCCCATAAGAACCTCATCGAAGTTGCAAGCTTCTACAAGTAATCATTTAAAAGTTATAGAACATATTTTATTTCGCAAGTAAATATCAATTCAGAATATACATATATACTTATACATAATACAAATATAAAATTACTCGTACGGTACATTAGGTTATTTTGCTGAAATGATCACTTACACTTAACACAATTTTACTATAGCACAAAACTTATCTTACATAATTAGTAATTAGATGTGTCTTTGCATTAAATAAAAATTACTAAACTGAAATGTAATTTCTACTATGCGCTCGTTAAAATTACATAAGCAATAATTGAAAATTGTTTATCCGTACGTTAATTAAACTATGTTAAACGCTACGTTAACTTATGTATGTAACAAGGAAAAGTGACATTTTTTTTTTTTTTTTTTTATAGAAAGGACTTGGCGTAGACACTTTTACGGCCCATAGCCTTACCTTACATTCACACAACATTCATTCAATCCGTTCAATCATCCCATTCACACAAGTACAGTATACCATCTGCGCATTGCATAGCTCCATGTCACCCTGTACAGTGACATGAAAGATGGGTCGGCCCATGAGTTCTACATTCCAACAGAGGGTGTCATAGATGTTTTCAATTTAATCACCGATCGTACTCTGGAGATGAAAAATCCCTTTTGCATCCCGCCTTTGTTGGGATTCGAACCCGGTACCTCCCGATCCAAACGTCGCAGCTTTAACCACTGCGCTATTTAAAAAGGTTAAAGGTTTTAAGTTAAAAAAACTATTGTACTTCACAGGATCATTTCTGTAGTCAGTCTTCAAGTCCATTCAATTAAAAGTGACATAGATTTACGTAAAACATGTAAATATTTTACCATTTGCGGGATTTTGATGTTTCTATTCATTTTAGCGTTGGTTGTTAAAGTTGTAATGGAAAAACTATAAGTGAAAAAAACCAACACGAAATACAAATACAAATACTAGATTATTATGGTTCTATAGTGAAATTACGTTTAATTTCTGTAATTTGTGTACTACAAATTATATACAAATATAAGTAAATACTATTATATAAATATATACGAGTATATCGTAATTTCATGGAACTTTAATAAAATATTTAAATCAATTATTTTTATTAGGACACATTCATAGGGCACATATTTCGTTCGTCGAGGACACAAACCACCAATTGGAAAACTATATAATAAATTTATGTACCAGAGCAGGAAAATTAAAAAATGTTTGAATGATAAAAATAGCAATGCTATGACGACACATATCAACCTAAAAGAAACGTCAAGTAAATATTTATTTCATTATTTTGTTATACAATATTAAACTATTTTAACATTTTTTTCTTCTTAGGTCACTCTAATGCGATTTCAACTGAAGAGTTTAATTTGTTGAAAGTTCAATTAAAACACATTAGAAGCCTGAAAAACGTTATTTTGGAAAAATGGTAAGAAACCTCGAAGATGAGATTGGAGGAAATCAAAAATAATAATGATGACAAGTTGACAACCTCTCGGCAATATTTGAAAGCTTGTGGAGCTGAACTAGTAATAGTGGTTAATTCATTTCATTATTAAAAATTAATTAATTAATTATTTTAATTACAGATGAACATCGATTTTCAAACGATATATGGCACAACCACCAACCTCTAGTTAAAGTTGGACGAGTTTTTACATAAAATACCTAGTACCATAAATAGCAACGTTAGACATACAGAAGGAAAAACTAAATTTGTACAAACAATTAAAAACAAAGATTGTCTAAGTTCAGGTAGAAATTTTTATTGTTTAATATATCTTGTCTTTATATCTGCATACATTCTGACATTCTAGTCTGGGTGTAATTGTAATTTCGGTATCGTATCTGGGTGTGTTTGATGCCCATGTGTCTGTCCACTCCACATGGAGCTATGCAATGCGCAGGTGGTATACTGTACTTGTGTGAATGGGATGAATGAATGGATTGAATGAATGTTGTGTGAATGTGGGTATTGCACCGTGGGCCCATTAGTGGCATTGAGTGCTGGAGTAAAATCCGCCCAATCTTAATTTTTTTAGATACAATGAAAAATATTTATTCTAGAATATTTCCTTTTAAAATTTCCGTTTTTTTCGAGTTCGTGTTCTATGGTTTTATCGAGAAGATTGAAAAATAAAGTAATTAGTGCTATGAATTTTCGAATTTTGACATAATATATGTAAATGAATGTCGTCACATCAGTCGTATTTGCCAACGAAAATTTATTGAATTTCCATCCGTTCAATTGTGAACCAAATTATATGAATATTATAATATAAATTAATCAAAAATTCATGTCACTCATTTATTGTTTGTGATTAAAATTAATCAACCACACAATTTGTTTATTCGATTGTGATAATCAATTTACTGATAAGAAAAAATATATAGGAGATGTATAATTCTGGTTGAACAAGAAAACATGACAACAATAACAAAAACCAGTAATAGTAAAGGGAAAATATTAATTTTGCGGGGAAAAAAGGATGCCACATTCACACATATACATAATAGATAATAAGTTTTATTGTTCGTTTGTTTATTAAATGAACATAGAAAATTCAATATTTCACATAAACATTATAATTATTCGATTGGGATACAGAAAGACCGAAATTTTATTATCATTTTGTCCAAACGATTTGTCACTTTGGTTATGTCACATTAATTGCGTTTCCGGAGAAAATTTTATTGAGCAAATTGCTATTCATTAAATTCAAGATTATGTTTGTATATTTTACGTATATGTGCATATATATTATATACACATAAATTATGTACTTTACCATTTTTATTCCAATCCAATTAATAATTGCATTTACCATATTATTTAAGTACATATTATATTCACTATAATGTGGTATGTATATTATTCATTCAGGCGGTGGTATATACATAAGATATGTACATAAAGTTAAATTTATATGGAAAATATGCATTGGAAAATTTGCTTGTGGTACTTCTTTTAAAAGTAAACTATTTGTTTATTATTTTTTATTTAGATAATATGTATGTACATATTTATTTCATTTCATAGCATTTACCATTTAATTTAAATTAAGTACATTTTTATGAAAAGAAAGAAAAAATAAAATAAAAACTGAAAATTTGTATTTAAATTAAATTTTCTTTCATCATGTATTTGTAGTTAGTATTTTTTTGAAATATTCAAGATTTTGTAGATATGAATGACTGAAACTTTATTATCGAATTACTCTATTTTAACATTCATTTGCGCTTAAATACAGACCGAACAAAAAATCTGTTGCAAAAAAGGTATCATAAAGTTTAGGAGCCAACATTTAATTTATTTTGTATACTTTTATGCAAATATGAGTTGGTTAGATTTAATTTACAATAAAGTTGAAAAAATAGTTACATTGAAAACAAAAAAATTAAAAATGTCGAGCTTAGTGTTTTAATATTTTAATACTTATGGCTGATTTATATACTTATTTATTTTTCGACTTTTTTAAAATGCTATTCTTAAAATAATCTCATTCTATTCCGTAAATAACAGTTGCAAACTTAACAAATAAAACTTTTTAGTTAATGAAATAATGAAAACAAGAAAATCGTAAATCCATCTTTTGTACAAGGGCGGGTCGCTTTTTGAAGTAGTTTTGACTAAAGACGAGAAAAAGCGATTTTGCCCAGGGCGAAAGAGAAGCCATTTTTTTATTTTTTTTTCCACAGAAAAAAGAGCGAGACATTTTTAAGGTTACGTTACATGTTAAACGTCAAAAACCAATTGTTTTAATTAAGTTTCTTTCATTTCCATAAATCAAATAATATTTACTTAATAAGTAGTGTTGAATTTATTTACTAATTACAGAATTAGTTATTTAGGATTATATTTTTAATACAAATGGAAAGAATTTCGGGCCCCCAAAAATAATTACTTGTGGTAGAGGAATTTCTTATTTTCAAATAGCAAATGGCAGATTCCAATCAGCGTAAGGAGCCCAATTTATCTACAGTGTGTGAGAACATTAACAGGAATGCTTGAATTCCATTATTTAGACAAGTGGTTACAAAAATGTAACCTCATTTTTATGTTGTGTCTATTTTATGCCATATGGTGGACGGTTATTGCAACAACAATTAAACTACTAAATTAAAATTAAATACAAAACAACAAAACATTAATAAATAAGTATATTAGCCGAATATATACTTCTTGCTTTATTCTCTAATTTTTCGTAACAAATCGGTATTTGATAACTGATATTTTTTGTAAGGTGAAAATTCTCTAACGAGGAACTTAATGGGATCGGCAAATTTTTTCGTGTCTTAAAAGTTTAAACATCCATAAAGTTAAAACTTTTAAGTCGAAAAAAATTTCATTTTCACTGCAAAACAAAAATTGTATAGAATTACTTGCTCTACCATTTATTTAATAAAAATTCATTAAACTGAAAAAGTAGAAATACGTGCGTAACATACAAAAAAGTTTGTAAGTAATTTTGATGCACTAAATAAATATATATCATTCAAAATAAAAACAAAACCAGAAAATATTTTTTTGTAATTCGATTATTTTACCGATTTTACTTGTCATATTTTTAACAAATTGGTACAGCTACCATTGTGAATAATAAATTATTCACCACGTTAAAAAAAATTCTCCATTAAATTTTTTTTTTTTACCAAATTGATAACCTCGTGGGAATTGCATGTCTCCTATCGAGCACTTCCCCAGGTGTCGGATAGGGGGATGCCCATACTGGAACGAAGGCCGCTAAGTGGGAAATAAAATACCACTCATGGACCAAAACTTGCAAGAAGCGTCTGGTCACTAGGAGGTACGGCTTCAAACAGCGTCTGTTTCTCTGGCAGGAGGTATAAAATGCTTGAAGAAGGATACCTTTAACAAAAAACCAACGATAAGTCTAACTACAGGAAAAGGTACTGTGCAGGAACTCAGAAACCCAGTACCAGCGACTTTCGGGAGTGAGCAAGTGGGCTCCCAGTCGTCGAAATCAAAGGACCACAATGTCTCCGCAGTGAGGTACTTAGCTGCTGGGACAGATATTAATACAAGCTTAACAAGAGATGATGAGTATCCTTTTCATAGGGGTAACTAAATCATAAGATCACCTACTATTAAAAAACCAGTTCTATAGGAGATGTTAATATGACTTTGTCTTTACCAACAACTAATGTTGAAATCAAAATAAGCGCACTTCATAACCAATTAAAAAGCCTAGAGAGGTGGTCTCAAAGATGAGTAATGAAATTACCCTATTAAAGAGAGAAAATGAAGACCTGAAAAGGATCATCGAATCAGGTAAAGAAAAAAAACAAGTCTGTAATGAATATTACACAGACGAAGAAGAACTCGGAAGAGAAATAGGAACCAATTCCCAGTGGATACTAGGATCAAGAAGCACAAGAAAAACCACCACATTCAAGATGGCAGTTTCCGATGAAGAGGAAGTGGTAAGGGAATCTGATTGGATCGTGAAAAAAAACACGCCCAGAAAGAAACCAAAAACAAAATCATCGCCAGAATATGTTGAGCAGGGACAGCAAACATCAACATCGAGTAAACCAACAACTCAGTGCAACGATGAATTTCCTAATACAGCGAAAAAGAAACAGCCTCCACCAATAAACATAGTTGGTTGTCAAAGCTCTGATGACCTCAATTACGGACAAGGATTTCAAGCTAGTAGCACTAAATAATGATGTTTTGAAGGTAAATGTTCCTTACTCAGATACTTATAGAAATCTCTCTATGAAGCTTAATGAGAAAGCTTCAGTGGAATTCTGAATTAAGGTTATGGCTAGAGGACTACATCAAACATGCGAGAGTGAAGATATAATTGCCGAGCTGCACAGTAAAGTATTCGACATTAAGGATGCTGCAAACATCATTAAAAAAGAGAGAAAGGTAGATGATAAAGGCAACAGTGTCGTCACAAAACGTGGGCTACCGCTATTCATGCTAACGTTTGGCAAGGAGGAAACAATTCAAAAAATTCATGATATTCGAGCAATTCAAAATATGAAAGTCAGAATAGAACCAGTGAAGAAAAAATCACTGCTGATAGTCCGATGCAAAAATGTCAGGGCTTCAATCACATTCAGAGATATTGTGGGCGTATGGCAGGATGCATTAAATGTGCTGGTAACTACCTTACGAGCACGTGTACATTAGATAGAAACTCCGCTGCAAAATTCAATAATTGCAAGGGCCAACATTCAGCTAATTACCGTGGCTGTAGCTAAAGAATTACAAAATATAAGATCGCGCTAGAAAGTCTGGTCTAAACCGTAGAAACCCTGCTAGTGAAGCTCCGATCAATCGACAGACAAATCGGGAATTATATAAATTACGAGGAAAAGAATCATATCCACGGGTGACCCAAGGTCAAGCGGCAATAGCAAAAGATAGCAACGACGGCCAAATTTTGATAGATGTCGTGAAATGCATAGATGCTCTAAATAAAAAACTTGATGAGCAGGGGAGACCAATTAACTCATATTTGGCAGTTGAGAAACTTGTCATCATCGTTACCCAGCACGACTAGAAAATAAAAATAAATTTACAAACGCTCAGAATAGTAATTTAGAATGCGAATGGGCTGAACCAACACATCCCCGAGCTGGAAATATTTCTATTTAAACGAAAAATTAATATACTGTCCATCACGACATAATTTGAAAAGAGACGATTATGAAGAACTTTTTAACACCATGGGAGGTTGTTTCATCATTGGTGGTGACTTCAATACGAAAAACACATACTGGGGCTCCAGAGTTACTACACCAAAAGGAGGAGAGTTGTTTGAAGCAGGACAAAAAATAAAATGTGACTTTCAATCTGGTGGCTCACCAACTTACTGGCCAACAGGTTTAAACAAAACACCGGATCTTATAGACTTTTATGTGACAAAAGGTATATCAGATAATATATACTATATATACTATATTCGTTTGGAAAATAATGAAGCGCTTACATCGGACCACTCTCCTGTTATTATGACGGTCAGTGAAACAATAATTGAAAAAGAAATCACAGCGAGACTGTCCAATAAGAATACCAATTGGAAAATTTTTCGAGAATTATTAAAACAAAACAATAGGTGCGATTTTTTATTAACAGAACTTCAAGTTCTATAAGAACATTGGGAATAATACTGGGAAATATTATTTAGTTTAACCAATATATTTAATTTACGTTCTATTTATTTGAATACATTTCAACTTCTAACTATATTTTTTGACGTCTATTGTGAAATAATACAGGTATCAAGCATAAAACAATGAAAAATATTTGTTTAAAATATTTCCTTTTAAAATTTCCCTTTTTTTTCGAGTTCGTGTACTATGAATATATCGCGAACTTGAAAAAACCAATGTTTTATCCAGAACATTTAAAAATAAAGTTAAATTTTATTTTATTTCGATAATAGTGAATTAAAATGTGTAGTTTAACATTATATGTATCATATTTATTGATAAAAAATTTAATTCATTCAGATTTTACTGAAAAAACGAGAAAATTCTTATCCAGAACTTCATTCTAACTCGAAAATTTTTGAATAAAAAAACACGACTAATAATCTGCAAGCACCAATAAGAAAGGATAATAGAAAACATACAACAAGCTGCGTGGTAAAGTACATCTTTCAAATACGCAAATAACAACAACTGTAAAAACTATCCAGTTGAATCAAGAGAGCTTGTGGCAAAAAAAACGTAAAGCTTGAAAATCTTGGCAAATAAATCGAACCAAAAAAAAGAAAATCGTCCTTAATAACCTATGTGACAAGTTGAAATCTCTGATCAGAACAGTTAAGAATGAATCAATAAGTACATATTTGTGGTCACTTACTAGCCAAATAGATACCGAATATTCCTTATGGAAAGCAACGAAAGTACTTAAGAGACCAACAAATTCGATGGCACCAATTAGAAGTGAGGATGGAAGCTGGGCTCGAAGCGCTAAACAAAAAGCTGACTTGTTTGCGAGACACCCAGAAGAAACGTTTCAACAAACTGTGGATGAAAATGTTAACCTACTAAAACGATCTGACGAGCTTGAAATACAAAGTGTATCTCAACAGGAGCTAAAAGAGGAAATTCAAAATTTAAATATGAAAAAATCTCCTGGGTATGACCTCATAACTGGAAAAATAATTAAAGAATTACTAAATAAAGCGATACGTAAACTTCTCCATATACTGTGTTTAGACTAAGATACGTTCCAAGGCAATGGAAGGTGGCAGAGTTAATCATGATATTAAAACCTAACAAACAATGTAAAGATAAAGTCCTTCAGACCGATATCCATACTCCTTACCAAAGCCAAGATTTTTGAGAAATTGCTCCTGAAGAGAATGAAACCCATAATGGTGGACAGAAATCTCATTCCTGACCACCAGTTTGGATTCAGAGAAAACCACTCGACTGTAGAACAAGTCCATAGAATCACAGATATAATAGAACGTACACTAGAAACTAAAAAAATATGTTCAAGCGTTTTCCTGGATGTAGCGCAAGCATTTGACCGAGTTTGGCACAGAGGATTGCAGTTTAAGCGATACCTTCCCAAACGATACTATGAAACTCTGAAGTCATACATAACCGATAGACACTTCCGTGTAAAATATGAAGACGAATACTCGGACTTGGTGTTGGTCATCGAGAAGTTTAGGCCTTATATCGATGGCGTAAGATTCATAGTGGTAACAGACTGTGCTGCTCTGGTCTGGCTAAGGAACCTGAAGGACCCTGCATCGCGGTTGGCTCGCTTGTCTATGCGTCTCCAGCGGTATGATTTTGAACTCCAGCACAGAAAGGGAAAATTAAATGTAGTGCCTGATGCATTGTCCCGTGCTGTGGAGTGCATTCAAGTTGATACCGAAATGCAGGAAGACTTGGTCTACCAGAAGGTCAGGCATGGTGTGAATGAGTATCCCGCCAAATATCCCGATTTTCGTCTACAAGATGAGAAGTTGTATAAATATTGTAAGACTGTACGAGGCGATGGAACATACACCGGAGATTGGAAGTTATATGTTCCAATTTCGGAGAGGAAAACGATTTTATACAACAACCACGATAGCGTTTTAGCTGCACACCTTGGCTTTTTCAAGACACTTAGCCGCATACAGGAACGGTATTTCAGGCCAAAGATGTCAGTAGATGTACGTGATTATTATAAATAAAAAAAATAAATAAAAATTCTACCATTTTCCAAGTGAACACAAACTAAAAAAATATGGATCATAAGTTTGAGAACTGGAAGAAAGCCATCAAACTGATCTCAATTTTGTAGCGCTCATTTTAAAGAAGTTGTATACCAAATATACAGTTTAGGTAAGTCGGCTGAGTTTGATTTATCAAAAGTAAAATAACATAAAGATCAAGATTTCAATAGGTGCATTTAAAATTATCAAGGCAGGATCAATACCATCCCAAAATATTCCACTACGTAACTTTGGCATAACGAGAAGTAACAATGTAAGCAGATGGCACGAACGATATTGTAATCGGAATATAGAAATTGTAATGTTTCAGAACCGGAAAATATCGAGTTCTCTCGAGCACCGTAGAAATTACAAATAATAATAACGATGGAACAATTATTGTTTCCACAAAGCCCTTTTAATACAAACAACAGGACGACATTTTTAATTAATTAAATTAACAGAGATGTGATCAAATCATTAAAAATATGACACAAAGGATTTACATCACTTTGCAACAAATCGATTTCAGACAATACCCAATCGCGACGGTGCTGCCACGAAACGAGCGGCAAGGATTGAACTATAAGCATGCCCCATTAACAATCGCTAAATATTTATTTGAATTTGTTTTTAAAACTAATTTTCAAAACTACTACGAACTCATAAAAAAAAATTAAATCAAAAAAAAGTTATTTTGTTGAGAAAAATTAACTCCGAACGGATTAGAGTTCAATTGTTCTCTACAAAATATACCTTATAGTTGTTTTGGGCAAAAAGCAGCTTGATTTTATAAAAAAATTATCGATTAAAAACGCTCTACTTTCAATTTTAGCCCCCATCAAAACCGTCTATAGATACAAGCCAGGAAAAATGCTTCGTTCACAGATACCACCACAAATTAATGCACACGCGAATGTAGTAGTTACCATGTCAATTGATACAATTTATTTTATAGTCAAAACCATTTAACAGATTTATTTTGTTCCGGCTTGTATCTATAGACGGTTTTGCCCCCCCCCCCCCCCCATCCATCATACGTATGTGCTTTCTTCATTGACATTTTAATAAAGCGTTTGATTACAGTTAATCATAAACTATTGCTAGATAAGTTATTGATTACATTAGGTATCAGAGGTATCCACTTTCTTTTTGTAAATCATATCTACAAAATAGAGTTCATGTAGTTTGAATTCACAATATCTATAGTTATGATAAAGTGGTTAATATTGGGGTTCCTCAAGGATCTGTTTTGACATAATAACGATTTTTAATTTATTTATTTTAATTTTTCCGATATTATATTGCATGGCAATATTCTTGATTTTGCCGACGATATGGCGTTTCTGTACTCTGTGACATGAATGATGATATGAGATCGATAAAGAAATGGTTTTACGTTCAGGATTTTTCATCTACCGATAACGATAGGTGATTAAATTGAAAACATCTATGACCCTCTGTTGGAATGTAGAACTTATGGGCCGACTCATCGTTCAAGTTAGTACAGGCTAGCATGAAGCTATGCAGTGTGCAGTGTGCAGATGACCAATTAAAAAGCCGGACCAGTAGCCGTGTACAAAATAGGGATACTGTTCAGCTTTCAAAGCACAATAAATCCACTAGCCGAATAGTCTCTAATTAATGTATGTATGTGTTGGTATTTTTTTTTATTTGCGTTATAAATCTTCAATATGGAATAACATGTTGTCAAAAAAAATTACAACAATCGTCTTGCAGTTAATCAAAAAGTGCTTAAGCTAAACCAAAAATTTAACATTTAATAAAACATGAGTTTTAAGACATTATCTACCACAATTTGGTTAGTTTTTGCTGATGCTTTTGCAATCGTTAACCAAAAATACCCAATTCATTTTGGGCAAAAACTATAAGGCTATATTGGCGAAAAAGTGGCGTTTTACAGAACTACTCAGAGTAGAGGAAAATATTAGGGAGAGCAAGTATACTATGATATCACAATTCATTTATTTACATCTTATCGAGTACACAATAATCACTGCCCTTTCAGTAGCATATAGAATTGATTAAAAATTAGTAAATTAACAATCAATTACTGGTATTATAAATTATTTGGACTTATTCTTTTGTAAAATTTAATTACAAGGATGAAAAGTGTGTACACAAATTAATAAATTAGGGTAAAAAAAATAAATGAGGGCATCAAATGTCATTTTAGTAAAACTAAACCTGTAAGAATATGACTCTAAAATGTTTTTTGACGTTACGTTTTATAACATTATATTGACGTTATGTTTAATGTTATCGGTTACGGCACTGTTATAACACAATATAATTTAATTAATTTTGTTGTCATGCTATTGAGAGAAATATCAAATTTAAGCGTTATTCGGATATCGTTATGTAAAGGTATTCTTCGCTGTAATATAATAATAATGGATACACACAAGTTATTCGATGAAATAAATAATTCCCCAACTTAATTCCCAGAGCTGTTCGGCAAAGAAATAGATACGAACAGTACACGTGTATGTATATAAACTATGTTTTATTTATACATATACATAAGTACATATAGGTATGTTGTATATCGATACGAAGCAGAAAGGAAAATATTTGAATACTTTAACTGAATTAATTTCTATTAACGTTACGTATTTAGTTTGTAATTAAAATTTGTTGATTGCGATTAAAGACAATAACATTGATGGCATTTTGAATAAAGCGATAAACATGTATAAAAATATGTACATATAAAGGAGAGGTTTTGAAGCAAAATTGGGAATTGTTTGAGTTGAGTATTTTAAACGATTCATTGAATCCCTGGAAGTATGATTGAAAGTTTTTTGAATAAATTCAATCATATTTCTTTTTTGTATAAATTAGCATTATAATACTGAGTAACGATAAATCGATAATTGATTAAATGTTACTCTGGTTGAAGAGGATGACATGTTTGGTGACGAGGATACGATATCTTTTTCAGGTTAAAAAACGTCACAAAAATTTGAATGGCATATTACAAACTAAATTAACGAGAACGAGATTAAAACGAATACTCAACATTATGGGTTAGATAATGACGAATATAAATATATTTATTAAAAACAATAACGTGCAACATTAAAGAGATATGAATGGAACAAAATATGTTTTCAAAATTGCAATAGCAATAACAAAGGATTAGTTCCGATCCGCTTAAAAAATTATGTAGTTAATCTGCTCTTCCTAAAATCATGTAAAAATGAAAAAGTTTTCCAAAATTGTTACAAGAAGATATGATCTAAACTAAATGCAACGGAACTCCAGTTAAACAAGCTGCACCTACAAACCATCAAAAATTTAAGTAACGGAGAAACTGTAAATTTAATAAATTCACTTTCATTCATCACAAAAATATAGCAACCACAAAAGGAAGGTAGATTCTCAACGAAAAACAATAAAATGAAAGCAATTGTGTCGGCTGAAACAGCACATTTCATAAACCAATAAAACCACATTACAAATTTGCCAATATTATACGTTGATTAATGTTTTGACGTAGAATAAAAACTGTGTCTATTGTCTCGACAAAGCATAAACAATAATTTTATGACCGAATTTAATGACATTTGCAAAGCGTCTAATGTTGTGAAAAATTATCACAGAAGTTTTGATATTAAATTAAACCTTATAGATTTGAAGTTTCCGAAAAATATCAAAAATTTGTATGGATTAGTGCAGAAAATATACAGTACAGCAAAATCAAGGTAAACAAACTGAACAGGTAATATACAAACTGGTTTCATTTTCGTTCTTGCACATCTGTCAAAAATCTACAAACATGGCGGCGTTTGTCATGAAGAAAATATCGTGATGTTGTTTGTGTTTCAATGTTTACATTTTTGTTTTAATAATTTTTCATATAAATAATTTTAAAATTATTTGTGACAATTTTCGTATGCTTACAAAAAAATATTGTGTTCAAACTTTTATATTTCGGTGATTTTTTAAGTGAAAAATTGACGCTTTTAATTAGCTATTGGGCTATAAAAACTACTTTTTACAAAATTGTATATTTTGATGATTTTAAATTGACCAGTGGATTTTTAATATGAACGGTTAGATTGTGTTTGTAGTGAAAGAATTATTTTCCGCAAAAATATTTTCTTTGGTAAATTTTTTAATTGACTATATTTGTGCTTTAAGTGAAACATTTTTTGCCAATGGGAATGGGAACATACTTATAATTTTTATATGACACACTGTGCTGTTTACGGATGTATCTCGAATGGTAGGCAAATAATTATGATGTTTGATAATGGTGTTGATCACGGTGTATTATATAATTTCTATGTAAGCTAGGATCCCGGCTATAATTTTAAATCTTTAAGATGGCATCAACGTCAACCTCTTTTAAGCAGCCTGAAACAGAAACGGTACATATGTTATATACATTAAATCACGAATTATGCTCCACTTATTGTGTACAAACATGGGAAAATGAAAATCAATTGATTGGAACTCTCGTACTGAGATCGTTCTAAAGATTGTTTCAATTCTTCATCATATTGGCTTTATTCTATAGATGAAGTGAGTTCTGGCCTATTGCATAATTTGGTTCAATACCAGTCGCTTGATATAACTCACATGTAACAAGGATGTTGGATACGATTTTTCACTATGTATCTACTTATGCACAAAAAACACTAAGCGGCACTAACATTTATAAAAAAATACAAATGATCGAACCAACAAAGTACAAAGAGCTAGATTTTTCCACCAAGCAAACACAATTTGAAATCCAATATCATTACTTAAAAATATCGAAACATAAAAATTTAAATAATGGATTGTTTACAATACAAGTGACACAATTAACATTCACTGTTCAATAAATTTTATTTTAATTGAATAAATAATCTCATTTTTGTGCCTACAAACAGACTCAATTTAAACGTCAATATTATCAATTAAAAACCCCACGAAACACAAAAGTATTAATACGATGTGTTTTTAACTATATAGTCAAATATTATCTAAAAGCCGCAATTTAATTTGTTTTTAAATTTTATTCAAAAATAATTTATTACCAAACTTAAATATTAAAATTGAAAAGTAAATAGAAATATGTCGCGCTAGTGCCGCCATGTTGATCAATTGTTGTTGCTTTTTGGGTATTTAAATTTTTGCGCAGTATATTACCTGTGAGGTCAGTCTGTTTAAAAACAACAAAACAAAACAAAATGGTACATAATGAAGAAAAAGATAAACAACAAACCGTTAGACAACAAGAAAAACACTTTAGTGCGAAATTTTCCTGTGCATTGATTTTGGTCGAAGTTTGGGAGAAACACTCACGCGAGTTATTATTTGGTTTCGTTGTGTTAATGTATTTTTTGGTCACTCAATGAGCAATTTTTGATATGCATATTTTGAAATATGTAGTTGAATCGGTTCAGATTTATGATGATTAAGCGTTGCCACATGACATAAATATCAGCGAAAGCCTGGGGCCGATGTGTTCATTTTATGGTTAAATGATTGAATATTTTTGGCTTAAATTATTGAGGAAATATATGAAATAACTACAATTAGTAATTAAAATCATAAAATTATAATAATATAACAATTTTAATTGAATAATAAGATTTTTTCTATTCTGTCGGTCCGACAACCGATTTTTTACTTAAATGTTATAAATTTTGTTGGTTCCGAACGCTTCCCAATAA
The DNA here is from genome assembly GCA_951394425.1 of Tipula unca. Taxonomy (NCBI): domain Eukaryota; kingdom Metazoa; phylum Arthropoda; class Insecta; order Diptera; family Tipulidae; genus Tipula; species Tipula unca. Next base: position 102,808,198 of record OX596381.1, read on the forward strand.
AAATTTTGACGCTTCAAATATCACCGATATTTGTTTTCGTTATGAGTATAAATAACCTCATTTCGGTGATAATTTTGTTTTGTTTACAAACGTAGCTGTCAATCTGTAATTGCCGATATGATTTGAAAATATTGAAAATTAAAAATAACCATATTCCATTATATTGTTTGTATTCAATAATAATTTATTATGATTTTTTTTGTTTTCTCTCTGCTAGTACTTTTTTTTAACCAGAAAAAAGAGTTGGCGCACCAAAAAAAAGTACTTTTATGTTATCTTCTCCTTTGTATCATGACGTAGTCCTACGTAGTCTTTCACAGAAGGTTAATCCATTTCAGCCACGTTCATTTTTTTATTGTTTCGAAAAGTAAATGTACATAAGAGTAAAGCCCTGACATATGCAATTGCATAATATTACTGGTAACTCAAACATTTAGAGTATTCATTTATAATGTTATTGTAACGTAACAAATGATACAAAATGATAAACAAATCTGAATTTGACCTGAAGCTTGACCAATTAATGGAAATATCCCAGCATAAACAACCAAAAGTTAACTTTTGATTTAAAATGGTCAATTTTATTTTTCTCAAGAAATAATTTCACCAGCATGGCAAAAATATTACTAAACGAGTTGTTTGTAAAATAATTATTTTATTATTTCTAAGAATATTATATTTTTTCAGCCATAATTCTACTAATTAGTGCTTAATTACTAGGCGTAATATGGCTGTGTTAAATGTTAATTGATTATATGATATAATTAATAAATCCTTGATTACTAACAATCGCACGTGTTGATTTTTAATTTGTATTCCCAAGGTAGTATCTACTGTCGCGGGCCTATTATAAAATAACTTGTTATGAACGACGACATCAAGCATTGAAATCTGTAACTGAAATTGAAATTCTCTTACATACAACAGAATAAATCGATACTGTATTACTGTATATCAGTCACTATCGTATTAATAAAATAGTACGTTCGATACGAATTATTATTGCTATACAACCGGCAAAACTATGTGCCACTTCATAGTATCCCCTCAATTTGTTTTTGCCTTGCCCTATAACAAAAAGGTCAATTTTCGGAATAAATATAAAATTATACATATAAAGCCTTTTAAGGCCATTCTCATAAATATGTTTTCTTCTATTTTATATTTTCCCAGTTTTCCTTTTGAATATAAATATTTCCCATTTTCTTTGTGAAGACATAAATTTCTTCTTTCCTAAACAAATCAAAATGGTAAAAAAAAAAAAAAAAATCTTCTTTTCACCTCTTTGATGAGTATACAGCAGGAAAAATGAAAAAATATTTCCATTTGGGTATTTTCTCTTGTTATGTCTTTTAATTTTTTTCATAGTGAATTTATTTTCGAGTGAAAAGCACAAAACAAAACATATAAAAGTGGGAAAACATACTTACGATACACCCGTATATAAATAAATAGAATACAACAACAAAATAATATATATAGGAAATATTGTAAACATATCTGATATATACAACTGATTGTAAATTAGGGTTAGTAAAAGTTAGAAAATTTCCCTTTAAGAAAAGTGAGATAAGAAGAATACAAAACTTTCAACAACTCTGATTTTCTGACTGGGAATATTTATTTTCAGTAAAATATGTGAATCTATTTTGGTTTTATTTCTCCTCCTATTTAATACTTTAGAAACTGACAGCTAAAGGGTTATGAAAATGTATTAGAGAAAATCTAAAAAGGAACTTTTTTTATTTCAATTAAAGTATAATATGTACTGAAATACGTAAGTATATGTATGTACATATGTATTGGAATCTAACCAGAAGGCGTATCTGTTCTTCATAAAATATTTCTCAAAAAAAGGTTTTAATTTTTTGATTAAGTTTCTTCGAAAGATGAATCGTATCTTCACAAATGTTAAAGCTTTTGATTTTAATTTTTTATCGACCTGTAATTATGTTAAAGCCAATAATTTTAAAAATCGTACAAAAAATTGAATTTTTTTCGAATATCGTTTTTGTCGTAACAACATTGAAATGAAATAATAATATCAAATGAATTATTCATCAACTAATTAAATCATTCGTTTTATTCAATCGAAGTCGTCGATTGAGCAAAAATAAACGAAGCAAGGAACAGTTATCAGTGTCAGTTATCAAAATGGGAGAGAAAGAAAAGTAAAATAGAATATTTTTCGAATGACTGAATTATTTAAATAATTTTCTTGTGATTTTCTAGTTCTTTTTTTTGCTGTTTTTTTAGCTGGAAAATCAAAAAATAAAGCAAAATAACTCTCTTGATTTCAAATTGAGTATGTACTTTGAACTTTACAAAAATGGAATAAAAAATATTATTACAAAGAAGGCAAGAAGAGATATATGTAGATAGATTGGAACCATTGACATTTGATTTTTGTTTCCAAGGACGCGGTATAAAGCTGATTAGTACTTCAGTCGTTATTAACTGTTTTTGAAATTAAATAAAAACAAAGTTAGATTTTGTTTTACACAAACATAATATAAACGTTTAGACACTGACATGAACAAAAGAACTAATATTAAAATACCGATTAGATACGCCATTGATGATTAAAGATTGGTGATGATGATGACTATAATTGTGGCCCGTGATCATTAGATAATATTTGAGATTTCGTTACTGATTTTGTTTGAAACGAAAATTTCCCTTGATTTTAGTTTGTGGTGTTTGTCAAACGCACAAATTTTAAACTTTTACTATTATTAATTAGTTACTATAGAGAATCGGCCCACAATTTTGACAATTTGGTCTAACGTTTCAAATAGTATAAAAAAAATCTTTTTTACTCGAAGCTCCTTGGAACCATCAACTACTACACATCTGTGTACACTTGAACCTGTAAAGTATAGTAGATAAAAGATTTATATTTGTTAAGTGTTTTAAAAATGTTAATTAAGGTGATTCAAAAAAATTTAATATTTTCATGAAAAACCAAATTATAAAATTTGAAATTTAAATAATTTTTAGGAGGTCCTCCTAATTAATGAACACAATATTTTTTTTTTATTATATTTAATTTATTTATTTGTCAATATATTTATTTTAAATTATAATTTGTTTATAATTTATTGTTTACGTATAATTTTCTCATTATAATTATTATTAGTTTATAATTTTCGAAAATTTATTACTAAAATTAATTTTGTTATCAATTTAATTTTCATCACCAATAAAAGGATAATAAAAACGCGAAAAATCACACTGCTTCAGTAGCAGTCAAATTTGAAATGGGTAATTAATCGGCCCACCACGTACCCCGATCGAAAAATATTGCAAGAGAGAGGATTCTACATATATTTATATACATGAGTACTTAAGTATATAAAGATGAGCAAGGGAAATACGCGTGCAAAATCCTAATCATCAAGACGATATGAATGTATATGTGAATTCGTTTTGTTCGGCCTAAATATTGAGAAAATAAAACTAATGTGCCGAATGATGATTGGCCAATAAAATATCACGCGATATGTATTCGAGAGAGTGATCAATATGTACGTTATAAAAAATTAAATTGTACATAGAATTATCGAATACTAAGTAGATGCAAAATGTTCTATATTGTATTACATAACAAGAGTATGAGTTGTATACAGAAAGTAAATGATTGCAATGTTAACGCGTTGCCTCGTCAATAAGTGGAAATAGCCAAACGCGAAATTGTAGTGATTCCGATACAATTGAAATTAAGGCGATTGCCAGATTAATTGTATCGGTCACTACAAATTATCAATTCCGTCGATGTTCGCTTATAAAATTTGTTTTATCGGCGTGCTGTTAAAGACTTTTCATTTAATGAGGCTCGACATTAAAACAGTTCCACCATCACTGGGATAATAGACATCTGTCTCACAAGAAACAAAATCACGTAGTTTAAAGAACCAGGAAGGAATACTTAATAGAAATAAGCTCATATAAATTTTTATAATTTATTATAACAATGAAAATTGGTACTTAGCTTAATCATTATTTTCATATAAACCAATTGTTTTAAATAACATTTTAAATTCGTCGTTTTGAACCTCACGTGTAGCTTAAGATTGTTACGGTATTAAATTCGATCCTGCGTGAAGTATACGTTTTTGGTGAATGTTTCGAAAATAATAATACTGTTATTGTTAAAATACCGCCAAAAGAACACCGGACCCCCGCTCAAGTACCCGGACACGAGATTTAGGGTCGGCACGTAGAACGTGCAGTCACTTAAGAAACCAGGAGCGTTAGAGGGCCTAATCACATGCATGAAGACCATGTGTCCCAGGGCTATGCGTTGTAAAACAGTGGAGATGACCTCGGAAATCTTGCGGAGCTGCATTTCTTCTTGGGTCGCAGGTAAAGAAGGCTGTTTTGGATTTCCAAGCAGTCAATTAATATCCGATTGTGTAAGCTTCGCTTGCGCATGAAGTTAGATAATCTGTCGATAATTTGTGTACCTGCGACCACAGAAGTCAGCCAGCCCCAAGATAAAGACTCATTGTACAATGTTTTGGTTGATCTGATGGGATCTATACCCGAACACGATGTTAGAATGGTAATTGGGGACTTTAATGCTAGAGCTGGCAGAAATCAGGCTGACTTGTGTAAAAACATAGGTCCGTTCTCCCGACACGAAACTGCGAACAATAATGGTGAGAGAATGATGTACTTTGCAATTGCTCACGATCTTAAAGTAGTTAACAGATTTTTCCCTCACAAACAGATACATTTGGAAACATGGATCCATCCTCGCAAAACTTCCCGCAGCCAAATTGACCACGTGTTAATTTCAAAAGGGTGAACTCGGGTTCTGCAGGATGTGAGAACTTATCGGTCAGCAACCAAATACGTATGCAGCGATCATTATTTGGTCGCTGCAATGCTACGGTGGAAGTTTTCGTACAAGTCTGAGAACACAGCGAAACGCATGGTACGTTTCGACTATGAAAGTCTAATAAATGAAGATCAAAGGAAACTATATCAGGATCTATCAGCGATAACATTGAGGGAGTTAATTACCAGTCTGACTGTGTGAACTCTTTCTGGGAGGCACTGAAAACTTCGGTTGTTAGTGCTGCTCAACAGACTTTAGGTATAGTGAAAGTCAGACCCAATAATGATTGGTATGATGACGAGTGTCGTCTTGCAGTTGAGCAACAAAATACAGCCCATAGTGAAGTGCAACAACGTCTCACAATCGCGAGGAAAAACAAGGCTACTCTTACTAGGAGGGAAGCAAGCGTATTTGTAAACGGAAAGAGCGAGAATGGTGGATTGCCAAGGTTCTGAAAGTACAACAACTCAGCAATGAGTACTGGATTGCACCATTCTTTCAAACCTGCGTCAACCCCCATTCGGGACCGGGATGCAAACCTCTGTGTCAACATCGACGCAGTACTCGACACATGGAATGGACACTTTACCGACCTGCTTTGAGTTCATCTTGCGTCATAGACTGTAGTTGAATCAACTCAAATACAGACTGCAGAGATGTGCATTGAGGATCCATCCCATGAGGAATTCACTAAGGCCATGCAGAGACTAAAAGGAAACCGTGCAGCTGGAGTGGACTGCATTAATTCGGAGCTCTTGATATTCGGAGGGAATACTTTGTGGAACTGTCTTTTCGACCTTATTCGATTAATATGGCAAACCGAAGAAATGCCTGATGAATGGCAAGTGGCCGCGATATGCCGCATCTTCAAGAAGGCAGACCACTTGAAGTGTGAGAATTATTGTGGTATAGCTCTCCTTTGCACAGCATACAAGTTAATGTCCTACATTATATTGGATAGAAACACCACTCTAGCGGAGGACCTGGTTGGTGACTATCAAGGAGGATTTCGTCCGAATCGATCAGTCACTGACTGATCAGGTCTCTTCGCTGCGGATTCTATCTAAATATTATGAAACTTCCATCCTTGTGCATCAGGTGTTTCTGGATTTCAAGAATTTTTGCAGTTAGCTCGGGTGTTCGGCAGGGAGATCCTGTGTCTCCGATACTCTTTAATCTCATGTTAGAGTACATCTTTCGTAAAACTCATAGTGAAGTGCAAAAACGTCTCACAATCGCGAGGAAAAACAAGGCTACTCTTACTAGGAGGGAAGCAAGCGTATTTGTAAACGGAAAGAGCGAGAATGGTGGATTGCCAAGGTTCTGAAAGTACAACAACTCAGCAATGAGTACTGGATTGCACCATTCTTTCAAACCTGCGTCAACCCCCATTCGGGACCGGGATGCAAACCTCTGTGTCAACATCGACGCAGTACTCGACACATGGAATGGACACTTTACCGACCTGCTTTGAGTTCATCTTGCGTCATAGACTGTAGTTGAATCAACTCAAATACAGACTGCAGAGATGTGCATTGAGGATCCATCCCATGAGGAATTCACTAAGGCCATGCAGAGACTAAAAGGAAACCGTGCAGCTGGAGTGGACTGCATTAATTCGGAGCTCTTGATTTTCGGAGGGAATACTTTGTGGAACTGTCTTTTTGACCTTATTCGATTAATATGGCAAACCGAAGAAATGCCTGATGAATGGAAAGTGGCCGCGATATGCCGCATCTTCAAGAAGGCAGACCACTTGAAGTGTGAGAATTATTGTGGTATAGCTCTCCTTTGCACAGCATACAAGTTAATGTCCTACATTATATTGGATAGAAACACCCCTCTAGCGGAGGACCTGGTTGGTGACTATCAAGGAGGATTTCGTCCGAATCGATCAGTCACTGACTGATCAGGTCTCTTCGCTGCGGATTCTATCTAAATATTATGAAACTTCCATCCTTGTGCATCAGGTATTTCTGGATTTCAAGAATTTTTGCAGTTAGCTCGGGTGTTCGACAGGGAGATCCTGTGTCTCCGATACTCTTTAATCTCATGTTAGAGTACATCTGTCGTAAAACTGAAACACCTCAGCGAAACATCTTATATCGCCAGTCCAATCAGGTGCTTGCATATGTAGATGACGTATGCGTGATTGGACTAAATAGCAACGGAGTGAAGGAGGTTCAAATATTTGGGCTCTCTCATTACTCACGATAACAGATTGGGTGAGGATATTAAAGTGCGGCCGGCAGTCGTGCTTTGTACCCTTTAAGGCCACTGCTAAAATCTAAACACCTATCAAGTGCCGTGGAGCTAAAGCTTTACAAAGCGTTTTCAGGCCCGTTGTTATGTTTGGATGTGATAGTTGGGCGCTGACGGATGAGTACGAGAGATGTTTTCTTACATTTGAGAGAAGAGTTATGCGTGTGATTTACGGCCCAAAACGAGAAATAGATGGTACATACCGAGCTCTGTACAATATCGAGATCAGATATCTGATGAAGATCCCCGATATTGTACATGAAATAAGATCTCAGCGAGTACGCTGGCTCGGTCACGTTCTGCGTGCTGATCCGGAACGAATTGTGCAGCGATCTCTGAAAGGAGAGCCAACATATGGTAGGCGCAGAAGTCGTTGCAGGCGACGATGGCTCCACGGTGTAGAGAATGACTTAGCTTCTTCTGGTTGTCTAGCACAGTATGAAGACCAAGCCCAGGATCGAAACCGTTGGAGCCAGATTGTTGACGCAGTAAGGGGCCAGTAATGGCCTTTAAACACTGTTTTATTTTTATTGTTAAAATTGTTTTGGTTCATTGTGACGTGTGTGCATTCTTCAATGTGATTTAGACCACAAATAATGTGAATATTGAATGTTTTACTGTATTCCACTATATGAATAGCTATATGTACCCGCATTTATATTTTATGTTTATGTTGAATTAGCATCCTGCACTAAGTATTACGGTTGTGGAATATAAACCGTATATTGGTTTACATACGTATATACATTATTAATTAAAAATAGACAATTTTAAACTATGTATTATCACCAGTTTTTGGAATTTAAAATTAGTTTTAGTATCATGGTTTTGTTTTATATTATTTTATTGAATTTTAATAAATTTATAGTTTTTATTTGTTTGTATTTTATTTAATTGTTGTTCAGTTGTGTATTGTGCTGTGAGAAAAATAAATTCAATAAATAATTTAAAAAATAATGAATAGGAAAGAATATATTATTTTGAGACAAACGGAAGAGAAAAATCGAAGAACAATAATACAAAATTGCAGAATCATTGACTTCAATAAAGGCAAAGGATGGAGAGAGAAAATTTCTGATAATGGTGAGTAAAGTTGTTGGTGCGGTATACCATCGAACCCCAATATTTATTGATTCATCTTTGAATTCAGAAAATTACGATATAAATACTGGAACAGCTTTCGTTTACGGGTTCACAACTTGTTATTTTTTCTACGGTTAAATTGATGTTTATGGGACAGTCAAAATTGCAACCAATTACCACCTTTACAAAACAAACCATAATTTATGTGCAAAAACAAAAGTATAGTCTTACAACAGCCACTAGTAATTCATGACATGACAATCATATTCATAAGCTGTTTAACAATAATGAATGAAATAAAAACCACCACTAAAAATGTATGTATAAGTAGTTTCACAGTTGGAAAAAAACTTACCAAATGTCTGCAGAGCTCTGAGGCGATGATAAGTCCCCAATAACGGTTTGGTTATAATCTTTGATCACAATGTGTTCACACGATAAAATTAATACCAATTACTACTTAACTAATACCAAATTCACTTTTCATTTGAAAAACATTAAATATAAAAAAATGTTCGCACTAAATTAACAACACTAATTATACTAATAAATTAATAAGTCAGTAGATAATAAATTCGAAGAGAATAATCCATTAACCTTGTTAATTAATAATCTTGTGAAAAAAATTGATGCTGAATGCCGGATGGATTTACGCGGATCATATCTTGGTTACGATTTCTTTTCTTTTTTTTCCTGTAGAGTAGAGCTTCCCCACAGTTTTTTGCTTTTGCAATATATAATATTTAAGCAATGTGTATATAATAATTCGAAAGTATTTAAATATTTTCGTCGATCCAAGAAGACTAAGCTGGAGTCAGGTGCACGCGTTAAATTTTAGGTATGCTTGGCCCAGCAGTAATTAAGAAAATGAAACAATTATTAATTTTATTCAAATTAATTCTTTGGCGCGTGAAAATTAAATAAAAACGAGAAATATTCAGTTTATCTGTAGTATATAACCAATAGAATATGGATACTGTTAAAATTAGCCGATTATTTCCAGCCGAAAGCTATAAAAATTGGTAATGCAGATTATAATATTAACAAAACAGCCGATAAAAAATTTATATAGCCGAAAGTTCTCAGTTGATGGTTACAGCTATGGCTAGCTCTGATTTCAGAAAATCTAAATTTCCCAGGATCCCCACAACAAACTTCTCCTACCGATATTAATAAATAAATAAATAAATTTTTCGAAATAAATCGTATCCCTATTATGATAGAAAGAGAAAATATACTTCAACTCTAATGTTCAATTCAAAACAAAAATTATCTTCATTATCGATTTTTTTCGGCGGGAAACTATCGGCTTACTTTGACAGGGTAGAAAATGGAATATATATGCTGAAGATGATAATATATCTTGCGATCCGTTGCACTTATTCGCTCGCGAGTTACGCTTTGACCGAATGAATTAGAGGAATAAATAAAAAAAACTAGAAATGTGTTTAACCACTTCACGTAACAAATTTATTTATTTAGGCGCTGTATTATACAATTAGATGTTCATAAATTGAAAGCTAAAATAGATTGTTGATTTTATGTAGATTTCAATTTATTGTTGAAAGAAAAAAAATATAAATTAGATTACTGTTTCTTTTAATTTCACTATTTGACAATTTTTATTGTAAGAAAATATTTATGTTTATGAAAAAGTGTTATATGAATTGCTTGTAACGATCGTCTTTCAAACACGTGTCGTTACAAGATTCCAAATATTTTTTTTATGTTATTTGTTTTTTGCATTTTCAATTACAACAAAATGCAATATAAATTCGATCTAGATCGGGTTTGAAAATAGGCCAAATTTTCCGGTTGATCAGCAGTTTTGATATACGCGCAAACCTGTGCGCTGAGGTCATCAACTTTTAATTTTTATTCATTTTAATTTTTTTTTGTCGTGTGTTTCAGGTAGTGTTAGATTGATAAATAATTTTAATTTAACATTTTCAATAGTGTAAATGAAAAATGTTTTAGTGTTAGTGTTAGATGGATAGTTAATGAATAAAAAAATAAAAAAAGGGACAAATTTAACAATTAATTTTTTTTTGTGTTGTCAGACGGGAGTTGAAAAGAAGACTTAAGGTATTCACCAAACTATTCAGTTTCCTTTCTTTTTTTTTAATTTTATGCCGATTTACGGTTCCTATGTTAATATAAACTTAGCTAGACATTAATTCCTCTCTCTTCTGTTGGGCTTTGGCCCGATTCCGCGGATGAATCATGTTCCGCAAAGTTGATAGTCCTCGAAGCCCTTTGTCTCTAAGTAGATAAGGCAGGTTTATTTTTGTCCTTTTTCTCTCCGTCGATATAGATAAAAATGTACCACTATATTTGACGAAAGTGCTACTTATCCTGCCCAAATGAATGCCCACGACCATTTATTATCCCTCTTTCCAAATGAGCTGCGGGAATTAGCCGAACGGGACAGGCCAATGGTGGGACGGGAGCGCTGAGTGTCAGCATCAGTTTGACCTTAGCGTTACCGTTTCATGCTTATCCGCATTTTTTTTATTTTTTACTTATTGAAATCTAATATTATGCTTCATTGTATTTTGTATGTTACATTGTGTTACGATCGTTGGCATTGCTTTATCGTTAACAAAAAAATCGTTGTGATTCTAACCAAGATACCATAGTTTGCCCAGCTCAGTCGTTCAAGGTATATTTTTCTGTCGTGAGTAGAAAATTCCCGTTTTAGAGGGCCGAATCACAATGGAACTATAACATCTTATACATATCAAAATTTAATTCTCACTTTTCAACTTCTCACTTACATCACTCACGTCACTTCATAGGTAATTCTGGCTCGCTTAGCAACTCATAATTATAAAATAACGAACAACAGTTCAATTTATAATTTTAGATAATTTCAAATTAACAAAACGTCTTTAATATACAAAAAAAAACAATGGTTAAGAAAATGTTGATTCGAAGTGAGTTAATTAATATATTATATGTACTTTAAATCATATGTAGGTGAAAATCACCCCAAATAAAAAAAAATGTGTGTGTTCCTTCGTAGTAGAAGAACGATGAAAGCGCTTGCATGCGGCCTTGTTACTGCTAGGTAATAAAATAGATGTGTAATTCAAGATAGTTTTTTTAGGATATGCGAGTATATTTAAAATTGTTCACAACACGGATATACATATTTTAAATTTTCACTGTAAATATTTTGTCGAAATTTTCACTTACAATATCACCACACTTCGGTAATTTTTCTTTTTCACGTTTTATGTACTCTTGCATACATATCTTGAATTTAATATTTTTTTTTTATTTTAAAAAAATAATAATTGTTTTTATTTAATAATTTTTTTTATTTATTTTTTTGGTTCGTGAACCATATTTTGTTTTTACCATTGTTGAATCTTTTTTTTTAATGTTTTCCCCGTGATGTGTACTCGTCAAACGTTGCACAAAAAAAATTTCGAACGGCATTTCAAAAAAAGAAATCTGGTTTTCCAGTTGAATTTGCCGATTTTTATTTTTGATATTTTTGCTGTTAAAAAAACCTCTAATCGATTGAGGAACTTCACTATACGATCCCGAAATACAATTAGAAGACAGAAATGCATAGATAGCGAATGCGATGGAACGCATGTTTCAATTGTTGTTACTGTTATGTTGGAGTTGTGGTGGGTTGTAACTCGCGTATTTCTTTCTCTTTTTATTTTTTAAGATGGGACTTTCAATAAATCTCCGTTGCCCAGTTTCAATACATTTTTTTTATATTTTTGTACCATTCTTTTATTTGATAAATGTTGTGTGTCGCTGCGCGCTTACCAAAAATGAAATGACCGATTTTATGTTATCAATGGTATCGGATAAATTCAAAGCAATATAACCGTATATTTTTTCTTAAGTCGAATGGGAAGAAGAAATTGCGCTATTCAACGGATAATGAACTAGACCCAAAATGTGGAAGAGCATGTTCATTCATCATCGAAATTACGTTCACGCGTCAAAAGACAAATTAACAGACGTTACAGCACAACTTTGTTTGAATAATCGGTTGGAGTACCATATTTAAATAAAGTTGAAGTCTTGAAAAAGTCCTGAAAATTTTTACTTTTTGATCATTACCGTGAAAAACCTCAAGAAATTGACGATGGTTCACTTTCAATTTTATAATTTACATGGCTTATGCGATTTCGTATTCAAAAGTATGTGCCAACTATACTTTGAGGATGTTCTCGGATATACACGATTTCACCTGGATCAAAGCTGATATGCAATCGCCAAGTTTTATCGTACTTCCTCATGTATGGGATCCTCTGTATACAAGAAACACTTGATTGCGGATAAATTAGTAATTATTGCGGCCGTTCTTTTAGTCAAAGTTTTGAGAATCACAAACTTCGTTAATTTATCGAGGAATAATTTAATATGACGGTATCACAAACTTTGGAAGTCGAATGTTGACCCTAAAGCTCTACATACAATTTTTAAAACAGACGTTCGGTTTGTTTGTGCTAATCGGGGTCGCATTGTCGTATTGGCTGACATCGTTATTATACAAATATCGCACTTGGCAATAAACTCAAGTATAGTTGCTTAAGCAAGCTTTGCCAGAAGTAATATCTTCGCAATCGTTCCAAAGTCTTCTTGCTACCTCCAGTTGGATCACAATGTTCTTGACGAATTAAACTGTCGGTCATGTTAGTTGGAATGCATAGTTTCCACACTGTAATATCGAAAAATTCGTTACGATTAGGTTCGATTCCATTATACAGATGATTGTCTATTTTATGGTATGATACTCTAGATGGGTTGTTCTTTTAATTTTCATGATTAAGTTAAGACAGTCAACATCACTGGAGTGAGCCGAAGTAAAATCTACTATATCTTTAAGAGGCAAATCGTTTTTCGGGAACACGCTCTGAAATCTTCTTTGGTGCTCAATCACAAAATCGTATTGTTGATGTTTCAAACTTCATCGGGCGAGTCGGCCGCTTAAGTCCATTTTCATTTCCGCTGGCATGGTCTACCACGATGATAAAATGTAACCCCTTAATATAGGACATTTCTGGACACTAAATAAAGCAGCAGGGCATTTCAGCTCTATAACAGCTCTGTAACGCTATAATTTGTTTGTGTTTTATTGAGTTTTTGAAATACATAAGAGATTGGTATTTCATTACCATGCTCTTCCAACTCCATCACAACTAGTAGAGGCTAATCCTTGTTAGCATTCGAACCCGGTATTACACTATATACACTACCTATATACACTGCACTATTTGCATACATTTTAGGAGCTAAATTTAAAAGCGGTCAAAAATCATACCCAACAGAATCTCGGGTCGGCAACACGTACAAGCGAATATTATGAGTAATATTCGAAAAAACTACAGAAGTATAGATACATCGACGAAACCAAAAATTTGATTTGGGGTCCCAGGCCTACGTATATGATTGACGTATTTTGTGGTATTCTTACAACTTTTATGCACTCATTACAATTAACTTTTAATTATAATTACTTATTTATTTTGTTATTATTTTGTATTTTTATAATTATTAATTCATAACGGCATCATGGCTACAGGAAAAAAGTCAGAAAGAAAATAACTCGAATCGAATGACGACTGTATATGTCAAAAAAATAATTCCCGAATGACAATCGTATGAAGTATAGAAAATGGTGATGAAGAAGTTTTCTGTAAAAATAGTACCATGATCGGTCGAAAGACCTATTGTAATCGATGAACCTGAAGTGAGTGTTGATGTATTTGATGCAATGAATGATGTAAGCCAAGATGCTAACAAATTCTACCAAATTTTATTACAAGGTTTTGAAACCCACATTCCATCGTGCCGGAAAAAATTTAATATTCATCCTCCTTGGTTTGCATCTGATTAATCTGAAGCCGTAAATCTAAAGTGGTTTAGAATCGGATTGGACTGCGTTTCTCCAATCTAATGAAGAGTTTAATACACACAGACTTCAAGGAAAAGCACCTCTCATATATTCCGGATGTACAACGAAACATTACAACCAACCCTAAACAATTCTGGATATAATTTAGATCCAAACGAGTAATAATTGATAGTTATCCAACTAATATGTATTTAAACGATATTAAAACATTAAATCCCCCAAAAATTGCTGACATGTTGCGGATTTTTTTCAATATGTAGGTATACAAACCTAAAAACAGTAATTGGTTGACCACTCAATCAACCGTAAATAATAATGTACTTATCAGTTTACCGGTTATTCGTGATGAGGATATTTTATACGCACTTAATCAGTTTGGCGATGGATGTGGGCCGGATAATATTCCAACGTCGATATTAAAAAATATGCTAATATTTTATTAAAACCATTACGGAATATATACAACCTCTCGTTAATATCCGGAATATTCCCTGATACATGGAAAATATAAATGAAAATATAAAGTTACAACTATATTTAAATCGGGTAAAAGAGAAAACATCACTTGTTATAGAGGGATATCAACCACTTCAACCATAGCAAAATTATTCGAACTGGTTGTATGCAACAGCTTTAAGCAGCGTACATAACATCGGGAGAATTTACCATAGTATAATTGCCGGCCTCTCGATCAATCAAATCGCTTAAAATGATATAAGCCCCTCCTACTTTTGCCATACTCGAGTTAAAAAAATTCTATCTTTGAGCAAAATGGGCCGGGCCGCAGGGTTACCAACTAAAACATAATTATTTTTTAAATTATGAGCAATTTTTTGAATATTGACAAAAGAGCAAACTGTAATACGCAGTGTAACATAAATGTACTGCATATTATAGTTTGCTCTTTTTGAATTTTGACGTCTTATTTGATTTGATTTTTCGATTCCGTGTCACCGATAATTTTTGTGTATATTGTTTTAATTATATTTCGTGAAGATATTTAATTTTATTATAAAATTATGTAATATTATAACAAAATTAGATTTTTACATAATATAATTAATACATAATGTCAATTAAAATAAATAATTTTCAGTAGCTGGTATTGTGAATTTGTGAATAACCGAAATAAACCGAAGCAGAGATAATAATCCGTCATGGAGATGAGAATCGTTTTGTATGACGGTATACCGATCTACCAGAAATCACCTGTCGTCATTTGATTAAAATTAATTATTAATGTTGATTCTTTGTCAGTAAATAGTGCAATATAGTTCCAAAATGTCTCCGTTTAATTTGGAATTGGGTTTTGTTGTTTAGTCGGTAAATCAGTCCATATATGGCGATTTGTATATTTTGCTCCATTTCATTGAATTTATCTGTTATTTAAAATCACCGCTAGAAATAATAAATTAAAAAATCTAAAATAAGACATGTTATCTCAAAACGCACAATTTGGTATTGACCCAGCCAATCTCAAATTGATAATGAAAAATTTAGCAAGTCTAACAAAATGGACTATTTTGAGCGAAAACATCAACGTCTAACTTCAACTCAATACTATGGTAAATTCTCCCGATGTTATGTACGCTGCTTTAAAGGAATCCTAGCTCAACATATAACACTCAAATAGGATGGGTTTATACCTAAAAAATCTAAATCTACTAACGTTGTTGAATTTACCAACAAAGTTATTAATGAAATTGAAAACCGCAACCAAGTAGACGTAGTGTTTACTGATTTTAGTATAGCATTTAGCTCCATCTGCCATCACAAGGCTCTAGAAAGTCTTTACAACTTTGGCTTTGCATCCAACTTCATTAACGGGTTCAACTCATATTTGTCTAATCACGTACAATATGTGTCAATTGGAAGCGAAAAATCTAAACTAATCAAAGTAACGTCAGGAGTTCCTCAGGGTTCCCATATTGGACCATGGATTTTTCTCGTTTTCATAAATGGCATAACTGAAGTCATAAAATACTCAAATCTTCTCATGTTCGCAGATGATATAAAAATTTATCATACAATCAATGATATAAATGACACAAAAATATTACAAGAAGAAATCGAGATATTTAGTGAATGGTGCCACAAAAATTCTTTGCCATTTAATATTGACAAATGCAAAGTATTGTCTTTTCATCGCAAGAGAAAACCGATTAACTTTGCTTATAGAGTTAATAACACAGAACTGCAAAGAGTTAAATAAATAATATGAGTTTTAACAGCCATATTGACAAATGCATTGCTAAAGCAAATTCAATGTTTGGTTTTGTTAAGCGTTGGGCTGTAGAATTTACAAATTTCAACTTTATTTTCACTATATTTTGCGTATATCAGATCCCAAGTTGAATTCGCATCAGTAATTTAAAGCCCTTATTAAGCTAACCACATCAAAAGGATTGAAAGCATTCAAAAAAAAAATATATGATCTTCATTTTAAAGAAAACTGACTGGTACTATCACCATAGCTTACCGTTTTATGATAATATAGCCTACCAAACACGCCAAGATGTTTAGCATATAAAATTTGCACTCTGGAAAATAGACGTTTATTTTTAGACTCAGCTTTCATCGGTAACATCCTTCTTGGCCATATTGATTCACCTTACATATTGGAAAATACAACTATCCATGGTCCAATCAAATCGCTGCGAAACCATCGATTTTTGGAGATAGTATGCCACTCAACTAACTATGGTGAAAATAGCCCAATCAATAAACATGCAAAATCATTCAACATCGCCGAAGAAAACTTTGACTTTCATCTCACAAAGGACTGCTTCAAAAGGAACTTGAAGAACTATTTTTTAAATTTTAAAACTTAATTTTTCAGAAATTCTCCGATAATTTCTTTTCAATTTATTTTACTACTAATCTGAAGAACTTAACTTTTAATTTTTACAATTGTAAAATTTTCATTTTAAATTTAAACTTTTTTAATCTTGTGTAATAATCTAAATTTCAATTTATTATTTGTTTTGCATATAAAATGTGCGGTGTAAATAGCAAAATAGCGCCTCTAATAATCAATAGAAGCATATGCTAGAGTGGTCAAAATTTGACATTAGCGCTCACGATACGTGTAAAATATGGTGTAGCGGAAATTTTTTAAAGCGGTTGTCCGAGCAAAAAAGTTGTCTAAAATCACGGATACAATCGTCTATACGCTGAGTAAATAAATTTGAAAATTCGAAATGCACATTTGAATTTTAATTTATTTATTTAGTACGCGAACTGTTAACAACAAATTGGAGTGAATGAACAATGAATTGTGGAGACGCTATAAGGGTTTCTCTTTAGCTTTGACAAAAAAAATAAGTGTAGAAATGCGTGATATCAAAACGCATTGGAAAAAAATATTTTGTCGTGGTTTGAAACCAAAAAGTTGTGTAACAATTAGCCCAAAATGGCACTAAAAGTAAACCCAAACCCAATTTTGATTACATTAGAACAAATATTTAGAAAACCTTTCAATATTTTTTGTTGTATGATATTGATTTATGAGCTTTATACACTTCATTTTATATTTAGCCAAAGGCCAATAAATACTTTTACTGTGTCTGTAGTTTTATTTATAGTTGTTTGTTGAGCTTTCTGTTATATACATATGTACAGACATACATATACGTATAGTAGAGTAGTGTTATAAATTTTTTGGTGTAAAACAAAGCTTTATGTTGTTTCAGAACAAATGAGTATAGTGTTGTGTTGTGTGATATTAAGACAATGGATGCGAGAGAAATGTTATTTTATTGGAATTTGTTTTTGGATAAAAATAATCATAATTTTTTTTATTCGTTTTGTGATAAAAATAAAAAGAGTTGTTTCATTGTTCATTTGTGTGTTGTATAAAAGTTACATGGGCCTTTGTTTGATTTTTTTAGATGTTAAATCAGTGTAATATAAAAGGAATTGTTATATTTTCGCCATGTAAATTATTATCATAATGGATTAAGTTTTAAATTAATTTATTTGAACAAATGATTTACAGATGTAGAAATACTTGTGTACGGGAATCTCCATTTTTATACATTTGATATGTTTTATGTTTTATAATCTATCATTGCTTTTAAAGTAATTTAACCCATTTAATTTAAAAGAAACCCAAAATTAAATTGGGAAAATCGATTAAAAAGATTACATAATGTGTATATACCCAGATCAAAAATATAAACGAATGTATATATACATACATACCTACATGTTTGTATAGTACACATGGTTATAGAAGCATAAGCACTTATCTTCTATTGTGTTAAATCGAATTATATTTTTTCTCTTTCTTTCTTTGTTCAATAAATAAGATAATGTATATATGTATAAATGTCATGTGTATATACGTCCCCGTAGATATCTATGTATATCTATGTAATATATTTGTGACATTAGGGATCACCCTTGTGTTCAGGCAAACATGAATTGTATTTGAAGCTGGGAAGATGTTGAGTTATACTGCCTTCTATGAAATGTATGTGTGCCTATCTCAGTGGTGTGTGTGTATGAGTTTGAATATGTGGGTGTGTTTGTGCTGTGAATGAGAAAAGGATAATAAAGGTATAAATTGATTTTATTTTAAATTATTTTGTTTAATTTAAAAACCATCATTTTCTATTCATAAATGTATGTATATTTACTATAATGAGAATTTAAAAATAAATAGGATGTTAATCCTCGGTTGAATCCCTTTTTTTTGTTCATTCTTTATTTTCAAAATATTTTCATAATTTCTAACCAAAAATTAATAATGAGAATAATGAGTTGGGAGGATTTTGTTGTATGTTAAATAAAATGTGTTGAATATTATATACAGAACATGTTTTGAGTGTCAGAATGTGACAAGCTGGAAGAACCAACCAACGAATCGGCTTCAAGTATCGCTAAATATTGAATTAGGATCACCGCTATCCCGGTCATAATATACTTAATTTCATTTGTAAATAAACAAATCCAACTTTTTTTTTTGTCAGAAATGCTAATTGCAGAAATTTATAGACACATAAAGTTTATTGAATGATTTTAAATAATTTATTTGTACACTTTATTTTATTATAATTTTTATTTATAAGTTATAATTAGTAGTTATGTTATATATTTATTTATTTTATTTATATAATCTTTATTTAGGTCTTTATAAGTTAATGATTTGGCTGCTGGACTACGACTAACCATCTACCGGTTTCTTTATTGTTAACTTTTAGTGACTTATGTATTACTTATTTATTAACATTTTTATATATTTTATTTTATCTTATTTTAATTATTTTATTCATTTATATATAATAATAATATTAACAATATAACAATCTTAACAATATTAATATTCGCTTTTTTTTTTGGACTTAATTTAATTTCAATATTCGTTATTTAATTTAATTAATCATTATTATTATTATATTTTCTTAAATCGTAATCCATAAATTATAATTATTCTTTCAAATAAAAGTATCTTCGCGCTTTTAAATTGTTTTAATCTGTTATTGTGTACAGTTTTAAGTGACTTCCCAATCTTGATAATGCAATTTTCTCTGCGGATGGAACGTCTTGTACAATATAGGGACCAAGACACAAAGGTGATAACTTGCCTTTAGTATTTTCTTTTTAACAAGACATAATTTCCTTTTGAAAATGTAATAGGATTTAGCGATTTATCGTAATACATCTTGGATTGTTCCTTTGATTTAAATACATTACGTTTAGCTATAGTAAAAGAATTTTGTAGTCGGTATTTTAAATCATGGTAGTAGTCATCTAATGTGTAAACTGGATAAGGTTCTTTTGTTATGGATAAAGGAATAATAGGTTTGATCCCAAAAACTAATTCATGCGGCATAAAATTAGTGGAGCTATGCGGTGTACTATTATAGCAAAAGGTAAGATACGGTAACCATGTATCCCAACTCAAAGGATCTGCTTGTGTAAAGTTACGTAAGTACACCGTGTTACTCTCCTGATTCCGAATTGATTTAGCTGCAGAATATTTTGTTAAATCATCTTGCATTGTGAGAATGAATTTATTGTTACTATGTGAAGTTAGCATGGGACCCACTATATCCAAGAATATCTTTTGAAAGGGTTTAGATGATGTGCTGGTTATTTTCATTGGCTCTTTTGTAGGCTTAGCATGTTTAATTAATTGACAAAGTTTACATTTAGTTATGTAATGTTTTATTTTGCTAAACATATTTGGGAAACGGTAATATGTTTGCATTCGTGTATAGGTTCGATAAATGCCCTGGTGACCTCCTAGAGGTGAAACATGAAATTCATGAATCAATTGGTCAATTTCTTCATCATCATTAAGAAACTTAATTTGTAAGTTTTCCTCATTTTGATTATTATTTTGTGTGAAAATCGAGAGTATTCAAAAGAATCGACTTTGAAGATGAGGATTTAGTTTCATCAAGTTCATTTAATCGATTTAATTCAATAAGCTTATTTGGAATATTGTTTATGCTAGTTGAAGTTTGTGGTTCACTAGCCTTAGAACGAGTAAGGACGTCACAATCAATTTCTTCGTCATTATTTATATTTTCGTTTGTACGGTTTCAGCTAAGTGCATCTGTATTTTTATTTTGCGACCCAGGTTTATGAACTATGGAATAGTCATATTCATCTAAATGAATTTTCCAGCGTATTAGACGCGAGGATGGGTTGTTCATGGAACAAAGCCAAACTAATGGTTTATGGTCTGTAACAATTAGAAACTTCCGTCCATACAGGTATGGTCGAAAATGAATAACTGACCATACGATGGCCAGCAACTCCTTTTCAATTGTGGTATAATTGATTTCGGCTTTATTGAGTACCCGACTAGCGTACGCAATGGGTAAATCAAATCCGCCCACATTTTGTGAGAGAACTGAGCCGATTGCTTGATCACTGGCATCACACGTCAGACTGAATGGTTTAGAGAAATCTGGCATTTGCAATATAGGAGGATTAATTAATGATATCTTCAGTTTGTCAAAGGCGTGTTGACACGTAGCATCCCCGTTAAATTTTTGATTTTTCTTTAACATGTTGAATAAACTGACGATAGTATCCGGCGAAACCTAAAAATGATTTAATATCGGTCGAACATTGAGGAACGGGAAAATTTTGCACCACTGCAATTTTTGTATCATCTGGTTTGATGCCATTTGAAGTGACACCATGTCCTAAATATTTAATTTCATGCCGCAAAAATTGACATTTTCCAGGATTTAATTTTAAATTAAATTTACGGAACCGCTCTAGTAGTTCAATTAATCGATTATTATGTTCTATCAAACTCGCACCAAAGATAATTACATCGTCTAGACACTTTATGTTATTTAAACCTGCCAGAGCACAATTAATCATTCGCTGGAATGTTGCGGGTGCACCTTTGAGACCAAAAGGTATCCGAACAACCTCAAAATGTTCATCATCCGTGCTGAAGGCTGTCTTAGGCCTATCAGTTTCAGTAAGTTTAATTTGATGATATCCACTCTGTAAATCTAATGACGAAAAATATTGAGCTCTTCCGAGTTTGTCTAGAATATCGGATATGTTGGGTAGTGGATAAATGTCATCGGCGGAGATTTGGTTTAATTTTCGGTAATCTATAACCATTCGCCATTTTGGTTCTGTAGTAAGAGATTTTTGTGGAACAATCAATAATGGAAAATTCCAACGGCTAATGCTATCTTGAATGATATTTTAATCAAGCAAATCATTAACTTGCCGCTTAATTTCCGCTTTTATCGGATGTGGCTGACGATAAGGTCGAATATGAATTGGAGGTTCATTAGAAGACGTTCGAATTTCGTGCTTGATCAATTCAGTAGATGTTAAAACATCTCCTTCTAAGTAAAATACATCATTGAATTGGCGTATTATTGGAATTAAAGCTTTGCACTCTCCGTCAATCAAATTAGTGAGATCAACGGCCGATTCAAGAAATTCAATTCGTTTTTGTATCTTATTGTCCCATTTTTGATATTCATGAATCTCATACTCCGATAAAGGTTCAACCTTAATTTTTCAATTTTGTATTGTGTGCGAACAATCGGATATGTTTAAGATTGGTATAGAAATGGGATTATCTCGAACTTTATGAACTGAATTAGCAATAAACACTGATTCAGCTATTTCCTGGAAAAAACAAATGAATTCATATATTATATTGCATTTATAATGGTTAAGGAAATTTTGACCAATTATTCCTGATGATTTTATAGGGAACGAATCGGAAACAATTTGACAAGAAATTGGTATACTTTGGCTATCCGATAGTTGTATAGTTGCGTCACATTCTGCAAGAGTTTCCAATATTTCGGAAGATATTTCTCTTAATTTACATTTTGCATTCTGGTGTACAACGGTATCATCTTTAATGACCCCCCTTTTTGATTATACAAACGTCTGCACCAGTATCTACCAGAAATGGAATGCATTCATATTTCCCTATATATCCATATAGAAACGTATTTATTAATGTTGTTACAAGCGTCGGATATGGTATATATGTCCGCCTTACTTACATCCATACTTAAATTCAATGGAATATGTTTAGGTTTCGTATTTATTTTATTTTGGATTGGGAGGCACTCTAGATGTGTTGGACTTTCGAAGGAGTACCTCGATTTGGTTACAAAAGTCCGTTGGCATTTCTCGAAGTAGAAGGATTTCCAGTTTCGGCTTGACTGCCAGGATTATATTTCAATTAATTGTTATAACCATTCATAGATTCCTTATGTGCATCACTTTTATGCTTAGAAAAGCATTCCTGAATATGATGCCCTAGTTTTTTACAATAGGCACACCGAATGCGTGAAACATGTTGTACTGATCTCTCAATACCTTGAGAATTGTTTGAATATGTATTTGATGGTTTTCGAAAGCACTGTTGCGTAGTATGGCTAGATTTCTTACAAAATTGGCAAAATTTAAGTTGATTTTGTGATCTATTTTGATGGGCCACACTAGCAAAATTTTTAACAGTAAGTTCCTATTCACACGCACAGTTAATGGATTCTTGTAGAGTAGTAAATCGACACGCTTTTACGATTAATTTTATCGAGTTGTCTAAACCCTCTTAAACCCTCTGTCCAAAAGCTTTTAAAGCAATATTTGCATTAAGCTTTTTAATCGTATCTGCAGCTTTCGGACCTTCTGAAGCAATACATGTTTCATTCATATCATGAACCAACAACTCCAATCGACTGGCGTAAGATCTAACATTTGTAATAATGTCTTTAATTCAGTCCATGAACTTATTTCACTATATTTTATAAGGTCATACGCCTTTCCATCGAGTTTTAATTTCATAAGCTCTAAAAATTGGGGTTTATTTACTTTTAGGTTAATATTAATTCAATCCGAATTTAAGACAACTATATAACATTTACTCATTCATTCAATATTGCACAATGTCACCCTACTCCATATCGCCTGGTATAACCAAATTAGGGAATTCCGGACGGAAAATCAATACCGGTATTTCGGTACTAAAGAATTATAATACCGGTATTCCGGTATTAAAACCGGTGTTCAAAGAAATTAATTGAATCACACTTTTTTCAAAAATTATATTTACATTTATTTATTTTGCAGCGACATGTGGCTCAACAGCTAACTTTATAAAGTGCTGAGATTGTGACTGAAACTGTTTCAAAATCGGCATCAGTAAAATGTATACCTAGGTTTAAATCAATATCTGATTTTTGAATGCTTAATTTCAATTTGTGAAAACGTTCGAGCATTGCTAATGCCATTTATTCTTGGAATCTAAGATTAAGCAATATTCGAGATTTAAATAATTTTGTAGTGTCTCAGTTTTTGTTGGTGAACGTTTAAATATTTTCACAATTTTTCTGATTTTTTGTATAAGCGGACCAAGCTGATTATGTGTTATGTCTGTACCTCGTCCCTGTATTTCGTAATTCATTACAAATCCAACCTCATTATTGGGTTCTTCGGTTTCGGAATTTGAGTCAATGTAAATCGACTCATTCGGACTGCTGTTTCTATCTTCAGTTGTATTTTTTTTATAAAGGCTGTTTCTATCTTCAGTTGTATTTTTTTTACAAAGAACAATAATTTCCCTACTTTCTGCATAACTGCAGCACTGTCATTTGTTAAACAAACGATATTCTTCTCTAATGACCAACCATACTGATTCAATTTGTCATTTAAAACTGAAACATATTTTACTGCAGGTAAACTTCCATTGATTCGGAGAAGTCCTAAATTCCAAAATTATGATGTCGAATGAAGAATCACATTTATATGTATCGACGATTCCTTAGAGAGGTTCACTCATCGAAAGTAATACTAAACCTTCCCATTTAATTTATAATCCGATATTTCAGTAATTAATAATTAACGAATGGTTTCGCTATAATTAATGACGATTTTGGAAATTTATCACTTAATTTTAAGGCTTTCAGTGATTTTCGAAGATCATCGGATGTTTTAAAATTCTGAATGGGATCAGCCCATCACGTGCTGTCATTCTAGCTAGGATCGCTGCTAGTGAGTCGCCCTTGGTATTTCTAAAATAATCGTAACTTTTGGAGAAGGCATATCAGATTTTGAACTAGATCCAACTACTGGTTCAACTCGTTTTCGTTTAAATGTGTATGCAGGCCTCTTGTCGAGCCACCACCGGTTTTTATAACATTTGCACACTTCTTACATTTCGCGTAACCTCGTCCTCAGCATTCAATGTCACTAATGGGCCCACGGTGCAATACCCGGACAAACACACATACCTACACATTAAAAACACCCACCCGTGGAATAACAAAGCAACCACGCTATTTACTGTGCTAACGACTAATAAAAATTTTAATATAGAAGGTATAACAACTCAGATAGAGATTACCAGTGGTGTCCTATAATGCTCAATCCTAGGCTCGACGCTATGGAATATCCTATATGATGGTCTTCTCCGAATCGATATGCCCGAGGGTGCTAACTTAGTTGGTTACGCGGATGACCTAGCACTTATTGTATCCGCAAAAGACGAACACCAGGTTGTAGAACGAGTGGAAGCTGCAGTTGAAGCCATCTCTGAATGGCTTCACAATCATCGTACAAAGCTGGCTCCAGAGAAGACTGAAGCCATAGTAATGGCGGGTAGAAGAGTCCTCTCTCCGATGGCCTTCCGCGTAGGAGGGGTTCATTATAAGGCCAGTACCCCGTATTAAATATCTAGGCGTCTGGTTAGATTACCGTTAGGTTACCATATTAGGGAGACAATCATAAAGGCGCCCAGAACAACAAAATATCTTGCTCGGTTGATGGCAAACACTGGTGGACCTAGCTCATGCAAAAGAAAACTACTGGCATCGGTTGTTAAGCCCATCATATTGTATGGAGCACCTATCTGGTGTCGTGCTCTAAACACCGCTAGGGCTAGTGACCAAATAGAACGGGTTCAACGGACGATCGCACTCCGTGTATGCAGCGCATTCAGGACAGTCTCGAAAGAGGCTGTCTTTGTAATAGGTAGTATGCCACCTGTAACTCTTACGGCTAAAGAACGAATAGCTGTTTTTAGTGGTACGTCTACAAAAATTGCGAGGGAACAACTGATGCAACAATGGCAGACCCGATGGAAGGAACCTGATACTGGCACTTGGACAAGGCAACTCATTCCCACTCTAGAGATGTGGGTGGCGCGTAAGCATGGAGATACCTGTTTTCACCTGACACAGTTCTTATCTGGACATGGGTGTTTTAATAGTTACTGCTTTAAGATGCATATTAAGGAGTCAGCTAACTGTTCCCACTGCAAAGAGGAAGACACAGCAGATCACACTATACTGCACTGCATAAGATGGGTGCAGGAGCGACAAGAGTGTGTTAATCATGTGGATGAACTAACCACAGACAATATAATCGAGAAGATGCTGGTGGAAGAGAAATCGTGGAACATCATAACCAAAATGATAACGACCATTTTGAAACAAAAAATTACGGAAGAGACGACGAGGTGAGCAACCGACGCTCCAGGAATACAACGTAAATTATTGACATCCTTTGACTGAAGTAATGCAATGTTTTGCGATCCCGATCACTAAGAGGGTTGAGGGTTTTCTACCTCCCTAAAAAAAAAAAATATATATATATATATATATATATATATATATATATATATATATATATATATATATATATATATATATATATATATATATATATATATATCGGCAGATTTATATTCTCTGCCATAAAAGGAAAGATATTTTTAATCAAATTCTATATCCTTTTTTTCAGTATATGTATTAGTCTACTCCGGTATTAATATATTATCACGTCTGTCCAAGAATTGATTTAAAATTTAACCCATCAAAAAATGTTTTATTATTTTTCAAAAATATTCATCATTTACAAGTAAGAATTTTTTTAAAATTGTCCGGTGCTGAACATTTCTTTTTTTTTCAATTTACAAATAGCAATTAATCATTTTGGGACGACATATCTGGACTATACGATGAGGAACTCAGTCCTTGTATATTTGGAGAATTAACGCAAAAAAAATAATTTTTAATTATGCTGTGAATAGGATAATGAAATGTGTATGAGATAATAACTTTGGATAAACTTAGTAAAGGTGACCGAAAATTTACTTAAGTGGATTTCGATTGATTTTTTGCCAGTCCTTGAAAAAGTATAATCTCGATTTCGGCTTCAATCGAGCATCGGATTGCAAAATCTGTCAAAATTAATATTTTCGCTTATCAATCAAAATTGAAAAAAACAAAAAATTATTTGAAGTTCAAATAGCGAATAAATGCTCTATAGACAAAAAAAGTTGCAAATTTTCGACATCGTTCCAACATTTTGCAATTAAAACGTATTTTTTCAAATTCGTGTTACATTTTGTGGTGAATCGAAATTGACATAAGATAATTCCATCGTTTTTCGAAAGCTACTTAGTACATAATGCTACATAATTATATGTATTATAGTAAACTGACTTACTATGCGACACAATTTGACAGACAAAAAACAACTGATTTTATATTTTTGTTTTTCATTTACGTAACTAGCTTTGTGCTTTTATTATTTTTACGAGCAGTTTTATGTATTTTATTTATTTATTTTTATGCCAAGCCCGATTTTGATGAAAATCGAAAACACAGCAGAGACAGCAAAAAACGGCGAAAAGAATTTTTTTTTATGAATAATTTTATAATGTAACGAATATATTAATAAGCTGTTTTCTTTTATATTTTATTTTTTCAGTTCTAATCTAATAATATTTTATGTCATTCGAGTTTTTATTTTATTTTTCTGTATGTACATACTTCGTGTTGTCTTTCTTTTGTTTTGGTGTATGCTTTTTTATTGTGTTTTTGTTTCTTTGTGTTATGTTTATGTTGTTATCTTAGAGAAGCGTATATAGGCAAAATGGTTTGCTGAATCAGGGATACATGAGAATATATTTAAATGATACTGTCATTTATAAGCTTATCGTGGTGTTTATGAATTTTTTAAATTTATTATGATTTTCTTGTTTCGATAAAGTGTTATAGAGTCGTGTTGGCGGCCACAATGGTTTCAATTATATGGTAATAAAACGAAAAAAAAAAATTGGTTTGGTAATATGTATTATTATTTTTCACATCAATAATTTATAAATTGATTTTTTTGCGTGTTTTTATTGCTTTTGTTATGCAACTGAGTGGAAAGCTGAAATAAAATAAAAACAGCACATTAATTTTCTTTGTTTCTATTTCATGATAGAAATCACACAACATGATTGATACAAATTAGAATGATGTTATAAAATAAATTGAGTGCCACCTAAAATGTCCAAAAACATTATATCGATTATGCAAAATATGCCACCGAAGAAAAAGAATTAATGGTTTACCATTAAATTATCTCCAATATAAAAATTCAGATTTTTTTTTTTTAAATTTCTATATAAATTCCGATTGGAAAATCGATTTTTCCACAAAAACTTTTTAATATTCATTTCCTCTCCATACAGATAAATGTATGTATGGTAGGTCTAGGTATAGACAGACAGTAAAAACTAATTTAAAATCTATAAAATATTTTTCAATTTAATCAATAGTTGATAATTGCTTTTATGTTTTCAAATCACACATTTAAACAGAATTCGAGAAAAAAAAGTGAAACAAAACTGATTTTATTTACTCCCACCATTTTGTAACGTTAGCCGTAAATGGAAACCGGGATATTATGGGCTTGAAAATTGTATTACAGCATAAAACTTGTACCCGTAATTTTTTTTTTATAAAATCGTAATTTAAAAAATTAATGATTGAATGGAAATATAATTTATGGGAATTGGCGTGGAAAATTTTACTTTAATTGAATTGAAAATGGTGCAATGAAATTGTTTTGTACAGGCAGGCTACAAGTAAGTAATTCGGTGGTGTGTTCTGAAAACAATGAAAACAGTTTGGAGATAATTAATGTTTTGTAGACATAACTCGATATTTTACTTTTGCGACAATGCCGCTTAAAATTATTATTTTAAAATTATTAAATGATTAATGGATTAATTATTGTTAATTAAAAAACGAGAATGAAAAAAAAATTAAATATGTTTTCATGCTGGGTTAAATTAGTGTTAAATATTAAAGCTGATTATGATACAATAAATTATGAATAAACACATGGTAAAATTTGTTATTAAATTTTACATATGTATTCTCAATGGATTGAAAATTTTCGAATGCCAACATTGATAAATCCACTGCCCAAAGTTAATGTTTGAATAAGTTCCCCCGACGAACAAGAATCTAGTTTATAATTAGTTAATAAAAGTCAAGTTCTAATACAACTATTGTTAAATTTGAGCAGTAGAAAATAACATTTAATGCGTATATGAATATTGTGAATGAATCGTTACCCATTTTACTCGAACATTTTTGTAGACGCTTAAAAGATAAATGGTGCATGTTTTGGCCAACAGGTCCGATAAAAACGTTTATAAAATAATATTTTCGTCTTGTATTTTGCACAATATTTACAAAACACCAATTCCGTACATATATTAAATGAATATCCTCATCTAATCATAGTGACACCATGAAAGGAATTGAAATACGGGAACATCTCGAATTATATGTAACTAAAACCGTAGTGAATTCATGGTCAAATCGCTGGATATTTGAAACATAATGTAACATCTTTAAGTTTTAGTGGTTTATACATTTATTTATAATTAAATTTAATGTATTTATTATATATTTGTTCGGCAATTTAAAATTATTATAACATCATATGCCATATTATTAAGCCTTAACAGATTTGCATTCAATGGATTTCATATATGGCAATTTCTTATATAGATGAACTTATCAAATTAGAGTCGGACAGCATCTAAGCTAAATTACGGGTATAAACACGGTGACTTTTTTTTAAAAGCAATGTGTTTATCTCGTAAACGGTACTAGATAAGAGAAAAATACTTATAATTGATGAGAGGCCATCTAATGTAGGTTTTGAATGATCTTGAGCTTCATTTGTTTCGTAGATATACACTAAAGTTTATTTATTTTATTTAGAATCTATACTTGTGACGGCATTGTTGGATCAGGCAGATAAACATAAATATTTTTAATTTTTTTGTGAAATGTATGATTTCATAAATATGGGAAAAAATGATTTTTGTTAACTCAAAATAATTTACTCTTATAGTTCTTCCACAAAAAACAGAAACCTATAAGAAATTATTTTATCTATGGTTCTACACTGTTCCATTTTAGCCATATACATTTTAATTTTAAGACGAATAGAAAAAGGTTTGGAATCAAATACGGGAATTTTGAACATTTACTAACACGTAATAAAC
This sequence comes from Tipula unca, assembly GCA_951394425.1. NCBI lineage: Eukaryota > Metazoa > Arthropoda > Insecta > Diptera > Tipulidae > Tipula > Tipula unca. The sequence goes on from OX596381.1 coordinate 102,838,084, forward strand.
ATTTCCAAGAATCCATCCTTGTATTTTCATTTTTCATATTTTATATTTTTACTTAATTTATTTTTGATTAATTTTTTCACTATGACAGAGGTAATCAAAGTACTCTTGATACTATAATTATGTAGCACTTATAATTTAAATAAAAATTTGGTTTAGTTTCAGAAAAATATTAAAACTAAATTAAAAAAAAATTTTATTCATTATATGCATTTCGATACAAATATCCACCATCTTCAGCTGCGGTATTGTGTCTAAAAGTAATTACTTTATTTTGATCGTCAAGTAATAATAAAAATGCATATGTACACATATACCAAAACATACTACACTAATAAGGTACACAGAAAAACATAAATCCAACAGTTCAATAGATAGATTTGACCTAATTTGAGCTAATTTTCGGTACAAACTTGATTTAGTCTGGATATTTTTCTACTTTTGATTTGGTATAAGCTTTCCCATGCATCAAGTTTTTTCGCATTTTCTGCTTGTAACAAAGATAAATTGCCGATCTGTAGATTTAAATGTCCATTTTCCAATGAGTGTATTGCGATCGATGACGTTTAATTATTCCTATGTATATTTTACCACAATTGCCACACCTGATTTTGTATATACCGAATTTGTGTTTGTGGGTTTTCGGTGAACATTTATATTGTTGACTCGTGTTAGTAATAACTAATAAGTCTACGAAAGAAAGGTAAGTTTGGGTTGTGTCCCATCTCCACTGTAAATTGGACGCATTGCCTGTTTAACATTTGCAGAAATTGTTCGATTTCTGTTTATTTCATAATTGCAAATACACCGTTTGCGTATCTAAACCAACAAATGTGCAGTTAACCTGAAAGTTCATTCTGAAAAACGGTTTTTCAAAAATTGGTTTGTTTCTTAACTAAATTAAAAAAAAATAAATAAAAAAATAAAAAAAATTTAGATTAGGATTTTAGCGGTTTGGGTTTTTGTGAAATTTGGGCCCGATAGGTGGCGCTGTTTCCAAGATATAAGGGTTTTTATGTTTCTTAGTAACGAAGCATCTTTGGAACTACACATTTTAACCATAGGTTTGTTTCGTTGCTATCTGGGTTTTTGTGAATACCGCTATTTTTGACATTTATTTAGTTTCATTATAGCACGCGCAAGAATACATCGTAGGACGCAAAATTAAAAATAAAATGTCTAATTAATCGTAAAAAAACGTTATTACGTAGTGATTTTTATCAATTTACATAAAATAACTGTTAAAAACCAATTAATTAAAGTAAAATTTTCAAATTAAAAAATAAATTTTACAAGAATAAAAGAGTACGCGAAAAATGCATACATTTTCAATTATTGATTGTGTTACCAACAACATGAAGTGACAGTTAAGAATTCCATTGTATTGTAAAATTAAGTGTTTCTTTCATAAAAATGCGACGTTCAAATATTGGTGGTAATACGCGAAAAAACCAAGCGATTACACGATATAGAGAAAATATTAATGCTGACCAACAATTATCAGAATTAAAGACACAAAGGCCACGCAACTTACAACGTGAACTTCAACAAGAAAATATAACCGAAATTCGAAGAGTTACTACTCGAAGAGCAAATAGAAAGTTTAGAGCTGCGGCAAGAGCATCGAACGTTCAATACGAGCGGAACAGAAGAGCATTAGTAATTGCTTCATTTCATCGTATTGCCTTTAATTATGAAGTAGACATATTACGTCCATCCTTTTATCGGTGAAATGGATAAAGAATGCAATTATTGTCATGAATTATAATTTAAAAATGAAACTCTTGGGATGTGTTGCTCTTCACGTAAGTTTTTTTGGAAATTAACCACCGCTTCCCCCTTTTTATTACGTCAAAAATTCATAAAATATTATCGTAAAATATTTCAGGTAAAGTTGTTTTATCAATTTTAAATCCACCACCAAAGCGATTTTTGTCAAAAATAAGGAAATTTAATCAATGTTTCCAAATACCATCTTTTGGCGCAAAACAAATTACCAATATTGATTCTCTTGGCCGTAATTTTTCATCAACTTTTAAAATTCAAGGCCAAGTTTATCACCACATTGGGTCAATGTATCCAATCCAAATGAAAATGCGAAATTTTTACAAATATGTTTTATTAGATCAAATGAACAGCAAGTTCAAGAACGTTGCGAAATACAGCGCATAACCGTAATTCGAGAGCGTGAAATCATTAATTCAATTCAACAATTTCTAATGGAAAAAACTCAATTAATACAATTGTTCCAAAAAATTACACCACAATTGGAAAAGATAATTACATAATCGTCATAAAGCAGATAAAACACCAACAGGTGCCCACTTTCGTAGATATACTGCACCAACAGTTGATGAAATTGCTATTGTAATGGTTGGAGAATCTTTGGAATCACGTGATATAGTTATTAAGCGTAAAGATAACGTCATTCAGACAAATTGAAGACACTCATCGCTCTTATGACGCATTGCAATACCCTTTAATTTTTTGGGAAGGTGATGATGGATATCACATCAACATAAAACAAACAAATCCATCCACCGGCGCAGAACAGTAGTTAGTGCTATGAATTATTACGCTTATCGACTAATGATTTGATCTACTGAAGACAATCACATTCTAAAATGTAGATATTTATATCATCAGTATGTTGTCGATAGGTATTCCAAAATCGATAGTGAACGTCTACGATACATTCGTTTTAATCAGTCAAAATTACGAAGCGACGAATACATCCACTTGGGTGATGCAATAAATGAAAATGTAGACCGAAGTATTAATGCCAATGACATCAGTAATACTATTATTCTTGCTTCATCATACATTGGCAGTCCCCGTCATATGCAAGAGTATATCCAAGACTTTCGTTCGTCATTACGGAACACCCGATTTATTTATAACATTCACATGCAATCCAAAATGGAACGATATTGTAACATTATTAAAGCATGGTCAACAATCGCATGATGGACATGACATTATAGCACGAGTTTTTAAACAAAAGCTAAAATCCTTAATGGATCTCATTACAAAGTATCATGTCTAATGGCAAACGAAGTGTTGGATGTATTCGATCGAATGGCATAAACGAGGACTTCCTCATGCTCATATAAACATTTGGCTGGCAAATAAAATAAAATCAATCGATGTGGAGCACTCAATATGAATTCACCAGGTATGATTACTGGTAAATGTTTCTAAATATTTTACAATGTATACGATCACTGCGGAATTGATGGCTATCCATTATATCGTAGAAGATCCACTGAGAATTCTGGAAAGTCATTCACGATAAATATTCATACAAATGAATTTGAAGTTGACAATAGATGGATTGTGCCTTATTCGCCATTTTTATCAAAAACATTTAAGGCACACATTAATGTTGAAATATGTTCATCCTTAAAATGTATAAAATATATTTGCATTTTGCAAATATATCAAAAAAGGAACTGACATTGTAGTTTTCAATATTGAGCGTCAAGAAAATTTAAATGACGAAATTTCATGATTTCAAACTGGAAGATATTTAAGCACCAACGAGGCTATTTGGCGGATTTTTTCATTTTTAATGCAAGAAAGAGATCCAGCAGTAATTTAGGTCGCATATATATAATTTAGGTCGCAGAACTCGGAATGCTGAAAGTCAAAGATATATACGAGCGAAATGAAGTTGAACGGAATCGAAATCAACGTAGAAATGTCGCGTTACCTATCGAGGTACATTCAATTATAACGTTGCAATCGATTACAGTTCACTGCAAATCATTGCTATTGGGCCAATGAATATTGTGTGCCCACATTGCAAGGCATTTAAAATGAAAAATGAAGCCTCTGGATTGTATTTCGCCAGTGGCTAAGTCAAATTGACACCATTGATACCGGCACCAGAGCCACTACATTCATTGGTTTCCGGAAATGGGCCAGATTCTAAACACTTTTTGATTCATAGCAATACAATAATTGCTTTCAAATGACGTCATTTTGTGTAACAAAAATTATTCGATATAATTTTATGCCTGCTTTCAAGGTTAATATAATGGGAAACAATAAACTTTTACCTCCATGTAGCTGGTGCAAAATACGTTGTCGGTTTTCAATTTACATGGTGTAAAGTATGTTGGTATCTATGAATTGCCAAAAGCAACCAGAAGTGAGTAAGTTTACAGAAGTTGATGGGGGAATGGCAGACTGGACTAGTACTTATTTAACACAAAACATTTTTTACAGGCGCCAAAACTAACAAAAAAGTTAGTTCAATATATTATTATTCATAAAGACTGATGGTTTGAGAAAATGAAGTTAATCACATCTTCAAATGTCGGCGTTTATTTCACCAATATGCCGTGGATATGTTCGTCTAAGTTGATACAGAACGATTAACATTTATCAAGTTGAACTAGGCAAATCTTCGTTAAGAGGAATACATTCACCTTCGGGATGCCATCAATGCCGACGGAAATGAATAGAATGTCGGCAGAATGATAATTCTCCCCCAACATACGTCAGAAGTCAGTGACATATGCATGAATACGCTCAAGATACCGTATGCACGTCATTATGCAATCCACACCATGACATCACCGTAAGGGTATTCAAAAAAAATTAAAATCACTCATGGATTTTATTTAAAGTATCGCGTGTTCAACGAGACGCGCTGTTGAATGTATTCAGTCGAGTGGTGAAAACGCCGATTGCCACATACACATATCCTCATTTGATTGGTTGAGAAGATAAAACCGAATGATATCGATGATGTGATGTAGCGGAGATTTTCGCTAATGAAGAAGATCCACTGTTACATGAGGTTGTTACAAAAAATATGATTCATGGTTCTTGTAGAATATTAAATCCCAATTCTCCATGTATGGCTGATGGAAAAGTTAGGGCCGGCAAGGGGACCGGGCTTATCGGCAAATTCATCGCTACCATAACCCGCCCGCCGAATGAGAGGTTCATCGCATGGGCGAAACTAATGCACTGAATATCGTGTCACCTTTTCGAGCTGACAGGTAGGATAATCATGATCGATAATCGATTGTTGATATTAAATATTGAGATTTATGACATTTTACACGTAACAACTGGCACATTTACATCCATTGTGGCAACTCAACATATTATTTTAAAATGTGATGTCTATGTATTAACCAAGAACTATTCCTCATCCCGTACATCAAGCCAACGAAACGGAATATTATTTTAGATTATGGGTCACTGATACGGTTAATATTTTCGTTGGGTATTTTTATTTTTAAATTTTTCCATTCGTTTTCTTGCTTATCCAACCAATCCTTTTCTTTCCTATATGTCTTGTATTATCCATATTTTATAACTTTGTTTTCCCTTAAAAATAATTTAATTTCACTGTCCTTTCATCCTTTGTCGTCTAAAACAATTTTACTTTCGGCGTACGTTCACCGTTCATCCACATGCTTTTGATGTATTTTAGTTGGGATGAAAGCGTGTACCCTACTGTAGTTATTTATATTTTAAATTGGATGATAATGTAAAAAAAGTTTGTGCGTAACTTTTTGTTGACAGCGATACAAGTGAAAAAATTAAACTATACGATATTCCGTTGTTTATTTCATGTATTTTTTTCCTTAAATTATTCATTAATTATTTTTATTTAATTAATAATTCATTTTACATAATTTCTGTTATTTTTGTTTTGCGGATTAGTTTTACACTGAAGGCTGTTTAAAATTCAAGATTATTATTGATTATTTAAATAGTTGCAACTTATTAATATAATTAAATATTTTGCTAGGGTATATAAATTAAATAGTTAATCTAAGTACAGATAACCCAGATGAACCAATACGAACAAGATGTTTATCGTAAAATAAAATAAAATTATGTAAATTCAATTGGCACAGGTCCTTTCTGTATAATAAATTTGGTTAATCTAATATTTATTTCTTAGGCACAAGGCAAAAATTATGAAAAAAAAACTAAGTATGCAAAGCTACAGTCTTTTTATAACATGAACTATTTTTTTTCTGCCATCATTGACCAAAAAATTGACATAACATATGAGGAGAAATTAAAAGATATACATTTTATTGTATCATATATATATAAGATAAAACAACTATAAAATATTTATAATTTTGTTTAAAAATAAAAAAAATATTCGTAAAAATACGAAATCTCAAAAATATGTACAACCCATTTTCGGTGTGAACTAGGCAAAAGCGTAAACAAATATTGTATAGAAAAAACTACAAACATAGCTTTATCTCAAAATTTAACAGATAACATTGGTTTTGTTAGAAAAGGCCATTGTCATTTAATTAATTAAATTTTAAAAGAGACGTTCAGATTATTAAAGTATTGCGAAAAAGGTTTGTTAATTAGTTCCTTTATTGATATTATTGAATTATCTAGTTTGCTTCAAAAATTTAAAGAATTTATCATAAAAGTATGAAATTAGATGTAGTGTAAATAATTGTAATTCATCTAATCGTAAAAATATTCGACTTCTTAAACTAAATAAGAATAATAAAAAATACAATGAATGGATTGTTAATTATAATATGAAAAATGCAAATTTTTAGAAAATTATTTTATAACCAAACCTTGTCCAAGAATTTCTAAGAAGCACATATACTAACAGCTTTGGGAAAATGAGCTAGCTGTACAGGTATTAAGCAAAATTGTTGCAACAGGAATTAAAACTGCCGTTCAGCTGGGAAGGATAGGCAATGATTATGTATCAGTCGAGTATCGAAAAAGTTTAAATTCGAAAACCAAACATAACAATAATATATTCGTGGGTGTTGGAGAATTTGAGAAATCAATCATACACAGCACATTATATAACTTTTTGTGGTGTCGTCTATACATAGTGTAAAATTGCTACTATTCGCATTGCATATCTTGAAGACGCTGAAATTATTTAAATATATATATTAGTACTCTTATTTACTATTAATTTATATTATTATACTTATCTTTGTAAATGTTTTAAATCACTGTAAACAATTACTGACTATTCAATGTCAAAGTCAACAAAACAATATAAAATCCATTTTATATTTTATGTAATAGGAGAATAATATTAAGAGTGCGATCAATGCAATTTTAGTTCATGCACCATAATTGCGTAAATTTTGAATTGCCTGCGATTGTCTCGATAAAAAAAAATATAATTTGAGTAAAAGCTCGGTGGGATCAAAATCCGCGGGGTTCCGTTATAATTTGTTTTTGTCGGAAACTCAAACATTGACAGCGTTAAATACTCTGTAGTGCTCAATACAATTACCAATACATCTGACCTCTAAACCAATAAAATCACCAAAAAAATTCAACCATAACCAAAAAATTCATCCATTTCTCGCACTTTCAATATAAGTTATTTTTATCTTACGGTCGGGTAAATAGTTCGGTTAAATATCCGACCTCGTGAACTCACCTTGAGGTGTGTTCGCGCGGTCGGATATTTACCCAATTTATTTACATCCAACCGTAAGATAAAAATATTTTAACTTTAGTGATTGAATTTTTATAGCTCGGTCATTGTGGTAATGACTATGTAAAAACAAAAAACCGGTACATAGTTACAAATTTTTCACAAACCAATGAGTAATAAACAGATATTTCAACTTTTCAAATAAAATAATAATTGACATAAGGGGAATAGACCAAAGTACCAAGTAACTGTTCCTATTATCTAACAAGCTCACTTCTGTTTATTAAAAAATTTACCTATAAATTTGATAACAAAAATTAAAAATATTTAGTAAATATAATCTGTGTGTTGATAATAATAAATACTACCGAAATTAAAACGGAAAATAAATAGTGCAAAGTGTACAAGTGATACGAGTATATGTATTTAATAGCAGTGAAATTTATTTTGAAAGTGAAAGTGCAAAATGGAAACCAAATGTTGCAATCCGTTTGGTAAACCGAAACACAACAGACATAATAAAATCAATTTTAAACAAGCTCGGCCAGTAACACAATATATTGTTGGTATGGCAGCGGGTTTAAGTATTACCTTGGTGCCGAGTATAATAAAAATTTGTTAAATCTGTCGTTTTGAAATTAAGAAAAGATCTTGGCACAGCGCAAACATCACAGTTGTCTCCTCAATTATCTTCCCCATCATCGTCAATATCATTAGTATCTTTTTTTTTTTAACAAAATTAATTTTATAAATTAAATCGTTTTATGGCCACATAAACTTAGGTATTGACTTAATTTTATTTTTATAGCAAAGATAACTATGTTTGCAAGCGAGTGATACACGTTTTTTTTTAAATTCGCTACAGTTTTCCCGTAATTATGTTTCAAATTTTTGACAAAAACCATTTCCCCACAAACTAAATTTATCAATAATCTTCCACTAATCTGTAAAAGTTTTAAATATGGGTACGTTCAGGACGAACGATATTATCTAGCGATTAATACACGTTTTGACAAAAATTGAAAATTTATTGAAAACCTTTTTTATATCGATAAGATGACAAATCAATTTATTGAAAAAAATTGTGTCTACGATGTAAAAATGGTTTAGGATTCAACTAAATATTGTGTATGTTTTAGTTCATCCCTTTTTAATTAGATGTCATAAGTGGTAAAATAACAATTTTTTCATGGAATATTTTGTAGTTTTCGATAGTGGAGATTTATACTATTTGAAATTTAATTTTAGACACATCTTTTGGCATTTAAATATCGACATCAATTTTGATTTTTGTTCTATGGAAAGTAGAGCCTTAAGTCGTTTTGCTCAGGTCAAGTTTAAAGGAAACGAAAAAAAAAATGTTTAAGATGAATTCACGAAACTTGTTCGGGGCATTTGGCCCGCGGGCCAATATAACAAAGTTAAATTTTTTTTATCTTTTGATATTGTCCTACAGTGTCATATCAACGAAACAAAATGTATATTTATTTCTTAGCTCTATTTGTGGGTTATTTTTTCACGTCTCTCAAATATTGTTTGTATCTTATCGTGATTAATTGTATAAGTACATTATACAGTGCATTATTGCTTCATTTGTTAATTATTTTTCATGTGTTCATAGTTAAATTTCATTTTGTAAGTTTTGTTGTAATTTTTTTTTTTAATTTTAAAAATTTTTTAAAAGAAAATTAAAATAAATTTTTAATTTTTAATATCTGTCTTTATCAAGACAACGAATATTGGCGGTATTGCCGAGAGACAGGACCGATGCTCATGCGTTGATTCCCGCGAGTTTGGCACACGAGCGGAGCGCACAATAAGTTCGTCGTTTTACCGCAATATTTACGGCCTTCCTTCATCTCACTTATTAACTGAAACTCGTCTTGCGATAAAATTAAAGGTAAAATATATAAAGAACCTACTATGGCCAAATTTTAAATTATATTATTAATAATTAATTTACATAATTATGAATACTAGAGTCAATAAATATAATTAATAATAAAATAAATATTTTTAAGTTACATGACAATTCACAACATACACAGATAATAGATAATATATATTATGATGACAGCTACAAAAAAAAAATATTTATAGCTACTATATGTTTCCGTAAAGATCTAGAAAATCAATTGACCCACAAAAGAGCTTATGGTGTTATGACACTGGCTAGATTTGAAGTTCGATAAAGTGCTATAAAGTGCTGTAAACCAATTTTAGTAAGAAAGAGAAAGGAACAGGAAACAACATTATTATAATGGATACCACGTGCGTTAGCATCACAAAACGTAAACATAAACAAAATAAAATAATAAAAGATTAAAATCACCATTTTATTGTAAAAAAAATATAAATTACAATAAACTTTTAAATGTTACAACTTTGCGTTTTTCTTAGGATTTTCATTTTATTTATTTTATGTTTTATCACAACAAAAATATTCTAATCATATTTACGAAAATGAATACTCAGTGAAATATTGTACGTTAATAAATCAGTATTTAGTAGAAAATTACTGGTAACTTGTCAGTATTTATGTAGAGTGACTGGTAATTGACCATATTAAAGAAAATGAAATTATGGAACAAATAAGAAATCTTCTTCAAATATATTTCGAGTTTATATTATATTACACAAAAATAGTACTTATTATATAATTATTTACCAAACAAAGATTAATCGTCTCGTGTGTTAGAATTCATGTTCTTAATATGTTTATTTGGCAGCAATGGTAATGAGTTGGATAAGACTACCGTTTTGTGGACGATCCATAACCCATTTAGTGAATAAACTGAAAAAAATCAAGTTAAAAATTAGATTGCCTTTAGTAAATAACATATAACAATATACTAAGCGATAAATTGTAGCGGAGTCCAGGTCGAGTAATCAGCGGTGGGCATGAATTTACGATTAGCCTCTGTATCTAGCGTAACTGGTACGATTGTCAATACCAACGAACTTTTAGGAAGACCAGAATTTTGACCACCTTCTTTTAAGTATTGTGCACTAAGCGAAGCAGCAATTATTGATGTCCAAACGCTTTGTTTCCACATCAATTCAGAGGATTTCACCAAATTTTTCTCAGCGTTCCCTCCAGCCCATCCGCCAGCAACGCAGAATACTACATCTAATTTTTCACCATTCAACACCAGTTGTAGATTATTCAAAATTGAGGCTTCCTGTATACACAGGAATTACCAGTCAGCATCCCGTTCAAGAATAATACTATGGTCGGCTGTTTCATTGTTGATAAGATCAATGCTTAACACACAAAAATAAATCGTAGTCATGAGTTTTGTAATTTTTATATAACTGCACACGTTGCAAGCTACAACAAAAATTGGTTCAATCAATCATCAACGACTAAACAAGCGGTTTCCCCTTATTTTTAATTAATACAAAACGTTTTGTTTACGCAAAATTTAGAGATTCAAAATGTGATACGACTGTCCTAGAGCACCACGTCCACCATAAACTAAAATACGTCCAGCACTCATTTTTTATTTTATTTTCTAGAATATTTTTATTGATTTATGCACTATCTACTGCACACACCACTACTGAACTTACACAGATGACAGAAACAGAACGCAGTCGTAAAATAAAAACTTTCGAAAAAAATTGTCTTAACATTTATTAATCCGCTATTGAAGATGTAAAATAAAAAGTGTGTATGTCAAAAAAAAAGAATCAAAATGTAATTCTTTTCTGCTAGAATTGCCCACTTTTTTTGCTAGACAATTTGAGCTACGCTGGTTTTTTGACATATAACGATTTTTTTACATATCTATGCCATATTCACCCACACGTGTGTATATTTTGTATACAAGTTTTTCTTCTCGCTCAGTTTGTCTTTTCTAGCCGCTAGAAAAGTCAGAAAAAAAGCCAGTGTCATAATACCATAAAGAATAAAAAAAAATTGTTTCGTTGGTATGACACTAGCTAGTACAATTTAAATTTTTTTTAACTCTTTTAAGTTGGCCAGTGGGCCAAATGTCCCGCAGAACAATTTCGTGAAGGCACCTTTAATGAAAAATACCAAAATTAAACATAACCAAACACGATATATCGCCCTTTTATATCGTAAGAATGAAAAAAATCGAATAAAATATATCGATATATGGATATATAGAATATATGTATGAAACAGGCTCTTTTCCATTTTCATCCAACATGTTAGAATTTCATCATTTATCAACATTTTGGTAGTTTGTTAAAATAATTTTATGTTCGATGGTTGCAATACTTTGTAGTGCAATCGATTTTTTAAATGCCATTTTACACGAGATTTCTTATATTGTAAAGAATTTAATCTCCAATTTAATTTAAAAAATTAATTTTAATAAAATTTTTTTAGTCTCTAATCAAACAGTCAATTAATTATAAAAACTCGCGCATGTTAACAAACAACAGATGAAAAGAAAGTTATTTATTATTCCGCTCCATACTAATACGATCACAATTTTCTTTTAAATGTACGGATGACGGCTTGTTCATCGGGTATTCTTTATCTGTGATCTAAGCTAGCTGAATCAATGAATGACATTATTAATAATTTATAGCCGCATCTTCCATAGAAGCACACTAACCTCTTGAAAATAAAATACACTTATCTAGCACATACATACATACAATACATAAAATAGCAGTTGATTAATTAGCATCCAGCTGTGCTGAAAATAATATAAGAAGACACAGAGTGCTTTATGTCCAAAGTAAACTTAATTATAATTTTAGCTCTGATAATGAAAATGCATTTTAATATAATTTTTTTTCTTACACAAATTAATCTAATCTCGAAATAATTTACAAAAAAAAATCCATTTGTTCATTAATTTTAACAACAACAAAAAAATTGAATCAAATTTTTAAAGAAAATTAAAATTATTTTTCTTTATAACTTTTTTTTTTGTTTTAACAAGAGCAACAGCAACAACGTTTTTAACAATTAATTATTTTCTTAAGAGAAACAAAACAAAAGATTTTTTATTTTTTACTATTGTATCTTTGTTGATTTAAATTTCTGAAAAAAATAAATATCTGTCATATATATAAAATATGGGGGTGTGTGAAACGTATACAAGACATAATCATTTTGAAATGCACGCAAATTAGCGTGATATAATTTTTTTGAACCGACCACTCCAAGCTGCCTATTCTAAATACAATATATACATATAAAGACATCATAAAAGTACCGCATTGATAACCTTTCTGACCCATTCAACAAATGTAAACGTATTAATCGCGGCTGAATTGTGACTATATAACCTCATTTATTTATGTGTATTATTTATATTGTTAGCAAAAAAAAAAAAACTAAATTATACTAAAAAAAATCCATCATAAATAACCATACCCATTTTTATTATGAGGGCAATAAATTTCCCGGAAAATCTCATAAATTTATGATAAAATCAACTGAACTGAATCCTTTTTCGTATTCCTACTATACTTATGGTCAAAATTCAATATCCCATATTTACATATTATCTGTTTATATTCCATACATCTTTGTCAAAAAATATCCTTAAAATATACATACATATAAATTTATGTACATATGTACTAAAAAGAGACGATGTTAAATTTTTAGTATAATTTCTACTCGCCATGAGGCATAAAAACAGGAAATATTATCTAGTAGAGAACATTAAACAACGATGATCCTATATATACTATACATTTTTCTTCTTGGATGTCCTAAATTAATTATAGTTGAGTTATTGCTTTTTCAAAATCAAAGCAGGGACGGAAAGCTAGGAAAACATTTTTGTTCTATTCACGGAAATTGATTTGCGCTAATTGTGCAAAGTTTGCCAATTATATTTATTGATTTATTTTTTTTTTTTTTATTATGACAATCTGAGGGGTTTTCCTTATGTCCAATTTCATTGTCATTCAAAAATTCTCGTAAATATAGCCGTTCGTTCAGCTAATCAAACATCTTTTTTGCAACAGTATACGAATCTGAAAAAAAATCGTTCGTATATTCATATATATTCATACCATTTTCGAGTCACCTTAAATTCACCCAACTGTAGTTTATTGCAGTATTTTACTCAATTTATTTAAGTTTTTGTGATGGCTTGGGTTTTTTATTTTCAACGAAAAATAGCAACAAAAAACCGAAAAAAAACTTAAAACATTTTTCCTATAAATTATTTATTTTGGACAAATTGTCTTCTTGAGAATGAATATACATTGAAATGAAAATACATATACAATAGTACATATACATATACGTATATATGTATAAACATACATTTATAATATTATGTAGCCTCTATATCTTTCGATGTACCACTTTATTAAACTCATATTGCATGCATTTCCAGTTCGGTCTAGCTATGTATATGCATACGTATACATACATATGTATTTCTTTACTGTGAGTTGTGACCGTATAAATGCAATTCAAGTATATTTTGTGTATGAATTTAGATATAGACCACCGAGAATACATTAAACTTTTCTCATTCAATTATGGGATGGTTATTGTTGTAAAACTGTTGTTCTCTAAAAATAAAATTTCATTTTGCCACCAGTAAATCTTTTATAACTTTATTTTTCCATTTTTAATTTACGAAACACACAATCCAATTTAATTTTCATTCAATTTTTATTAGATTTGTTCTTCTATTCTCTATATTACTATATATAAGTATATGTATATATAGGAGAGGACCTAAAAGTTAAAGTAGTTTTTATGTGTTTAGGCAATAGGCATATACATATTATTAGTATATACTGTATAAGTCGATCCGTCTATCATCCTCCTTGGACCAAATGTTTTTTAAAAACTGATTTTGATTTTATCTGCCCGTCTTCTGTATGTATTCGATCATTAAATTAAAAACGAAGAAGAAATTATTCATTCAGACTAATCCAGATGGAAGTTGTTATAATAGTTTATACAGCTTTTCTTTATTATTATTATTATTATTGGGAAAATATGGTAAAAATATCATAAATTGATTTTCTGTCGTTTAGTTTTAAGATGGGTTGAATGATGAGAAACCGTGAATCGAAGATTTAATCGAATAATGTAATACATTCGACGTAACATTAATGTTTTATAAAATAACGTGTATAATTATTTCGAGTACTGTATCTTTATATATCTATTTAGATTATTTTTTCCCAAATAATATTTTTTTAGCTCACATAAATTTCACTTGTTGATAAAAAAAAATGAAAACCGAAAATTGCGTTTGATCAAAATATTGATTGGTTTGCCCACGGGAATTATGATTTTACTCAGAAAAATAAAACCAACTGACAAAAGTTTTCTCAATTTTTTTTTTTAGATTGATAAAAATAAGTCTAACTTTTTTGTTATTTTAAAAATTGAATTAATTAAATCGGTTAGAAATTTTAATTTAATTATGTGGTGATGTCAAAATATTTTACGTATACTTATTATATAATAATATTATTTATATAGCGTTGCAAATAAAAGCTAAGGTTTTGTTATAATAAATATTTATTGTTACCGCAACACAATTAAGATTATAAGAAATATTGGTTTTAAAATTAATAAAATGGTTATTAAAATATTTTTTATGATTATTTATTATCTCAAAATGAAAAACCACAAGAAAATGGTTATTAAAGTTGACTAAGAAATAGATTTACAACAGCTCAATAATATCTACCCCATGGGAGTTGCTAGCCTCCTAACGGGCGCGTCCCAGGGACTGCTCTAACCGATTCATTGGCGGGTAGGTAGGGAAATATAATACCACCGCGGACCTTAACTAGTAAATAAGAAATCCAAACGCGACGTACTCACATTGGGCGGTTTCTTGGTCAGCGTCTGTCCTCCAAGTGAGGAACGGATGTTATTAATACCTGGCAGTAGGTTTAAAATGCTAGAGGAGGGCTATCCGACAAAAAAACAGCATGGGTTGCCATGCTGTTTTTTTCCCATGCTGTTTTTTTCTGTCAAGTTGGAGATAAACTTACGGTGCAGGTTCCGGAACCCCAGTCGTCGATATCCAGCGACCCCAATTATTTGTCCAAAGTCAAATAATGATAACCCCTTTGAACGTAGCTCCAAAGTACCGAGATCACCAACATCCTCAGTTAGTAGCTATGAAAAAGAAAGCGAAACTTCGGAAACAATTAAGTAAAACAGAAAAGATCACATCTCTTCATAGTAGAGAGATTAACATACTTAAGAATGAAGATGGAAAGCTGAAACAAGCAATTCAAGCCAAAGAAATACAGGACCAAGCTGCACCAGAATTCTTCATGGATCAAGATGAATTACGAGACGAACAGACTGGATCCTTAAAAAACATAAAAAGAAGCGACCTTCTAAAAAAGAAAAGCTGGATCTTCCCCAGAAACTGCAGGTTCAAGCCAATCCCCAAAATCAAATGACATGATTGAAATTCAACAAGAGGCTGAGATAGCCAAACCGAAGGATATGGCTTTGCCTCCAATCAATATAATGGGAATAACTGAATATAGCACTATGCAGTCTCTTATGAAATCAATTACTGATAAAGAATACAGAATCGTGTCTCGTGAACAATAATATATGGAAAATCAACACAACAGACGTTGACACATATAGAGCATTTCATCCACAGGTTTTCATCCTACCTGTAAAATAGAGGATATAATAAACGATTTAAAGGGTTGAAGATAGAAAACGCCGCAAACATAATTAAAAAAGAAAAACAGGAAACTAATCAAGGAGTATAAATTAGCAGGAGAGTACTCTTCTTTATCACATCTTTATCATTAAAGCTATTCTCATAAGAGGGTTAGAATTGAAGCCTTAAGAAAGACCACTGGTTTAATACTCCAATTAGAAAATGCCAAGGCTTTAACCTTACCCAGAAATATTGTAACAGAGAGCCTAGATGTGTAAAATGCTCCGGAAGACATCTAGCACAAGCCTGCCAACTGCAGAAAACTACCACCCCTAAATGTGTAAACTGTAAAGGAGATCATCCCGCAAACTACAGAGGATGCAAGATAGTTAAAGAATTGCAAAAACTGAAGAATAGAAAAACTCAGTTTAAGCAAAACCATGAAATACCATTCGACAGAATACCACCGAAAAACTCAGCGAAAGCTAACCAACAATCCTTTGCAGCAGCGGGCCCAAAGACATACTCGCAGATTGTCCAGCAGCAACCGGAGCCATCCAATATAAAGGAAAATCAAGAAACTTCTATTCTTGAAAAAATACTTAGCAGTATAGAATTTTTAAACATGCGCTTAGCGAAAACAGAAAGGAGCATAGAAGCCGTACATAAACGGCTAAATAAGCAAGAAGCAGTGAATGAATTCACATTTATGATGAACTAATATGCATGACAGCAAAATATTAAGAATTGCCAACTGGAATGCAAATGGACTACACATGGAAAAGATAGACATATGCCTAATATCAGAATCTCATTTTACAGAAGTGCCATTGGCAAGAATTCATGGATACCGCTGCTACCATGCCATCCATCCAGCAGGAAAAGCGAGAGGAGGGTCAGCAATATTTGTAAGGGAAAATATCAAACACTGCGAACGAGTTAAAATAGAAAAGGAAATTATGGAAGTATCAGCCATTAACGTTCGACTATATAATGAGAGAGAATATAGCATTTCATCTATGTATATACTGTCCACCACGTCACCAACTGGCTAAAGTAAATTTTGTCGCGTTTCTTAAACTTAACTTCATAATTGGGGGAGACTTCAATGCTAAGAATACATACTGGGGATCGAGACTACAACACGTAAGGGTGAAGACCGGTTTGCAGCAAGGTAAGAATTAAATTGTTTTATTTTGGGGATAAACCGGCATATGGGCCTACCGAACATAACAAACTACCAGACTTAATAGACTTCTTTGTAACAAAAGGAGTATCCTTTTAAAACAACGTATACTGATAGAAAACAATGAAGGAATATGTTCAGACCACACACCAGTTATTATGACACAAAATACAGTCTTACAAGTACCAATTAAAACTGCGACACAACTCGATGACAAATTAGAACTATTAAATAATAGTATATTGCAAGCAGCGTGGCAGAGTACGCCCCCTAGTCAATATAGTCATTGGTAGTGAGAGATTTGGTTAATGAAGAGTACCACAAAGTAAATCGAGACTTAATTATTTAAGCAACAAACTGAAGTTGCTAATCAAAGAAATTAAGAACAATTCATTTACTGAATATCTATCCGGTCTTTCCGGCCGAAATGATACAGACTATTCGCTCTGGACAAATAGTTAAAGAACTCCCGAAAAGGGTTTACGAAAACTGCTCCAAGTAATAATGCGATGTTTCGACTGAAATACGTTCCATACCAGTGGAAGGTGGCAGGGGTGATTATGATTCCAAAACCTAATAATCCCCTTAACTTTAAAACCTCGTATAGACCACTTTCGCTACTTCCTACAATTTCAAAATTGTTCGAAAAATTATTGCTTAAAAGGTTAAAATCAGTAATAGAAGAAAGAAAACTTATTCCTTCACATCAATTTGGCTTATAGAGAGGCACTCTACTATAGACCAAGTTCGTAGAATTACCGACTCAATTGAAACT
Organism: Tipula unca; assembly: GCA_951394425.1. Taxonomy (NCBI): domain Eukaryota; kingdom Metazoa; phylum Arthropoda; class Insecta; order Diptera; family Tipulidae; genus Tipula; species Tipula unca. Next base: position 102,856,068 of record OX596381.1, read on the forward strand.
ACACTGGAAAAGAAGAAAATATGTTCAAGTGTCTTCTTGGACGTAGCACAAGCCTTTGACAAAGTATGGCACCGAAGACTAGAATATCAACTACACCGGGACCTGCCAAAGCAATTTTACCAGATATTAAAATCTTACCTAGCTGATCGTTACTTTCGCGTTAAATTTGAAGATGAGTACTCTGATCTAAAACAAATATCGGCTTTACGTGAATAAACTTTTCACTGTAAACTTACAATTACAATTTATAAATACAATTTTAGTACTAATTGGAAACTTTATGGTTATAGAGCGAATTTACATTTCGTGGATCGGAGTATTAAACTAGTAATTGTTCAAGTAAGGTAATATGATGGTTTGGTCCTCTTCGTAGACATATTTGTTGCTACTGTAGGTGGTGCTTTGAATAGTAATTTCTCGAATTCAATTAGAGTTTGACTTTTGATAGATATTTTATTTGTTGATGGCATGTAGATGTAAAGTTTAACTCTTTTATTGTAGCTATGTATAGTTTTCCGGTTATGAGTTCGGAAACTTAATCTTCCAGATCGTAGTTGGTATAGTAACATCGGGCGGGCTGGTTGTTATGATATTATGCTCGGTATGCAAGTCTGCGATATTGATTGCAGCGATTGTTTGGCGCAGTAATATACATTCTCCACTTCGCTGCATGTTTGCGATATAAATGTATAATTCTGTTCAAGGATACTGTTGTATGAAGGGATTAGGGTAATCAATTGGTTTTTGGAAGGAATAGGTTTTATATTATAGTAAGTGAACGTTGGTTTTAAAAAGGTCGGTATCTGTATATACTTAGTACAATGTTGAACTGGTTGTAGTACCCTTGTAGAGTCAGTCATAGATGAGACAGTATGTCGTTAATAAAGTGTATTTCGTTATTGGTTAATAAATGACATGAAATTCGTCTGTGTTTGGCTGAACTGAGTGCATCGATGTGTTGGGTTAGAGTGTCTATTGTGTTGATTATTATAAATATATATTGGTATATTTTTATCATATGTATACTCCTGCTGCTGTTGTGTTAGCTGGTCTAACGTTATGCTAAGTTGTTGCATTGTTTCCAATCCCATTAAACCATCAAAGTATTTATGAAAATTAAACAGAAGTAATTCTATTGGTTTCCTTGTTTTAAATTCCAGAAGTCCTGAGACAATTACTTTCTGATTTATTTGGTCTGTGTTAAACATAGTTTTGACACTGATTATAGGAATGGCACGTATCCGTGAAGGATGAACAAATTCTGGGTTCAGAAAAGATTTATTTCTTCCCGTACCTATTAAAATTTTGAGTAATTTATTTTTTTACGTATCCGATTCCGGATGGGAGGCTTCGGGACGAAAATTTTCATCATCTACCTCACATTCGTTCAAATCAGGGAAGTACAATTGAGGCCCTTCCTCATAGTTTTCAGCTTTTACTTCTTCGTTGGTGAATAGTTCCTGATGCTTGGAATTGATAGTTATTATTTGTGCTATTGAAATTTGTGTATTGCTTATATTGGTTCGCATTGGACGTAGTGTCCATTGGTTCTGCTCGTCTTGGTGGAACCATTGGTGGTTTTGAAGCAAACCTGTTATTATTGTTAAGACTTAAAGGGCCATTTCCATTCATATTCTGATTTGTAAATGGGCTCTGGTTATAATATTATTGTGTTGGTCGATGACTGTAGTGAGGATAGTTCTTTGTGGTACTGACCACTGTGAAATTGATATTATATTAGTGGTTGCACCCTTTTTCATGTATGCCATATTTAGTTCCTTTATAGGTAATTTGTGAATGCGTTTATATTCACTTTGTAACAAGCAGCCTTTGGTACGAGTACCTTTCACTCCGAATATACAAAAAAATCAGTCGCGGAAGCTTTGTGGGTATTAAAAAACATCCGCTAACAACTGCGCAACTTATAATTCTAATCTTGAATTTAATATAACGATGATATCTTTTTAATTTTTTAGATTATTTTTATTTATAAAGGGTTTTTCAATAAGAGCACTTCAACTTTTTTTTTGAATAAAACACAAACTGTTCGACTTTTGAGCTAATTTTTTTTTTATTAACGAACTTGAACATATACATTTAAGTATGAAACTCGATTTCTTTTGCATGACCACCACGTGCACGTTTTACGAAGTCCAATCGTTGAACCCAATTTTCGACCACTCTTTCGCATAAATCGGCCGAAATTCCAGCAATTTCACGTTCAATATTGGTTTGAGCTCTTGCAACGTCGCCGGCTTATTGGCATAGCCCAATGACTTCACATAACCCCAAAGAAAATAATCTAAAGGTGTCAAATCACATGAGCGCGGCGGCCACTGGACGGGCCCATTTCGCGAAATAACACGCTGATCGAACTTAATCTTCAATAACGCGATTGTTTCGTGTGCTGTGTGGCATGTGGCCCCGTCCTGCTGAAACCACATGTCGTCCAAGTCCATTCCATTCAATTGCGGCCAAAAAAAATCGTTTATCATATCGCGGTATCGATTTCCATTAACAGTAACGTGGCGATCGTTATCGTCGATGAAAAAATATGGCCCAATGACGCCGCCGGCATGTAATCCGCACCAAACAGTCACTTTTTCGGGATGCAACGGTGCCTCATGAATCACGTGTGGGTTGCTTCCTGCCCAGTAACGCATGTTTTGCTTGTTGACAAATCCATTTAGCCAAAAGTAAGCCTCATCGCTGAAGATGATTTTTCGGTGAAAATCTGCATCATTTTCGATTTGCTCTTGAGCCCAATTCACGAATCGGCGTCGCTTCAAATGGTCAAACGGCTTTAGTTCTTGTGTCAGCTTGATCTTATACGGATGTAGGCCAAGATCTTTACGTAAAATTCGCCACAATGAAGTCACAGAAAGGCCCAATTGTTGCGAACGTCGTGTGAGTGACACATTCGCGTCTTCTTGAACTGAAACCCTGGCGGCTGCGATGTTTTCAACACTTCGAGCACTTCTTGCTCTCGAGGGCACCGGAACATTATGTAGCGAAAACGTAGACTCAAATTTTGCCACTATACGGTCGATTGTCGAACGGGGGCTGGCGTGTTAAATGGACCGTAAAATGGCCGTAATGCTCTTAAAGTAGCAGCAACAGACCGATTATTTTGATAAAAAAATTGCACGATTTGCATTCGCTGTTCAAGTGTGTAGCGTTCCATGATGAAATGTATACGTGTATGATGAAATGTATAATGAAGTTTCCAAATGACAAAAGAACAATAAAAAATATGGCGTCGTTCGCCGTCCCTATCGGAAAAAAGTTGCACTTGTTGAAACACCCTTTATTTATTTAATAGTTTTTAACATTCAAGAGTAGCTAACAACTAATTTAAAAATATATTTTATTATCACGTTGACACCTGTCTGTTATTTTGACTAGCAACGTCTGCATAAAAGTGCATTTCTGCATATTGTGCATTTTATATTGTGCGTGGCTTGAATGATGTTGCTCCGCAAGAATTGAAAAATAGTTCCCATGTATTTTATTGTGGCGTCACGTGCAGAGTATCGTGACTCACATCTAAGACAGTCCCATACTATGTATTTCCAAAATCTTATCTCAGCACCAATAAAAAATCCAAATTAAACATCCTCAGAAAACATGAAAAAAGCATGTTGTTTACTCGATCATACTCAATTAAAACTAAAGTAATTTATTTACCTAGAAAAAGAAATGTGATTACTAGGAGCATACGTGTAAAAATATTCACCCACATATTAATAATAAAAATTATCTTCAAAGTGGGTCTGTTACGTACGCTTGGTTTTTCTATTCTTTTAATTGTATCTGAACTATTCAAAATAAATTAACAGATGTTGCATTTATCCCTGACTCTGCAATTTTGTTAATAATGATGAGTATATGGACCAGATTGATTTATTGCTTTGTTCTGAGGTCTTTTCTTAATACCAACAACTGAATGTATCAAACATTTCGGTTCGATTACAAACAATTATAATCATTTGTAATTTTGTGACCAATCTTAAGAGGTGAAATAAAAATCGTCTTGAGAAAAAATTAAAAGCTTTGATACGGTAGAAGCGGTGAAAATACTCATATTTTTGTACAATATCAAATAAGCGAGAGGGTAGGCACTAGGAAAACATACTCAACCGCCTTTGATTGTTATCTTACTATAAAACTTTAAACAAGATGATAATATACATTTACATAATTACTTTTATCAACGCCGAATGGCGATTATATATACTGACCGATAAAAGTAATTAAATTTAACAAAAATCAGTGAAATATTCAGCAAACCCACTGGTAATTATAATATAAATCCGGTGATTATACATAATATCCGGATTTATTACTTTGATTTGACCGGAATAAATTCACAAAATAAAATAAATACAATAAATAAGGCAAATACAATATAACAAACAAGAACTTAAAAGATACTGTTTGTGATCAACCTCCAGTGATACGTGTAAAATTCTATTGACTCTAAATTTTCTTTAGCCCCTCAATTTTTTATTTATTTTTATCAAACCATATATTTCATTAGGTTAAATCCTTCCTTTTTTTGTAATGGCTTAAAAAAATCAAATATTTAAATTAGTAAATAATAAATTAAAAAAATGTTTTTTCAAATAATGTATGGTAATTTTCATTTTGATGGTGAATTGAGGTACATAGCGAAGATGCGGGATTCCAATGAAGTTATATGGTTCTACAGTTGTTTTGTTTTGAGGTTTAGATAGATTTCCCTTATCGTTACCTAGCTACAAGGATTTCCTGGCCGCTATGAATCGGTTACAAGTCACACACCAACAATCAAACAATTATAATACATAATAATGGACAGTATGGACAGTATGGTATAGTATTGAGGGTAGACACATCGATCATCAAAGTAACAATTATCGATTACTAATATAATAATAACATTTTCCAGGGACACGCACCTGACCATGCTTAGAAAAAACACGTTCACCTCATTTCTCTTAAGGAAATGCAGATACGAGATAAGATCTTAAAAAATATTTCGGAAGTTATAATTTAATATTTGTGCGCATGTGTTTCTGTTAATCACTGTATCACAGTTTGGTTATCAAAAATTGATGGCACCCTCCCATACGATTTTAACAGATTAGCATTCTAAACTCAGATACCCTATATGTACATATATATATATTTTATATAAATGTAAATATAAAAGTATAAATTGTTTGGAAACAAATCAGTATTATTATTATGTTTCATGAAGCATGTAATGTTATTTTATGTTATTTTTAGCATCAAATTGACAATTACGTTAAATTTTTTTATTTTAACAAAAAAAATCTGATTTTAATATTTTTGTTTTCACCAGGATAAAGCAAAAACAATATTACTACAGTTATCGATCGAGAGCGATATGAACATGGTGTTATTCGGTATAATGTTTTTTTTAACATAGCTGATCATCTGGAAAATCTGTGAAATAAACATAATTATCATTTATACAAGTTAAAAAAATAATAATAAATTGTAAGCTGAATGCAATACAAATGGGTTGTGGTATATTCATTTATTAGTGTAAAGTCAAAATGGAACGAAACTTTGGATGATGATGTTAATACATATTTGGATATAACTTTATACCACCATCAACAATAATAGTAGAGGTGGCGGTAGCACAGCAGTAATAATAATAATAATTTTGTGTAATGATCTGGATTATGTACATATACTCGTATAAACATTATAAAATTTAATTTTTTAAACTTTTTTTCCATCTAAAAATGTTCATGCTTTGAATTTCGATTAGATTGATGATTACTATTAGACATTAGTACTAATACCACACCATATTTTCAACTTCCATTCGAAATTTTGTATTTTTCACTTTGCTACATTACCCATTGCATTGTGCCAAATATGTAATAAACTACATATGTATATTGTATACATTATAATATGTGTGTGTGTACTGATTCTCTACACTATCATTAAAACTAATGCTTTTAATTGCATATAATAATATGAATATTTAATATAACATGTCGTTCTAAGGAAGAAATTATTGTAGTATGATGGAAACAAGTATATGTAGCTTAAATACCGACTGAATTTTACCAAATATACAAAAAATTTATCGACGTATTATTTTGGCTTAGTGTGTATGCGTACATTTGCTAGTTATTAATTATTATATACATATAAATATATATATATATATATATATATATATATATATATATATATATATATATATATATATATATATATATGTATATAAAATTTCCACAACTATATAACTGCATAAAAATTACATTAACATTAAATTAAATCCTATATTTTATTCCATAAAATTTGAAAAAAAACATTTTTTGTATTTTTGTACAAAAATAACAATTTGGTTTACCAAGTTAAATTAAAAAGGATGTAAATATCTGAAAATATTATTATTAATATTAGAATTTTAGTTAAAAAGTTTTTAAAGATTTAAACTGCATGTGTTATAAAAATTTATGTTTTCTGCTCATATAAAAAATTATGGACGTAAAGGTCACAGTTGGGCGCGTAAATTACACGATTTAATTTACACGGATTTTTACAAGTAAAAAACGTGTAATTTACATAATGTATGTATAAAATGTAAATAAACAAAATTTATTATTTAAACTACGCCATCTCTTAACAAATCTGGTATTATGTTCAAGGTTGATTTACATTTGCGACGTGTGACGTGTGGCGTGTGGAAAAACCGTGACACTTTTTTGACAGCAATTTACATATGCGACGGATATAGCCACGCATACATACATTTAGTTGATATTTTGAGCCATAACCTATAAAAAGTTATACATAACTCAACGTGAAGTAATTATAAAATTTATAATATTGTTTAATAATTAAAATGTTGAAGAATAATCAAATTAAAAGAAAAAAACTTAAGGTGCTTTTAGTATTAGCAATAATACAAAAACAAAAATACCAAAAATCAAGAAGATGTTGGGTAAATGAATTACTATTAAAACGGAACGAGCAAGGCCATTATAACAATTTGGTGGCAGAAATGACGGTTCATGAACAAATGAAGTTTTTTAATTATCACAGAATGTCGGTGGAATTATTTGACGAATTGCTCGACAAAATTAAAAGCGGCATAGAAAAATTAACTTTAACTCGAGAACCAATATCTGCAAGAGCACGACTTTCATTAACGTTGAGGTAAATATGCTGAAATAAAAATACATAATTGAAAATTTTAGTAATTATTTTGATTTTAGAGCGGCAAACATATCACAGTGCAGGTAATTTTAATAATACGTGGCTCTACTATCAAGATAATTCTTGTCTTAATTTTAGGCTTTTCAAAATAGTGGAAGCAACTGTTTCAACTAAAAAATAATCGCACAGCATTGTGTTAATGGCAGTTTGTGACGCTGATTACAATTTCCTAGTTGTAGATATAGGAGCATCAGGACGGTTCAGCGACAGTGGTATATTTAGAAACACAACTTTCGGTAAAGCATTGATCGAACAGAGCTCTTTTTTAAATATACCCTCGGACACATTTTTACCCAACAGCACAATAAGTGCACCACACGTGATTGTCGGTGACGAAGCTTTTCCACTCCGGAAGCATTTAATGAGACCATTCCCAGGGAGAAACTCTTCAAATTTACTACCTCAACCAGAGTCAATATTTAATTACCGTTTATCTCGAGCAAGGCGAGTAATAGAAAATACATTTGGTATTTTATCAGCAAAATTTAGAATTTTTAGAAAGCCCATCCACGCGAAACGGGAAAACGTAGTGAAATTTGTAAAGGCGGCAGTATGCTTGAATAATTACGTAAAAAAGAAAAATGTATTATATTGTCCACCTGGATATATGGATGTTGAAAGTGGAAGTGGAGAAATTATTGAAGGACGATGACGTCGAGAAACCGCAAGTGACAATAATGGAGCTCTACAACGCATTGGCCGAACTGGTTCCAACAATCCCTCGTCAAACGCTGTAGAAATAAGAAACAATTTCAAAAATTATTTTAATGAAATTGATATCCTTCCGTGGCAGCAAAATAGAATATATAACTCTTAGAAGATTTCAATATTCAACAAAAATAAAAAACTAAATAAAAAAAATAATTTAATTCACATTTCTATATCTAAAATATTATACATATATAACTTTAATTATTATTATTATTATTGACTTTTTTAATCCTTGTACTTGGCCGTGCATATAATATTTGAAATTTCCAGACGAACACGTCTCTGCTCGCTAGGTTCCATTTTTTTCATATCAGCCGCCAAGGACATGCAGTAGTAGTCTACTGAATCGTACTCTGGTGTTGGCTCCTTTAAAACAGCTATGAGTTGGGAAATGTCCGTTGATTTATCTGAAATAATAAAAATTGTTTGTCTTTATAATTATAAAAGGCTATTTCATAAACATACTTGTTTCCGTTCGATTTCTTTTTGGTGTTGATGCCACAGCTCCAGATGATGATGATGATGGTAATGTAACAACTCCAGATGACGATGATGCCACAAATCCAGATGACGATGATGCCGAATTTATAAATAAATCATCTTCATGTGTTTCGGGATCCGTTTCCATGAAAAATGATCGCAACGATGTGCTTGATGAATTATTATCCATGCTATGTTCATCAATTATTGTCGAATTAGCTGTATCGTGTTCAAAACTGCTTGCAAGAAATCTAAGCATATAAGATTTTATTATTATTATTATATAGATCATATTATATAAATTTATGTATACATACTTTGGATTATCTTTTAAATAGGGTTTAAGGAATGCCATTGAAACAAGCAAATATGAGTATTTCCTGGACTTTGCGGCACTTCCACTTTTTTCTTTTTTATTGAGCTCGGAATACCGCTCCCTTAACCGTTTCCATTGTTTTTGGCATACATCAACTAAAAATGTCAACAAAAAAAATTACTTTTTATTTATTACAAATAAACATAAAATCATATAAAACTTTACCAGGCATTCCAATTTCGATGGCAATATCGTTCCATATATTTTTTCTATACCCATTATTTTTATATAACGCATGTGTTATATCATATAGAGTGCACCTTTTCTCTACTGCTCTGATTAGCTTTTCATCAGACATATTATTTTTTATTAAATATTTTCAAATTTATTTTTCTTATTTCAAATTTATTAAAGACACCAAAAACAAAACCACCAAAAATATGTGTCAAAAACGAAATGAAAACAAGATATGTATAAAAAAAACTGCCGCCATGTTTTTTAATAAATTTTTATGTGTGTATATGTGAACCGTCACGAAAAAGATAAAGTTGGTTCATGTCTCGACGTGTAGCGTGTGCCGTGTGACGAATGTCAATATATTCGTCTCTGATTGGCTACAAGCGCCCGTCACACGGCACACTTCGCATATGTAAATCAACCATCATATACTTAATCACGAAATATTCTATTTTTGCTCTGTACAAGTTTCTGTTTACTTTTTCGGTCCTCGATTTAAATTATTTTACTTTTCAAAATATATGTTTAAGTTTGAATTATTAATATTAGGTTTGAAATTGTTTTTAATATTTATTGAGCTTAGAAATTCAACAAATTTAATTTAAGATCGTGTACATTTTTCAGATTGAAATCTTTTGGCATAACTTTCAATCGTTCATCCAAACAAAACGACATTGCCTTATCTTTACCAACATTCGAAGTTTAAAAAAAATGTTGGTTCGTGTGATTGATAATGTTTTGGAAAAGGAAAAGTTCAATTTCAAACCATTAAATTATACAAAAACGTCGTACGTCGTAAAGTAAATAAGATACGTGAGCGATTCGAAAATTATGCCAAAAGACTTCAATCTGAAAAATTTACACGACCTAAAATAAAATTGTTCAATATAAATAAATATTAAAAAGAATTTCAAATCTAATATCAATAATTCAAACTTAAACATATATTTTGTAAAGTAAAATAATTGAAATCCAGGAGTTTCTACAGTGCCTATCTTAATATTTAATCTGGTGATGATTTGTCAATGCATAAGTTGAAGTTGACTATCACTAATTTGAAATACTGATTAGTCGTTTATTATTAAATTATGAACAGAAAATATGTCACATTAGCAAAATCATGACAAACAGTTCAGCGGTTGTTTAAAGAATCATTAGTTTCTAGGTCAAAAATTGTAGACAGTCAATTTAAAAGAAAAAATTTCTTCTTAACAATTAATTTTTCCCTAACAAAATCGCCAAGAATTATTTATTTTGTTTAAAACTAAAACATTTCAGATCGTTGAGTAAATTTAACATGATAAGTTTTGAATGCATCCGATTTATCGAAAATTTCATGGCAATGTGATAGATCGTATGTCATTTGTTCCATCAGTAAATTTTCGATGCCAACATGTTGGGAGACGTGAAAGCGCCCAATGTGGTAGATCATATGTCATTTTTCTCATCTGTAAATTTTGATAAATCATGAAAGCAATTAGGAAAAAACTAAACTAAAAATCACTTGGAGTTGGCGTTAGGTATCAGAACTAAACCAGTTTTATAAGAATAAGAAATAATTAATTCCAATTATTTTTTTGGAATTTTTTAATTCTCTGTGGAATTATCCAATGTGTTGGTTGTTGTAGAGGCAACAACAAAATACAGACAATGTAAAATTCGAATTAGAATAAAATATTTACACTCTAAATTTTTTAAAGTGTAATTTCAATAATTTCTTTAAAATAATATTAAATATCGCTAGATGTCAGTTATCCAAGTCTTATTGAATATAATTTTTTAAATCGTAGAATTTCTAACATTTTCAAACGGGTGGCACTGCAATATCAAAATAAAATGGTAAATTTTGCATGTAGAAACTAAAATAACTAGAAATAATATTAATAAATCATAATTTAATTTTAAAGGTTTACTTTTAATTGTTATATATTATTTTTTATTAACTTTAAAATCTAGATATTCTGTAATTTTTTTCTTATTTTCTGGTATTTTGGGAATTCCATTTGTTTTTTACATATAATTTACCAATTTAATTTAAACAGTATTTTACATTTTTTACGTGTTAAATGAAAACATTTTTTTACACGAATTTGCCAACTGTGCATAAAGGTAAGAGCATATATAGACCTAAACTACCACTAAAGCTTTAAATAGTACTACTAAAGTTATTCATAGTAAACGAATTATAAAATAGCGTTGCTGTTCCATAGTAGATGTATGTATGTGAAGTTAGCTCGAAAAACTATCCCGAAAAAATCTTTTCAATTTTGGTATTTGTATTGCTATATGCTAAATTTTATACCATCTCGAAAAGTATATGATAAATAGTAAGAAAAACCCATTGCATCCCGAAATTTTTAAGTGGTGTACATTTTTAAGTAAATAGTTAAACAGATAAAATAAAATCAGCTGGAAAATTAATCAAAATTTTTTAAACAAAAGATTCATTTTTAGTATTTCATATATACAATATAAGAATCATCTCCAATATTTATAATTATCGAGATAACCCCCTCTTCATCAAACAATTAAATTATGGAGGTAAAGATTTCATCTAAATTATTTTACTACGAATTAACTCCAATTTTTATAGTTTATTGGAAAATTGTAGAGAATAGCGATAACTCCCTCGGGGTTATAGTCTTTTAAAATAAGTACATTCATCCTTAAAATGATGCCATATATAGCCTATCTTTGTATCATGGAACTAAAGGTTTCACCTATGGTTATTTGTACTAATAGTTTCACTTGTACGTATACGGACTACCCGAATTTTTTTTTAATTTGTTGGGGGAAATCCAGAGATTCATCCTACAGATAATGCCATATAGCCAACTTACGTATCATGGAACTTAAGGTTTCATTTAGGGTCATTTGTATCAATAGTATTTTTATACGAATTATCCTGAATCTTTATTATCTGCTCTAAAAAGTTTAATGGTAGTTTACTGCGAATTAATATTTTGATTAAATTAAACAATTTTTATAAATTTAAAAAGTAAACAAATCAAATAAAATTATTAAATAAACATTATTAATTCGTTTAATTCATTAATAAGATTGACATTAGTACTTGTGAGATTTGCTGCACCAGTGTCCAGTTCCCTTGAGGCATGATATTCATTCGGTTAGCATGTGGTTTGGCTCGTTTGAGCCACTTTACTTCGTTTGTATTATCCAGTAGTTGTACGGCCTCAACGTTGAGGTGAATGAGAAGACTCTTTTCATGTTTGATGGCACATTCGCGGATTACGTCATTTTCCAATTGTATTTGTAAATCATGTAAAGGCATGGTACATTTCAACTGTGAAGGTCTGATAAATGAAGATAAAAAGAAACGATATCAGGATCTTGTCAGCGACAACATTGATGAAGCTAATTACCAGTCTGACTGCGTGAACTCTGTCTGGGAGGTACTGAAAACTTCCGTTGTCAGAGCTGCTCCACAGACTGCTATTTAGGTATAGTGAAAGTCAGACCCAAGAATGATTGGTTTGATGACGAGTGTCGTCTTGCAGTTGAGCAACAAAATATAGCCCATAGTGAAGTGCAACAACGTCTCACAATCGCGAAGAAAAACAAGGCTGCTCTTGCAAGGAGGGTAGCTAAGCGGATTTGTAGATGGAAGAAGCGAGAATGGTGGAAGGCCGCGCTTCTGAAAGTACAACAACTCAGCAATGAGCGCACTTCTCGTAATTTCTTTAAAAGAATTACTGGGCTGCACCATACTTTCAGGTCTACGTCAACCCCCATTCGGGACCGTTTGGACACTTTACAAACCTGCTTGATGTCCATCATGCGTCACAGGCTGTTTTTGAGTCACCTCTAATACAGACTACGGAAATTTGAACTGAGGAGCCGAGCCATCCCATGAGAAATTCACTAAAGCCATGCAAAGATTGAAACGAAACCCCTCACCTGGGGTGGACTGCATTAATTCGGAGCTCTTGATATTTGGAGGGGGATACTTTGTGGAACTGTCTTTTCGACCTTATTCGATTAGTATGGCGAACCGAAGTAATGTCTGATGAATGGAAAGTGGTCGCGAAATGCCCCATCTTCAAGAAGGGAGACCGCTTGAAGTGTGAAAATTATTCCGGTATAGCTCTCCTTTTCACAACATTCAAGTTACTATCATACATTATTTTGGATAGAATTACTCCTCTGGCGGAGGACTTGGTTGGTGCACAGTAAAAAATTTCAAGAATTGTATTTTATCCGAAAAAATACTTAAGTTTTTATCCGATTGTGTAAAATCAACTCCTCAAGAATGGGTACTTATTTTGAAACATCCAATAAGATCGATCGACATAATGTTTACACCGCTTGGTGTAAAAGAAATAATTGAAACGCAAAAGTCAAAAAATATTTCGTGAATTTTTAAAAGGTACTTCCCATAGAAAAATGGGAAAAAGTTTTATCAGAGTGACTTTTTACACTGTTTGGTGTTTTCTTGGCCGAAGTTATAAGTCGGATAGCGCCGTCCTGTTCGGAATTCATTATATTTATTGTTTTGTGTAAATCTTTATACGAAAAATTATTAGTTTCCTTCAATTATTCACTCCGGTTGGTCATCAACAAATTAATTATTTTACGTGCCGTAAAAATTAATTTTGCGAGAAGGTGAGTAATAATATTTTTAATTTAAGATATAATTAAATTCGTGTAAAAAGTGGAAAGAAGTATTACAATATTAAATTTAACAATAAATTTAAAGTTTTTTAATTTGTATGTATTTTATTTGATGTACTAATAGGTCGAACAGGATTTTAATTTAGAATTTCCAAGGGTAATATTCAGCAACGAGAAGTGGCAAAAATACAAATAAAAACATTGGTAAACTGCCGGAATCAGAAAAAATTACGATTTATGATGAATGTACCGCAGAAGATGACAGTAAGTTTTTAATATAAATTATTGTTAAAACTAAATAAGCAAGCATTTTACTATTTATCTTTTTCTATATTTCCAGAATTCGATAGTGATATTACATATTAATATGAAATAATATAATTATATTTTAATATAAATGTAAATAAATGTATGAAAAAAAGTAAAGCTTCTTTATTAAGCACTCCAAAATGTATGTTTCATTCTATCCTTTCTACGGTTTTTTTTGATCCGAAAAGTGTAAAACAATATCTTATGTCTGTGTGATTGTGTACTAAAAATATTTTTTTATTTTATCCCTTTTCCGTAAATAAAATTATCCAAAAATTTACATAAATACTGTATTTTAATCGTGAGTTTTTTTATCCGCGAGGTGTGCAAGGTGTTATCCTTTAAACGTGAGTTGTGCTTTTTAATAGCCAATAATTTTATCCGATAAAAGTAAACCTCGATCAAAATAAATACTCCATTTGGATAAAATAAAATTGTATCCGATCGGTGGGATATTATTTGACACCGATTCGGTGTCAGGAGAACTCCGTTTTTTTTTCTGTGTGACTATCAAGGAGGATTTCGTCCGAATCGATCAGTTATTCATGAGGTCTTTTCGCTGCGGATGATTCTATCTAAATATTATGAGACATACATCCCGGTACATCAGGTGTTCCTGGATTTCCAGCAGGCCTGTGACTCGATCAATCGAGAGAGTTTGTGGTCTGACCTGGAATACCTAGGGATGCTAAGAAAATTGGTACGACTGTGTAGGATGACAGTGACGCAGTCTCAATGCTGTGTTAAAGTTGAGAACAGGCTACCGACAATTTTTGCAGTTAGTTCGGCAGGGAGATGCTCGGTCCCCGGATACTCTTGAATCTCATGTTGGAGTACATCTTTCGTAAAACTGGAACACCTCAGCGCAACATCTTATATCGCCAGTCTAATCAGGTGCTTGCATATGTAGATGACATATGCGTGATTGGACTGAATAACAGCGGAGTGACAGAAATACTTGATCCGCTTGTAGAGTTTTCAGCTTGAATTGGACTCTAGATGAGTCCAAAACGAAATATTTGATCTCTGGTTATAGAGACAATGGCACACCAGATTTTAGTAGTGGCCACCAAACGTTTGAGGGAGTGAGGAGGTTCAAATATTTGGGTTCTCTTATCACTCACGATAACAGTGTGGGTGACGATATTAAAGTGCGGCTGGCAGCTGGCAATCGTTCTTTGATTCCTCTAAGGCCACTGCTAAAATCTAAACAATTGGCCCGTTGTTATGTTTTGATGTGAAAGTTGGGCGCTGCCGGATGAGTACGAGAGATGACTCCTTACATTTGAGAGAAGAATCATGCGTGTGATTTACGGCCCAAAACGTGAAGTAGATGGTAGGTACCGAGCCCTGTACAATATCGAGGTTCTGATGATGATCACCGATATTGTACTTGAAATAAGATCGCAGCGAGTACGCTGGCTCGGTCATGTTCTGCGTGCTGATCCGGAACGAATTGTGCAGCGATCTCAGAAAGGAGAGTGATATGTTTTATAATCATTAACGATGGGTAGAGAATAATCACTCAATTAATGTGTTCACTTTTAGCACAAACAACAATTTTATTTTATATAATTATTATTATATGTAATACAATTTAACAATTTTTATAGATTTTAATACCTAAATTACAATTTATTTAATTACTGATACTGGACCAAGATCACAATTTCTTCTGGTCTAACAATTCTTTTGGATGACAGTCATTCTATCTATCACTAGTATATAAAAGTATATGATATTTGCAATAAACAATTATGTATATAATAGTATATGATATTGGTAATAATTAGCATTTACAATACAATGAAAAATACATAAAAATAAGCATATAATGTAAAATGTATATACAAATATAAATTATAGGAGAGAATAGGGTAAGCATTCACTACACTGAATTTTTTCACGGCCCAGATTATCGCTAATAGTTCTCTTTCTATCACAGGATATTTCTTTTCTGCTGAATTCAATACTCTACTAGCAAATTCTATAGGTAGGTCGATTGAATCGCGATCTTGTGATAATATTGCACCAATTGACACATCACTAGCATCACAACTAATTATAAACGGTTTGGTATGATCTGCAGAAATAAGGATTGGAGATGAAATAAGAGAAGATTTCAAGGTTTCAAATGAATTTTCACAAAAGGCGTCCCATTTGAAGGCAACATCTTTTTTTAAAAGTGTTAATATCCGCACAAACCAAGAAATAATTTTATTTCTTTTGAAGTAGTTGGTTTTGGATACTCCTGAATTACTTGAGTTTTTGACGGATCAGGTTGTACTCCGTTAGCTGTGATATGATGACCTAAATAAATAATTTTTTTGCAGAGGAAACAACATTTAGACGGCTGAAGTTTAAGATTAAAATGCCGAAGCCGTTGAAAAATTTCTTCTAGTTTTAAATTATGGTCATTAAGGTTATATCCATGGACAACTATGTCATCTAAGTATACAAAGCACTTTAATCCATTTAAACCAATTAAAATCTTATTCATTGCACGCTGAAATGTAGAAGGTGCATTTTTCAGCCCAAATGGCATTCGATTAAAATGATAATGGTTTGTTTGTGTACTAAATGCAGTTTTGAATTTATCATTTTCAGCCATAGGTATTTCATGATACCCATCCGCCAAATCTAAAGTTGTAAAGTATTTAGATTTCCCCAATTGTTCAAGTATATCAGTAATATTGGGAAGTGGGAAAACGTCACTGATAGTAATGTCGTTTAAACGACGAAAATCCACTACAATTCTCCATTTTCGCTCACCATTTACTGATTTTTTTGGTACTACAATTAACGGGCTATTAAACGGGCTATTAAACGGGCTATTACTTTGTTCTACTACACCATCACTAAGCATTTTATTTACTTGCTTTTCGACTTCTAATTTAGCAGAGTGCGGCAACCTATATTGCTTAATGTTAATAGGTTTTGAGTTCGATATTAGTGGAATGGTATGACTTGTAGCAGAAGTTACGGTAAGCTTATCTCCATCTAAATGGAACAAATCATTATATTTTCGGCATAATTGGGAAATTGAAGATTTTTCTTCAAGGTTTAGATGATCTAAATATATGTGTGATTCTAAGATATTAAAACGATTTAAAAGTGAATCTGACCACGGTTGAAAATGAAAGATATCATATTGATTTAAAACTTCAGTTTCAATAAGTGAAGGGTTTATTTCAACAGGGAATTCATTTGAGTTAATGACGCTAATATGAGCATAATTATTTTTCATGCGAATTAAAGAATTTGGAATATATACTCCAGGATGAATTTCTCTTGCTTTACAAAAATAATCTTCAACGCTTTTACAATTAATGATTGGAAATTTGATAATTTTTTCGATTCGAGGAGGTACTATGATAAATGAATCAGGCGTAGTTAAGTTCAAAGTTATACTAAAATTTTTGAATGGGTTTAACATGACAGTGTTATTTGTATAATCGATAATGCATTTATTTGCTCTTAAAAAATCTTTACCAAGAATTCCGTCACAATTGATTGGAAATAAATCCGGTACGATTTGGAACTGCTGATGAATTAATATATTTTCTTGAAGCACAATATTTGAATCACATAAGGCTATTGTTGTAAAATCATGATTAGTAACGCCTTTAATTATACATTTTTTTTCAGGATAACATTGTGTTGTACCGATTATCACTCCATGTTTTATAACACTTAGTTCAGCTCCAGTATCAATAAGGAAACATAAATTTTTACGATCATGCTTCGCGATATCGATATTTAAATTGACGTAGTCTGGTTTAGGATTTTCAGTAAAATTATAAGAAGTAAATTCATTACGATGTGACTTAATTGGTTGATTGCTTTTTGATGATATTAGGGACAAATTATTGGAATGTATAAATTTCGAACACGTATTTAAAGTTAATCCACTCGGCTTGACGTGTTCGGTTTGATCATGTCGAGTGTTGTTATGTTTTCCGAAACAAGTTCTTTACTTTCTTTATTTGGTTCATAAATATTATGTTTATTGCGATTTAGTTCACTATTCATTCTTGTACGACAATTTCGAATATGATGACCTAATCTACGGCAATATGAGCAAACTACATTATATGTTCTAACAGTATTTCTAACGAAACTTTGACTATTACTTTTTGGAAATCTATCAAAATTTTGGGTACTGTTAGTTGTTAATTGGACATTCGATTTAGGGTTTGGAGAACGTAACGAATAACAGGATTTAGCTGAATGACCAGTCTTATTGCATAATTGACATTTTATAATGTTATCACTGGCATTACAGTTTACATTAAAATTCAACATTTTCTCTTCTTCGAGAGCTTTAGCTATGGCTTCCTTTAGAATTGAAAAGCGGCATGCTTTTATTATTACCTTTATGGGGTTTTTTAAGCCGTTTTCAAAAGAACGTAATGCTGTTGAAGAATTTAACTTAGTTATATAAATAGCTGCATCTTTTCCTTCTCTGGAAACGCATGCGTCATTGAGATCGGCAACTAATTGTTCAATTCTTTGAGCATACGTTTTTATATCTTCATTCCTCCCTTGCTGTATTTGAACTAATTCCAGTTGTAATTGTTCGACAGAGCGACAATCAGAAAATTGTAAAATTAATTCTTCTTTGAGAACTTTCCAATTATTAAATGTCTTGTATTTTACAAGATCATAAGCTTTTCCAGATAATTTTGTTTTAATTATGTCTAAAAGTATTAGAGTGTCGTCCTTGGATACTGTAGATTTTTCGATAATATCACAGCATGCGACAAATTTGTGAAGATTGGGACTATTACCATTAAAATCGGGAATTAGTTTGATTGCGTTATCAATACTAAAATTCATTTTTTTAGCCTTTGGCGGTTTAATTTCAGATAAACTAATACAAGACTCTAAAAGATCGGATCGCTTAAATTCATTGGAATATTCAACAAAAGTTTCACCGGAACTATCACTGTTTTCGGACAAGTTAGAACTAATAATATTATTGAAGATTGGACTAACACTTACGGTTTCCGTCAGCTGATCATTGGAAGATGTTGATTTTATTATGACTCTGTTTCTTAAGTTTATTGTTCCTTCATCCTCATTCGTGTGCATTCGAGACCATACAACAATTTAAAAAAATTTGATAAATAAAAAATGTATAAAAAATTTTAAATTAATTTTTGATAACATTTATAAATGTGAAATAATGTTTAAAATTAATAGAAAAACAATTTTTACTTTTTGATTTATGATGAGAAGACCCAATTGATGATAGTTAATGTTTGATGAAGTTGAATTAGCTGCGTAATTTATTTGTATTCAAGTTGAATAATCACATAAGATGTTGTCCGCATGTGCTCACAAAATTTTTTTTTTTTTTATCCGATATTGTATAGCTGTATTTATAAGCTGTTTTATGTACTACCGGTTCTTAATCAAATTATCTGTATATTCAACGCTTTGAATATATTTTGTTTGAATAAATATGTTGAAGAATAGTTTTATATAAATGTATGTAGTTGTTCTGCATAAATTGATGAAATTTGAAATTTTCTTAATTGATTGGCGATTTTCTTTCCACCCGACCAAGATTTTCGCTGCCACCAGATATGATATGTTTTATAATCATTAACGATGGGTAGAGAATAATCACTCAATTAATGTGTTCACTTTTAGCACAAACAACAATTTTATTTTATATAATTATTATTATATGTAATACAATTTAACAATTTTTATAGATTTTAATATCTAAATTACAATTTATTTAATTATTGATACTGGACCAAGATCACAATTTCTTCTGGTCTAACAATTCTTTTGGATGACAGTCATTCTATCTATCACTAGTATATAAAAGTATATGATATTTGCAATAAACAATTATGTATATAATAGTATATGATATTGGTAATAATTAGCATTTACAATACAATGAAAAATACATAAAAATAAGCATATAATGTAAAATGTATATACAAATATAAATTATAGGAGAGAATAGGGTAAGCATTCACTACAAGAGCCACCATATGGTAGGCGCAGAGGTCGTTGCAGGCGCCGATGGCTCCACGATGTAGAGAACGACTTGGCCTCTTCAGATTGTCATAGACAGTATGAGGACCATGCTCAGGATCGAAACCGTTGGAGCCAAATAGTTGACTCTGTAAGGGGCCAGTAATGACCTTTAAAAAACTTTATTTTGTTATTATTTGTAAATCATTGTGTATTTCCCTGTTAGTCACAGAACGGTAAGCGTTATGGTGACCATTAGAAGAAATTTATTTTGGCTACGTTGAATAATGTCTCTATTGGATTTATGAGTACAACTCCATAGTTATGCACTATACATCCATATTTGTTTGAAGATGGTCTGGTAAATTAGTATTTTGCAATACAGGTTCATTTTGGAATGATGACCAATTAACTAGTACATTTCACGTTGTTTTAATCGTATCTGTCGAGCTTTTTGTCGCACGTGATGTTTCCAGTTTAGCCTTGAGTCTAGATGCAGACCAAGGTATTTGGCCGATTCATCCTGCGGTACTTGCACCCTGTGGACGTATAGGTGCTCGTTGATATTTTTGGGTCGTAGCATAAATGTCACATGGGTTGATTTAAGCTCATTAAGCGCCATTTTCCAGTCAATCGTCCATTGAGTAACGTTGTTCATTGCTCGTTGAAGATTTTCTACTGCCCTTGTTGAGATTCGTCTTTTGCCAAAATAACAGTGTCGTCAGCAAACGTACCGATGAATGTTTTGTTCGTTGTAGGTATGTTTGCAGTGTAGAGGAGGGGTCCTAATATGCTTCCTTGCGGAACTCCCGCTAGGGTCGGATAAAAGTCAGAACATGTTTCTTAGTGGATGACTCTGAATTTTCGATCAAAAAGGTATGATTCAAGCAGCTGGCTATTCTGTGGTAGCATTTTGCTCATATTGAATGTCAATCCGTCGTGCCAAACCCTATCAAAGGCCTAGGATTCATCCAGAAATACAGCGGAGTAATATTTCATTTCTTCTAGCGCTTGTTCTATCATCGTAGTGATTCGATGGACTTGATCTATTGTGGAGTGGTTACTCCTTAATCCAAATTGCAAATCAGGAACGTTTACTAGTGGCTTTAGACGTTTCAGAAGTAGATTTTCAAACAGATTTGATAAGTTCGGAACCTAACGATGTTAGATTTGCATGGTTTAATCAGCATAATTATTTGGGCTGTTTTGAAGCATTTGGGTACATACTTCACTCTCATACAGTCATTAAATAAGTATTTGATCATGATGATTGCTTTACGTGGTAGTTCCCTGAATAGACCTGGTGATTTTTCATTAATTCCTACTGCATTTTTTTTTGGTTAAGATTTATGTCGATTTCTTCGGCAATTTCCATTGTCGTGACCCTATTAAAATCCTGACTTGGTTGATTAACAGGTTACGTCGATGTTGGATTGAATGTCATGGGGTTGAAATATTGTTGCTAGGTGTTTAGCAAAGAGTTCCGCTATTTCTTTATCTTGTCGAACCCAACTAACTTGAGCATTTATTATGGGTGGTATCCGAGCTACAGGTCGTTTGAATTTTCTGATGGCTTTCCATAACGAGTAGTCCTTATCCATTTCTGGCCCACTTAAGTAGTTGTCGAAGCAATCTTGTCTAAAGCTTTTGATTAGCATATTGACTTTGTTATTTATCCGATTGAAGGCTGTTTGTTCAAAAGGATTTCTGGTGCGATGCCATATTCTCCTTGCCTTTCTTCTTTCCTTGATTTGTTCTCTGATCTCAGCAGGGTATTTGACTTCCATGTTCGGTTTTTCCTTTAATTCTGGAGAATTCTGGAAATTCTTTGTTTGATGTCCAATTGTTTCACATTTGTTTCACATTCACATTTGTTTTCATGAATGGCATTCAACAGAGCATATTTTTTCCCAAGAGAAATTAGCCTGAAATCCCAAGCTGTATATTTTATATTGTAGTCCCCTCAAATGATAAATCTTGGACCTAGTTTATTAAAGACGTTATTAAATTGTAACTTCATTGGTGTATGCCGTGGAGGACAATATGCTGCCGCAATATTTAGATCTGCGCAATTATGTATGTAATTTAAATAATTAATTAAATTATTGAAACAAATTTTAAAAGAATAATCAAACAAATTAAATAAAATAAAAAAATTTCCCCAAAATTATAAATATTTTGCGGATCAATGATACGAAAATAGGCTATATGGCATTTTATTAGGATGAATGTACCTCTATTATTTTAAATATTTGGTCAATTTTCCGGCTACTGATATTACTTTATTTGTTCAATTTTTTACTTATAAACGTACACTACTTAAAAATTTCGGTATGCTATGGGTTTTTTTTACAAGTTATCATATATATTTTTCGGGCTGGTGTAAAATTTAGCAGGGAAACTTACCAAACTTGGAAAGGACTTTCTCGGGATGGTTTTTCAGGCTAAATTTACACACATTCAAAACAAGGACCTAACTATTATCCGTTTACATTGGCTGTTGTTAGCAGGTGACCAGATCAACATCCTGTTCACATCGTGTAACTATTGGTCTTTAAACACGGCACATTCCCAAAGTAAATTTGTTTTATTAAATTATAATATTTTACTGGGATACTATGTGCCCGTAAAGTTTTTCACAGATGTTTTAACAGATAGACGTATACGATCCTATTAGAATTGAATTAAATCCTATTGATTCCTATTGCTTTTTTATGTAGTGGTTTGTACAGTGTTATGAATCCTAAATTGCATAATTTCTCAATAAAAATTGAAACTAAATGATTTTCTTTCAATTCACATAATAATATAATTTAGTGTACGAGTAAATCAAATTATTTATTATAGATTTTAACTCACGATTAGTAAATTTCAAAAGTACAAATAACAAAATGAGACAGTTATATTATTTATGACATTTTATATCGTGTATGAATAAGAAATAAAGTCATATTAAGTTGATCATTCCAAAATAGTCCCGAATAATTTATGAAAATCATCATACGTAGGTAAATTTCAAAATACTAATGAGAAGTATCATCGTATCACAAATTAAACAAATATTTATTAATAATTGAATAATTTAATCGAAACACTCTTTTTTTTATTTCATCTCTCTCATGCGATAAAACGACATAACTAAAAAATAGTCAAGATTCGAACCACAAAAATTGTAACACAAATTTTAGAACTGTAATAAATGTTTCCAATAGGAATATTAAAACCAGTAGTAATAATAAAAATATAATCGACGATTCTGAAACCACAAGTAAATAATAATTGAAATTTAAAGATGCAAAAATAATCCTGCTAATAATTCTTATAATCAATTAAATTTTAGTCGTAGGTAATTTAGAAATCCTCATTAATGAAACTATTCAAATGATTAAATAAACCTATTTAAAAATTGAGTGATAAATTGTACAAATAATTAAAAATAATTAAAATAACAATCTTTACTCTCGATTTTCGTTTATAATTCATTAAAAAAATTTACTCGAATTTTTCTCTTGGTTCTATGTATTTTGATTATGTAATAGCCACATATGAGTCAGCATCTCTGGGATTGGCCGAAAATTATCATTCAAAATTTGAGTGTGTACAATATATCGTACAAAAGATTTCTTCGAACAAAATAATTCATAGAACTTGGTTCCATCCATTTTGATCAGGCAGTTAAGTGACCTTTCTCATGTACTAGCCACATATTATCATTCAAAATAGAGTGTGAACAATATACTATCGTACAAAATATACTATCGTATAAAATATCGTACAAAATATTATTTTATTCGAGGCCACTTAATTGCCTGATCAAAATGGATTTTGCTATGAATTATTTTGTTCGAAGAAATATTTTGTACGATGTATTGGATAGAAGGTAAAATTTCATGTGCATTTTTGATATCCAATTATAATTGGGAAACACTCATTTTTTGACAATTTTTGATTGTTGATTCAAATAATATCTAATGGACTGCACTTTTTGAAAACTTACCTTTTATTAGTATACATATGCCTTTATTTATTTAGATTACGTTTTTGAAGTGTTTTTAAATTAACTTAAAATATTTAAAATAACACTCAAATTTCCAATAAGAATCATATTTTTACTTATTTCATTTTGTTTTAACAGTGTATTACTAATACATTTACCGAGACGTCTGGGTAAACGTCGCCAACGTCTGCAGAAAAGATTGTCTGGGCTAGCACTGGGCACGATTCCTGAGCAGCCCAGTGATCCCTCCAGCACGCCGAAGTGTGGTCATACCACAACTGCCGATTCAACGACCAAGAAATTTTGTCTCCAATATGAAAGATATTTGGAGTGGTTGCCAGCTACCAGTTGGTGATCCTGCAAAGCCGCTTCTTCTACTGACTTGGATCCCTGGTCCGCCAGAGGATCCTCGAGTCGTAACAACCAACCTTAGACTGAGGAATCCGAATATTTCGACTGAGGGATGGAAGGTTGTTCGGTGCAAGCGTGAGGCGAATCGCCAATCAATTGTCTTTCGGGTTGACCAGAATTCCTTTGAGAAAATTACGGGTTCCGGTTTATGGTTGCAATACGTGCTAGAGAGGATCTCTTTTAGGGTCATCTCTGGTCCGTAATTGTGTCAATTATTTTATTTTTATTTTGTATATGCTGGACTTCAAATGATGGCCATGCTCAGAATAAAACAGATTAATTTGCAACATAGTATGTCAGCTTCGTTGGAGCTTAGGAAGCTGCTTTCTGTATTGCATACAGATTTTTGTCTATTTCAGGAACCGTACCTTTTTGATGGTGCGGTTTCTGGAATGAATTGCAATAATGGCAGACTTTTCTGTCGGTAAAACTAGGGCGTGCATTTTTATTGGCAACAACATAATGCTTCCCTAATTCATGAGTGTATCTAGGCTGATCTTACGACAGTGCTCGTCACTTTAACATTCATCAATTCCTGCACTAAGCTGGTGCTTGCATCCGTTTATCTACCGTATGACTCCATCTTACCTCCTCCCTCAGAGGAGCTGGTTAACCTTGTGGCATGGAGCAAACATAAGCACATTCCTCTTGTAATCGGTTGTGATGGTAATGCTCATCACTCGATTTGGAGTAGTACGAATATTAATCAGAGGGCATCTTCCTTGCTAAATTATTTAAGTTCTTCTGAACTTGAAATCCTAAATATTGGCAGTGAGCCGACGTTTGTTAATTCCTTTCGACGTGAGGTGATTGACATCAGTTTATGCTCTATGTCTATTATTGATTTAATTTTTGATTGGAGGGTGACGGATGATGTTCTCACCTCTGATCACAGCTGTAACTCGTTTAACATTAACCTTAAACGACCACCGATAAAGCCTTATCGTAACAGGAAATTAACCTATTAGGGACTTTTCTCTGGCTTCTTTACTCACCCCACCGAGTGTAATCCGGTCGAGTAACGACCGAGGTACATTCGTCATTACTTGAATCGGAAATTTCGACTGCTTTTGAAAATTCTTGTCCTCTTATTACGCACCAAAAGTCTAATAACAAACCCTTTTGGAATTCTGACCTTAAAAGGTTAAGGAAATCCGCTAGGAAACTTAAAAATAAAGCAAAAAACTTTAATCGTCAGATTGACTGGGATAATTTTCTGGTGGCTCAGAACGTATATAAACGAAGTTTAAGATCCGCTCAAAGAGCTTCGTGGTTGAACTTCTGCGAGGAAATTAATAGCCTGTCGGCGGTGGCTAAACTAAACAAAGCCATGGCTAAGAACGGTGTTGGCAGACCTGATACTCTTCGTCTATCTGACGGTCTGCTTACCTCCTGTCATATGGAAGTTGGTGAGCTGCTTCTATCTGTTCATTTCCCTGGTTGTGCCATTTTCAACTCAAATGATGTTACTACCGTACCCTCTAAGGCTCCTTTTGTGGCTCCAGATTGCGACATGGCTTACAAGCTGATCAATCTCGATGTTCTACGCTGGAGTCTATTTTCCTTTGCACCTTATAAGGCTGGTATTTGCGCTGTTCCTAAATCCTGGAGCAGGAGTAGAGTAGTTTTTATTCCGAAGGCCGGCAAATCCGATTATACGGATCCCAAGTCTTTCCGACCTATTAGTCTGTCTTCAACTTTTCTTAAAGCCTTAGAAAGAATCGTCGACAGATATATTAGCGACAAGCCCCTAAGTACGTTCCCGCTCAGTAACATGCAACATGCTTACAGAGTTGGTAAGTCCTGTGAAACGGACCTACATGAACTTGTAACTAGGATTGAAAGATCGCTCCATAACAAGGAGTTTTTTGTAGCTGCTTTCCTCGATATAGCGGGAGCTTTTGATAGCACCTCCTTTATCTCGATTACTAATGCCTGTAATAATTTTGGTATTAATCACACCATTGTGAAATGGATTGAATCCATGCTCAAGTCTTGCACAGTAGAGACTGAACTGGATGGCGTCGCAGTCTCCGTCAAGGTTGCCAAGGGCTGTCCCCAGGGGGGTGTGCTCTCGCCTCTACTGTGGCTTTTGGTCATAGACGGTTTACTGGTTAAGCTGCAGCAATCTGGCTTCATTGCACAGGGCTATGCTGATGATCTTGTCTTAAGTGTTTCCGGCAAACAACTGAATATTTTATCCGATTTAATGCAGCAGGCCTTAGATATTGTGGAGGCATGGTGAATTGACAAGGGTCTGCACAACAACCCATATAAGACAGATTTAATTGTGTTTACAAGGCGCAGGAGTGGCCTGGATCTATCCATTCCTTCTCTTTTTGGGAGACCGATTACCAGATGTAACCAAGTCAAACACCTTGGCGTTATCTTATATAGCAAACTTTCCTGGAAACCTCATCTTGACTCCAAAGTACAAAAAGCTACTGCCACATTTTGGCAATGCAGAAGGGCTTTTGGGAAACCCTGGGGTCTAACCCCCAGGATGTGGTTTTTTATTTATAAATCGCTGGTCTTACCGATATTACCTTACGCGTTGGTTGAGTGGTGGCCAGTTGTTAATCTAAAGACGTCTACTGCTAAACTTAATAGTCTTCAAAACACGGCTTGTAGGGCTGTTACTGGAGCTATGTGTTCGACTCCACTTCTTGCTATGGAGTCCATTCTTTCCTTGCCCCAGTTACACACCTTTATTCGTGGCACTGCTTGTTCTGCAGCGTTTCGCTTGAGGTATATTGGGGCCTGGAATGTTCTCGTTCTATCGTGGAACATAGACTAATCTTTAAAAACTACACTTCATTTTTACCAGAAATCGATATGGTTAATGATAGATCACTACCAGAATACAACTTTGGATTTTCTATAAAAATTAGACGAGTCTGTAGTCTTTTTTTCAAATGGCTCTCGTTCTAGCCTCAGTGCTGGATTTGGAATCTACTGTCAATGGTCCAATCAGAGATCCTTTGGCAGTCTTTTTTTACACTGCACTGTTTTCCAAGCGGAACTCATAGCTGACGTATTATGTTATGGAAGCTGTGAACTTTGCTGTTAAAAACAAAAACATTATTCTGTGCACTGAGAGCAAAGCTGTGCTCAATTCATTGAAAATCCATTTACTGTCTCCAAACTTATCAAGGATTGCAAACGCTTCATTAATCTTCTGTGCTCCAACAATACCGTTACGGTGGGTGCCAGCACATTGTGACATCGAAGGGAATGAGATCGCGGATTTTTTAGCCAAATCCGGTTCTCAGCTAACTATATTTGAACCTGAACCCGCGGCTCCATTATTTTTTAACTACGTCAAGAAAGGTATTAAAAAGCTACGCTTTGAAAGATCTAATAATACAGTGGCTTGCTACTTTTAGTTGTCGTTTGGCGAAGTACTTCATTAGCGAGCCCAATTTGAAATTTACTAAATATGCTCTATCTTTGAAGAAGGACCAGCTAAGAATCTTGGTCGCGATTCTTACGGGTCACGGTCGATTTAAGGGGCATCTCCATCGAATGGGTTTATTTCAGGATGTTATTTGTGATGACTGTCTTGAGGAAGATGATGACAGCTTGCACTTTGTGTGCAGTTGTCCAGCTTTCAATATTATTCGGCTTCAGGTTTTCAGCTGTAGTTCTATTAATGTAGATCAGTTGTCCTCCATACCTTGGTTCAAACTTGTACAGTTTGCTAGGGGTGCAAAGCGCTTCTGCGGATTAGGATAGAATCCTGGGTTTGCACCATGGGCCGCCCCGGCATTGAGTGCCGAATCCGTATGGGTTCCAACCAATATAACAATAAAAAATAAAAATACATTGATATATTCTGTTAATTTGGCTAAAATTTCACACTCATTATTACTATACAAAATTTAGGTCAATTATTTGAACTTGCTTAACCATATTAACTATTTAATTAAAAAAATTAATTTTATGTTTCCGTGTTTATCGTACTAAAGCTCTTGATACCAAATCAGGTAAAAACTAATAAATAATTATTCATAAATGCTTTATAATTATTTGTACTATAATAAAATAGACATACTTACATACATTAAGTTTAAATTATTAATTATTAAAACTGTGTAACTGCCCGAATTCATATTAACCCCACGTGTTACCGAGCAAATAGCGCAGTGGTTAAAGCTGCGACGTTTGGATCGGGAGGTACCGGGTTCGAATCCCAACAGAGGCGGGATGCAAAAGGGATTTTTCATCTCCCGATTACGATCGGTGATTAAATTGAAAACATCTATGACCCTCTGTTGGAATGTAGAACTCATGGGCCGACCCATCTTTCATGTCACTGTACAGGGTGACATGGAGCTATGCAATGCGCAGGTGGTATACTGTACTTGTGTGAATGGGATGAATGAATGGATTGAATGAATGTTGTGTGAATGTAAGGTAAGGCTATGGACCGTAAAAGTGTCTATGCCAAGTCCTTTTTTAAAAAAAAAAAAAAAAAAAAAAACCAACGTGTTAACGGTGACCCTCCGTCTCTAACGGTTAAATTTAATCGGTCTGCACATATGAATATGTCGGAAGCTATCATTATTTTATAGTCACTGTAAAGCAATTCTCATTCAGGTCAAAAAAACGTATACAGCTCGTTTCGATTGTGTCGTATTGCAATAATGTAAGTGAATGAATTTGACCATATTTTACTTTTACGTGATCATCTGTCATCCGAAACCATCGTCGTGTAAACATCGATATAGTACTTGGTACGTGAACAAAAACCCGCTTAATGTTCAACATGTCTTTAAATACAGACCGTTGAGATGTGCATTGTAGATTTATGCATGTGAAGAATACATTTAAATCGTTCACCTGAAGTTGACTATATTAATTCGAAGCCCGTGATTTTAGGGATATTTATTATTTGTATCAGTATATATTTTCAGTATCATATATAATAGGTATACATACATAGATAATTGAAATAGTTTTGTGTCACAACTTTATATTCACTATACTTTTGTATATGAAAGCTCCACATACATAAATTCAGAGAATGCGATATCTTACAAAGTGCTTCATTAAAAATTCAATTTATTTTTTGTAAAAATTACTCGCATGCTTATAACTACTGTATGTATATGTTGTCTTATATTTCTTTGCAACTAAAACGTAGATATGACTTTCCTTCATAACTTTTTAACAATGTAAAACTAAGTAAAAGAAGAAAACCTAGAAAATAGATTATAGTGGTTGAGAAATTTCTGTAAGAAAATGAAAAAAAAAATGTATATACCAAAACTAAAACCAAAAACAATAGACACAAAAGCTTCATTTTGCTTGAAAGTAAGCAAGCAGAAAGAAAATTGAAAAGATTTTTTTTTCTATTTTCATTCTATAAAGAGATAAAAATAGAATGAAATGAAAAAAAAATGAATTAAAAGTTGAAGATGATGATGATGATGATGCACGTATAGCTGCAGAATCATTAGGCGTGTGTTTAAGAATGTTTTCGGTAGATCTATGTATATATATATATATATATATATATATATATATATATATATATATATATATATATATATATATATATATATATATATATATATATATATATTGTATTTTCCTTCATCTTGGTTTAATTTTTATTCCTTGTATTTGCCAATTTTAATTGGATATCACGATTATCCACAGCTGATGATGATAATTTTACGGACTAGTGACTTTTAATTCATCTCTTGTACTTTTTTGTATGTTGCCCGAGCGATAGTGAATAAAAGAAAATATAAATTCTTCAGATCTATGTTATTATTAGATTACTAAAAATAAATTTAAGATTTCCTTAATTCATTTCCATAATTTCATTTTCTCCTCATGATGAAAATGATTTCGTTCCATATTCCCTAACGTATGGATGAGAAATAAATGAAATACCTACCTATAAAGTTTTTAAATTTAAATGTCAATCGAAAATTTCGACATATTCAATCTATTTATAGTTTAAAATCTCCGGGAATATAACGTAATACGTACTCGTATATATTAAGAGAGTACATAGAAATTTTGATGGAAAAGTTCTGAAAATAAACATTTTTTTTATTGGTTTTTTTGCTATATGTGGATTTTATGTTAATATTATGTTGGTATAAAAAAATATGTTTACCAAATTAACTTAGTACATATATTTGAGGTATCTAGTTATAAATAAGTTGTTTGACTAAAATATTAATATTTTAATAATTCTATATGTAATTGTGTATGTAAATACGGGTAGGCGTTCATTTCACCTTATGCATATATATAGCTTTCATGTGGCCTTTCAGGGTGGTCTCCGATCAATTTTACGATATTTTGTAATTAAATATGTAGTGAATTGCCATGCCAATCGGTTGCGGCACGTATTATTCCGGGTCGGCTCGCCTTTAGGGGGGTCCGTTTGATTGGCACATAACGAATTTCACTAAAAATTTAAACGTACCAAATAAAAATATACGTCAAGCTCTTTCATCACATTCCCTCCATTAGAAAAATTCAAATCTTATTCAAACATTGTTTTTTATTTTAAATCTGTATTTAATTATTTATTTTAACGACCATATTGATTTAAAAAAAATATATAATAAAGAAATAAACTAAAGAACTAATTATGTTGCTATTAATAATTTTAGGACATTAAACTAACACTAAAGCAAAGAATTAAAGCTAAGAAATAATTACTTTTAAGTAAAGGAATAAATTTAAGAAATTCGTATAGATATAAAATTAGGAAAACATGCCATATTGCGGACAAATAAAAATTCTGTTAATTTAGTTAAATATATATAAAATAACTTACAGTTTGAAGAAAACCGACAGGCCTGACCGCTTCCCTCGAACAGTAGCTGTAAAAAAATTGTATTTTCCGCGAAAACATACAATTTGAAATTCACTCACTTATTACAAAATTTCACAATAATTCTTAACACAAACTATCAAAATTATTATAGCAACTATATAAAAATTACACTAATTTATAACAAAAAAAAATATATGTTAAAAAAGGTTATGAAAAATAGATTTTAATTTAACTAATCACACATCACAAAAATAGCATGCATTGTACATAAAATCATGTACTAATATTTTATAGAAGCTTAGAATTTGCGAAACTTAGTTTCTTTATATACTTGAAACTTATATAATTATTAATATTGCTATGCTTATTTATTTATTTTCACTTAATTTTAACTGATTTTATCGAGTTGTATCCAATTTTAGAACGTGGTCAAAGTAAGCACAAACATCGGAATTAATGCCCACGATAGTTTATGCCCGATATAATGTTTTTGGCACTTTCCGTTAATATCTGCGACACGGCTTCCTTAAGAACGGATGCACGAGCTTGTTTTAATACGGCAAACGGCTTACTCACCACGTCAAAATATTCATTTGTGTTAGGACTAATCGTGAGCACGCGTATACAAAATTTTTACAAAATTTTATTCTAAAGATATTTTGTAGATTAATAATAAACGATTAGTACCTAAATATTATCTAAATAATCTAAATAATTTATATACCTGATATTTCTAAATAATTTATTTTAATAATGCAGCAATTATTATTTGATTTATTTGGACTGAAGATGAGTAATGATTAACCATCCGATGTTGAATAACATTTAAGCCGCTATTTAAGCTAATTACGGAAATGCACAAAAAAGAAATGAACAAAACCGAAAATCTATATGCAATACTCTCAATTTAGCCAAGAGATGAATACACAGATACATTTGAGCTTAAGTTTTAAACACCATCGCTGTCATGGTGTAAAAGGCAAATCGCGCGACTCTACAAATATTTAAAATAACAGTATATATAATTTCCAACTATATGTGTCTATAATACATTTTAAGAATAAAACAAAATTCATTAATGCGAGTGAAGTTTTTGCTAAACAATTCTAAGTATACAAAAATTCTTAGAAAACGTTTAGGAAATATATCACATCTCTTTTTAAAACTTGGAACGTTTTACTAATCACTTTTTAAAATATTAAAATATGTATATTAATATGTATAGGTGTGTAATTTTAATTGCTCCTAATAATAATATAAACATTTAGGCAAAAACACAATTTGCTAAATATACACAATTTTGTGGTATTAACACAAAATAGATAAACACTATCTAAATGATAGGTTCATTAAACTCATCTTGATTTTTCGGTAGTTCTATCAATTGCTTACTCATGATTTTTTTTTAGATTATCATCATAGTTCTGGAATGGCCAAAAAAGGCCCCGAAACCACTAAGTCATGTTTTATTAAATTTTTGCAATTCAAATCAACATTTTGAAAGGTCTCATGATGTTTTTCCCTATATTATGGTCTATCCATTGTCCATAGTCATTATTTTTGTTAGAATGACCAAAAATGGCCCCGAACACAAATAAAGATTTTGCGAGATGGACATCAATCTCATGATATTTATCTTTTATCGGATTAGAAATATATTATCGAGCAGGTTATATACTATTTTCTGATGTTTACCAAAAATTCCTATTATTGGAGCCTGTATATTTCAATCGATGTACTCTTTTATTTATTCATTGAAATATTAATTTATTTGTAGAAAGATGAGGTAAGTAGAATATGCACCGATTTTGTTACAATTTTATAAAATTTGATACCAAAAAATCTATAAATAAATTATTTTATAAGAATTATTTTAGTTCTTACAAATAAATGCCCCTATCATGGTTCTCGCCTTTATTTTTTTTACGCTAGAAATAGTTTGTCTGTGTACTTTATACAATAATCATTTTTTTTTTTTTTTTTTCATAATATTATATTATAAGATCCAGGTAAAGAAAATTACAAATAACAAATTCTAAAAATTGGTGTAAATTATGGGGGAATACAAGGATATAGCTCGGGGATTTCCACGTGTCGTTAAACTCTTTAGGGCCACCAATAGGTGCGTTTTTTTATTAACAGGACTTCAAGTTCTATAAGAACATCGGGAATAATACTGGGAAATTTTATTTAGTTTAACCAATATATTTAATTTAAGTTCTATTTATTTGAATAAATTTCAACTTCTAACTATATTTATAACTACAACATTGAAAAATAAAGTTAAATTTTATTTTATTTCGATAATAGTGAATTAAAATGTGTAGTTTAACATTAAATGTATCTTATTTATTGATAAAAAATTAAATTCATTTGGATTTTACTGAAAAAATGAGAAAATTCTTATCCAGAACTTCATTCCAATAAGAAAATTTTTGAATTAAAAGTGGTGTTTTTTAATTCAAAAAATTTCTTATTGGAATGAAGTTCTGGATAAGAATTTTCTCATTTTTTCAGTAAAATCCAAATGAATTTAATTTTTTATCAATAAATAAGATACATTTAATGTTAAACTACACATTTTAATTTACTATTATCGAAATAAAATAAAATTTAACTTTATTTTTCAATGTTCTGGATAAAACATTGGTTTTTTCAAGTTGCGATAAATTCATAGTACACGAACTCGAAAAAAAAGGGAAATTTTAAAAGGAAATATTTTTCATTGTTTTATGCTTGATACCTGTATTATTTCACAATAGACGTCAAAAAATGTTGAAATTTATTCAAATAAATAGAACTTAAATTAAATATATTGGTTAAACTAAATAAAATTTCCCAGTATTATTCCCTATGTTCTTATAGAACTTGAAGTTCTGTTAATAAAAAAACGCACCTAGGTTAGGTTAGGTTAGGTTATGGTGGCCGTCCTAAAGGACTAGCATAGACACAAAATTGGTCCGTAGCTGTACCACATTCGAGTTTTCTCCTCTTCACTCGCTGAACCATCGTGAGCTTACCAAGAAGCGTTTAAAGTCCCGGATCCCGATCTTACTAAGATCCGTGAGGTCGTTCAAAGGGGAAGTCCCCATAAATTTTGTTCTGCTGTACGCTAGACCAGGACAGGTGCAGAGCAGATGGAGCACATTTTCCTCCTCCTCCTCATCACCACAGCTGCGGCAGAAATCGTGGGCTGGGACACCCAGTCTGCGCGCATGTATCCCAATGAGACAATGTCCCGTTATAGCTCCCACGACCATACCAATATGGTGTCGTCGAAGCGATATCAGTTGGTCTGATCTAGACCGGTCAAGACCAGGCCAGATCTGCCTGGTTATTACACACGAACTGGCGTTAGACCATCTGACGTTCGTTTCTTTTATAGCTTCTTCCAGAAGCAACAGTTTACATGAAGCAAGCGGTATCTTTATATCCCGCCTGCTTTGGGTTATTAGGCGTGCTGTACCCTTGCGGGCCAACTCATCTGCCTTTACATTCCCTGCGATATTGAAATGCCCTGGCACCCACGTCAAGCGGATGTTGAACTGATCAGCCATCTCATTTAAAGATGCCAGACAGTTCTGGGCTACTTTCGACGTCAGGGAGTATGATTGTAGCGTTTTAATAGCAGCCATGCTGTCCGTAAAAATGCGAATATCCCTCGTAGATATTACATTATACTTCAACCAGTCCATGACTTATCGCGATCAGTTCAGCTTGAAAAACGCTGCAAAAGTCGGGAAGACGAAAAGAGAGGTTAACCCCTAGTGCCTCACAGAATACCCCGCAGCCAACCCCTTTATCCCTTTTTGAGCCATCCGTGAAGAAGCTTAGCGCCTCATTGTCCATAACCGTTTCGTTCACCCAGTCCTCTCTGGTGGGAAACTCAGTTTGGAATCTCACCTCAGCAGATGGCAAAGGAATAGCGTAGTCGGTAGTTTCCGGAATACCCCTGTTGCATAGGATAGACGAGTGCCCTGCATTGTTACAGGTCCACATAGATATGGATTTGAGCCGAATGGCTGTGCAAGATGCAAGCTGCTCGGCCGCAATATCCAATGGAGTAAGATGAAAGAGAATCTCCAGAGCTTGAGTAGGTGTGCTCCTGAGAGCCCCACTTATACACAAGCAGGCCGTTCTTTGGACTTTCATCAATAGTTTAAGGTTGGCCATAATTTTTAACGCTGGCCACCAGACGACAACCCCATACAGCAGTATAGGTTTGACCACTGAAACGTAGAGCCAGTGTACTATGTGGGGCTCCATACCCCATCTCTTTCCAATGGCATTTTTGCAGGAGTAGAGCGCTATAGTAGCTTTCTTTACTCTCTCTACGATGTTTGGTTTCCAGCTTAGCTTGCTATCCAAAAGAAGTCCGAGGTATTTTGCTCTATCCGTAAAGATCAAGCGAGTACCATTTAATGTTGGCGGGTCACACTGAGGAATCTTGTGCTTCCTGGTAAAGAGGACCAGCTCTGTTTTCTGTGGGTTTGCGTTCAGTCCGCAGCCGCGTGCCCACTCAGAAAGGTAGCCAAGCGCGCACTGCATGCGCTCATTCAGCGTACTAGGATATTTACCGAAGACCGCAATAGCAACGTCATCCGCGT
Organism: Tipula unca; assembly: GCA_951394425.1. NCBI lineage: Eukaryota > Metazoa > Arthropoda > Insecta > Diptera > Tipulidae > Tipula > Tipula unca. The sequence goes on from OX596381.1 coordinate 102,891,821, forward strand.
AAGAAACCACCTTGAAGCCTTGCCCTTCCAGGTTTAGTAACAGGTCATTTATGACCAAGTTCCAAAGAAGGGGGGATAAAACCCCACCTTGAGGTGTCCCTGCTCACGTATCTGGCGGCAAACATCCCACCCAAATAAGCTCACACGATCTTGCCTCTAAGCATTTGATCTATCTAGCCTCTGAGTGACCCGTCTACCCCCAGACACGCAAGGGCCCGAGTGATTGCCCCCGGTCTGACGTTGCTAAAGGCCCCCTCTAAATCCAAGAAGGTTACCATTGAATATTCTTTATATTCAAGTGATTTCTCAATCGGGCCAATAAGGGAGTGGAGAGCTGTTTCCACCGATCGTCCCTTACGGTATGCGTGTTGAGATTCTGACAGCTCGCCCGGCTTGATTGAGCCTCTAATGTGAGCCTCTATTAGTCTTTCCAGTGTTTTCAACAGAAAAGAAGATAAGCTTATAGGCCTAAAGTCTTTGGGATAGCAGTGAGAGCTTTTTCCCGCCTTAGGTATAAATATTACTTTTATTTCAGTCCACTTCCTAGGAATGTGACAGAGTTCCAGGCTGCCTTTGAAGATAACTTCCAGCCAGGGCAGGGTTAAGTCAATAGTTCGCTGGATATCCGCAGGGATAATGCCATCAGGCCCTGCCGACTTGTATGGCTTAAAGCTGTTTATTGCCCATAGGATATTCCGCCTGCTTACTATATGGCTTACGGAGTTTACACCCCTATTTATCATGGGTTCCTCCGGAGCTAGTACCGAGCACTCCGGGAAGTGCGTTTCTAGTAATAGCTCCAGGGATTCCTCACTACATGTAGTCCATGAACCATCCGGTCGTTGTAGATAACTCGGGATGGAAGGACTAGAACAAAGTACCTTGCGTAGCCTGGCCGCCTCCGAGGACTCCTGTATATTGCCACAGTAGAGTTTCCAAGCCCTCGTTTTGGCTGCTCTCAGCTCGTACTTATAGGTTTTGAGGACTTCCTTGTAACAGTCCCAGTCTGCAGCAGCATTTGTGTTCTTCGCTTTCTTGAACAGTCTCCTGCATTTCATACGAGTACCTTGGAGTTCCTTCGACTACCAGGGTGGCCGAGATTTACCCAAGGGTCTACTGATAGGACATGCACCTAACATGGCCTTGTTAAAAGCATCAGATAGCTTGGCTTCTAGAGCATCAAGCTCCTGTGTAGATGCAGGAGGTTTTGGAACCGATACCTGTAATAAGTTACCCAGAATGGTTCTGAAACCATCCCAATCAGTTTTCCTCCTATTCCTGAAGGGTGGTTTGCTAGTGGGTTTTGTATCCACTTCGTATTGGAGATAACAATGGTCAGAAAAGGAATGGTCTTCGGACACTTTCCAGTTCAATACCCTCTCCTTAATAAAATCCGAGACAAGTGTGATATCCAACACTTCCTGTCTATTTTTAGTAATAAAGGTTGGCTTGCACCCGATATTACATATATTTAGGTTAGTACTTAAAATAAAATCAAGGAGTAACTCACCTCGCCTGTTGATATTTGTACTTCCCCAGATTGAGTGATGTGCATTAGCATCACTGCCCATGATGACTCCTACCTTTCGTTTTTGAGCCTCCATTATTGCACTAACCAACCTACCTGGTGGTATGTTTTCCTCCTCGTACGGTAGGTAGGCCGATATTAGCCAGAGACTTTGCCCTTCCATCTCGATGCTAGCCACCACTACATCAGCGTTGCTGTAATTAAGTAGTATAAAAATATTCAGATTATTTCTAGCGAGAATGCAAGAACGTATCTTACCTTCATTCTTCGCATGTAGTATTTTATATTTGGAAGTTCTGAGGCCCAGCACCCGGTCACCATTGACCCAAGGTTCCTGAACCAGAACAACATCAATGGACTCAGATTCCATTTTGAGCAGGAGGGCAACCGAGGCGGCTTTAGAGTGATGGAGGTTGATCTGAAGGATCTTAAGCATTAGATATTGCTTACCTCCACCACTGTTGAATCAGAATCTTCTGACGTCGATTCGTCCGGTAGGAGCGCACAGCGTAGTCCCAGTGATCTCGATATCTCAGAGTCCAGGGATAGTGTCTCCTGAGCGTCTTCCGGGATGCTTTGGACATCTAGGTCACCAGCAATAGGCGGGACACCACTAGTGGCTTCCCCACCTGCTGCAGTTGCCCCAGGTCTGTCAGCCTCATCGCGCTTATAGATTTTGACCGTAATCGCTCCAAATCCATAGCTGACCAGGCCTCCAGATTTTGCCAAAGCACCCACGGATTCTCTGTCGATGATTATGACGGCCGATCTGTGATCTGTTTCCGCCTTAACCTCATCTAACCTGGCAATCTTCCAGGTGGCCGTTGGCAGATCCGGATTGCTGATTTTCAACATTTCCAGGATCTCCCTAGGATCAGTTGGCTCCGCAGGAATCCAGGCTCGTGCCCTTGGCCTGCAGGGAATTTTTTCCCTAGTCACCACTGCTAGTTTGGCCCCCGGCCAGACTTCCCCCAGGCTGCCGATCGCCTTTTTATAGAGGGTCACAGACCTCTCATCGGCACAGGCAGTCAGTTTTACGTGACCCCGGTGCCACCCTCCGTCTCGGCAGGACGGAGCAGGTCCTGGGTTCTCCCTCATGATTTTTAGGAAGATGGCGGCTAAGGCCTTCTCCACGTTCCTCCAGTTAAGGGTCGTAATGCTCCCATCTTCTTGTGCCCTGTCAACGACTGCCATGATCAGGTGATCCTTTAGCACCTCGTTGAAGGGCCTGGTAACATTGTCCGGAACCCGTTTCTTTTTAGCCTCCGTAGGCGGTTCATCATCAGATCTCTGCCTTTTCGGCTGTGAGATCACAACGGAACCCTCCTGCTTTGGCTCAGTGATACGTCTTGCCCACTCAAGCGTATCCTTGTCTCTATCCGTTCTCTGCTCCAACGGAATGTTACAGATCTTAGAGATCATGCGCCAGGCTCTCTTCCTGGTCTGATAGTTTGACACTGATGGAGGGCCAGCATTCGTGCCTTTGCCCTTTGGTTTCGAGGGGCCAGCCTCATTCGGTCCTATGCCCCTAATTGCACGTTGGAGACCGGGCCTAAAGGCCGATGTCTCCGCACTACTAGATTCCGGTTTTTTAAGAGCACCGGTCTCTTCTTGTATTTTATCTGGATCTTCCGTAATAGGTCCCACGAGTAGCGGAGAAAGGAGGACCACCTGTGCAGAGATCCGCAATACACAGGTAAGGCTACATGATCCGGAGGGCGCCAAGTATCCGGATACACCGTTAGAGACTGGGCTAGTTTTTAGACTGGGCCCCCAGCCTGGCCGGTTATTAGCACGGTACGATTAACACCTTAACCCGGCCCAGTTATTTAGCGCCGTGTTTTCGCCTAGTACACCACATGGTGTAATAGTTGCCCGGTGGTCACCACGGGGAGGTAACACGCACACTTGTGGAAGCTGCAAGATACGGAGCTGGCAACAAGTGCCAACTTGATTCCCCCAGACAGCTTCTCACCAGACCACCTCAAAACGCACCTAAAAAACACGACTAATAAGACAGCAATTGGAACTATATTTGTTTATATATTTTATAGGTTTGGAATGATTTCAAAAGAAATTTAATTATTTAAAGCACAAAATTGCGAAAATAAAAAATTAAAATCGAGCGACAGGGGGAGACCAAAATGCTCAATATGGACTAACTCCACTAGAGCTGAACGTAGATGCCATGTTGAGCCTAAATAAATCTTCTGCTCTCAGTGGTGTAGCGTTTGGTACTATTCGGGATACCATAACTGCTATGAATTCGGATGAAGCGGTTCAAGACAGTAGTGTAGTTGGCGATAATGTAATACAGAATGATGGCAATTCAAATATGGATACGATAAGTGTGGACATTAACACATCTGCAAGTATGAATTATACAACATAATATTTTTATATTTTATTGAATTTTTTCAACTTTACATAATGAATTAAAATTTGAAATAAATATTATAATAAAGAATTAAGAATTTCATCTTCTTCATCTTCGTTTACGTGAATTTCATCATCTGTATTTTCCACATTATAGAACCTACACATGTTACCTAGGACACAACATGCATTAATTATTTGTTTGGACTTATCTGGACTATAGGGCAGCTCACGTGCCCCAATCAAACATCGAAATTAAGATTTAAGCATTCCGATCGTTCTCTCCACAATATTCCTGGCAGACGAGTGAATTGTATTGAATTTAGCTTGTCGGCTTTCAGGAGAAATCATTTTGTAAGGTGTTATTAAGTACGGTAACAGTGGACATCCTGAATCACCCGTAATATAATTCAGAATAATATATTATGTTGCGGTCGTCGTTTTCATATTTCAGGGCTAAATGAGTCGCGATTTGCTCCATCATTCCTCGAATCAACACATTTGATAATTAAGTTGTGATCACAGATCTGTAAGATACCAAAAAAAAATGTATTAATGCTTACTAATATAATATTATACTACTATCATTGCATTTAAGCTAAAATATCCTTTACGGTTGTAGTAAAGATGCCGTTGTTAATTGGAAAATACTTATAAATCTAAAATGTTCAGGGTATTCAATGTATATTAACAGTGATACCATGGAGGGTATTTGTTTGATCATCATACCATGGAGGGTATTTCTTTGGTCATCATACCATGGAGGGTATTTGTATGGTCTGCTCAGGGTCACGAGAATGAATAATTCAATACCTTTAAATAGTATAGTGTAAAATTTCTCCACGTTTGTATCTGTCATTGCTGTTAAGTTCGTCTTTCCAATTTATTTGTTCACACTGTTGATGTAGGTGGTTTATATCGGTTTTTTGAAATTGTAATAAGGTTTCCGGCAGTTGCTTAAATCATTATTCCCTTTACTTGCAAATAAAGGTTTTTACGCGAGAACATGGCATAATCTGGAAGTTCAATTTTCACACACTCTTAACAAGTAAATCAGGCTGTATTTCGGCAATAATGCGTCAAATTTTAGCTTGCAAGAGCTCAATTGTTTCTAATTTATCAGCGTAGACATCGGACATTACATAACCCGTGAAATTAATCATTAGTCAAATGTTTCTTACCATCCTACTGAATCCACAGGTCTACAACATAAATGCCTTCCAAACATGTGTGTATGACTGGTTAGAGCCACCATAGCGTGTGGTGGACTGTCGAACAATTTAGTAACTTTGTCTGTTAGTCAAACACATATCACATGTCCAAATGTCAATGGAAGGCTGCCCATCGATTTAGTATACAACCTCAAAAGATGATCTATCGTAAATTAATTTGAGAATTCCCTAAAATGTAAAATCTCCTTTATTGATTACGAAAGTATTCATCATCTATTTCTTCCGAATAGTAGGTGGGTGACATTTGACGATTCTGTTTGGTTATTCATTACCACTATGTATTTACTATCCGCCGTGTATAACTAGCTATACTGTGTTAGTTGAATTTAAATATTGTTCTTTAACATCAATATTTGATTTCTTTATTAATGATTTTAGGAATGATTTTTCCAACTTATCGTGAATGGCTAATTCAACGATACTCAGGCAATTTTGTAGCTTCGACACAGGATATTATTTCCGGTTTGGCTAAAAAAACATTTTACCATTTGCTTCAAAATCTGTCTATTAGCTGAACGTAACCTCTTTAGTGCCAAACAATATTCTCTATAACGCATTTTCTTCGTTGTAGCACATATCGGAAAGCTCGAGCTCGGTTGAGTTTTACATGCTATCGTGGGAACTGAATAATGAGGAAATTTCTTGTTGCCAACTCTTCAGAAAATTATATCTTACCCCACTTTTTTAACTGTCCGATTCACATATTCACGTGACAAACTCAATCGACCTTCCCTATACACTGTAGTTACATCTGTAAAAATTGTTGGCCTTTGTACAATCAAATTTGTCCATTCAACCTTATTTGAATAGTATACGATTGCTAATTGGAAATTAGGAGTATACATAACATGATATGGTGACCTAAACTATATGTATACAATCGATTATTGTTGAAAAAGTTTGCAACATTTATATAAATATACTATAGTTATATACATAAGTATATATATACAATACTCCCAAAAAGCATAATTTGTCTTATAAAGTTAAATTAAATAAGAAGCCATATTCTCTTGTATTTCCGACATAATTGGAAATAAAATTCCACAATTTCCTTCGTGTATACAGTCAGTCATTTACTTACTAAATGAAAAGCAATAGGGGGAATTAAATTCAAACCAACCAATAAAATATTGTAAAATACTAAAAAAATGTCTAAAATTCATTATTTACATTTATGTTAGCTAATATCCTTTCGATTAAAATAATAATTGCAAACAAAATTCGAAGGAGGTTCTGTGTGAAGACTGTGCGATAAAATAGATTTTTAATTTCAATTTTTTACATTTTTATTTTTTTGTTAGTGGAAAAAATATCCATTTACTGCTGTAATATCAGGAATTTAATGACGAATATCCTGGAAATAATTTAAACATTTATCGTTTATTTTATATATCTGCTACTGCTAATATTGGTTTTACACCCAACATATAAAAATGACATTTTGGGTGAGTATATATATTAATTGGCTTGGATTATAAAACGTTGATTTATTTTGACTGGGGGAAGTTTTTTTTGGTTATTTAAAAATATTATTAAAAATATTGGCTTACATATAATATTTATTTGGTCATTAAAACATTTTAAATAATTTGTATTTTATAGTAACTTTTAGACCGATGTGAATGTGTCTGCTGACTGCTGGTTTCATTAATTCTGTTGATTCATTCATATCTGTATGTATATTATTTAATGATATGCTATGTTTGAGTATAATTTCATTAGTGACAAAATTGTTCGTTCCCCGGTATTTGCATTTAGGATGGGGACCAAACCTCGGCTAAAACATTAACTACATTAAAAGATGATTTTATTGAAGAATATTTTAATGATGAATATTTTCTTATTATTATAATACGTGGTTTGGTCTATTTTAAACTCACTCAATCCGTAGATCGATAAAAAATTAACAACCTATAAACAAGAAAAAATTGCTTTTGTATTCCCACCCAAGATTACCCTATTTGTGGGTAGGGTAAATGAATTTTCCGAAAATTATAGTATATATGCCTAGTTCTTCTTATGACCAATTAAGGATCCAATTCACAAAATTTCAAAATGCTAAAGCTGTAACTTTGCAGAAATTGCTTAGCGAGAAAATGATATTTGACAAAACGATGTTTAGGAAAACATGTAGAATTAATTTTTGTTTGAAACTGGTTTTGAGCATATATGTACATATTTTTGAGGAAATCTATCTATTATTTTCTACATTGACGTGTCGACAACCCGTAGATAACGTCACCAACGTAGACGACGTCGAAAATGTAGACATTGCCTAGAGTGGTTTTGTCAATTAGTTCTAAACTAGAGGGTGACCAAATTTCTTTAGGAACGATGCGTTATGGTGATAGTTCTAAAGAATTTCCGTCAATGCATTTAAATGTCTTTTTAAAAAGAGCGGAATTTATTTTAAATTTTTATTTCAATCGGAAATAACGGCTCACAAAAATCAGACAAAAAGATTATAACTTTCATTAAAAATAATTCAAGGAACTTTAACTATGACCATGCCATAAAATTTAATGTACCCCACTCCATGGTAAAACGAATTCGAGTTCAGGAAGCTATCAGAGCTGCCGAGTTATTAAAAAGCCAAATCGTTCGGATAACCAACACTTGTTCATATACATATATAGAAAATAATAGTTATTGTGGCAGGATTGTACTGTCCACCAAGACATTCTATTAAAAACAAACCATACTCAGAGTTTTTCAAGCGCCTGTGAAAAAGGTTCATAATAGGTGGTGACTTCAATGCGAAGAATACTCACTGGGGTTCTAGATTAACTACAACTGAAGGAATTACTGATTGCCATTAAAGAAAATGGATGTGAAACCATTTCAACTGGAAAACCAACATATCGGCCAACTGACCCAGGAAAAATACCTCACCTGATCGATTTTTTTATAACCAAAAGTATTTCTAGACTCTGCTTATTTGACCATCGCCGTACGTTTTCATTGCTGCTACATCCCTTTTTTATACTTGGCAATTAATTGGAAAAATTTGAAAATTTGAATAGAAGCTGAGTTGAACTAATTTGTAAGATGAAATTAAATTAAAAAAACCTTGAACTCACGTCCACTAACCAAACGCCCATTACTTTGCTTACTTGACCACTGCCGAACAATTTCCTTACTGATAAATCCATCTTTTATACTCACCATTTGAATAGAGAAAAATGAAAATTTAACAGAATCTGAATTGAATTAATTTGTAAGAAATTAAAGTAAATTTTTGTTTAGCCCTAATCGAGACTTAAACTCACCTATACCTATTTGTTAAGCTTTCAGTTTGTATTGAGAAATTTTTTATTTGGAAATAATTCATATACTGACTTAAACTTAAAACTTGTATGGTCAGTGATCAATATTGTGGCTCGCCGAGAAATCGAATCAAGCATCATTGACTGGAACGGAAGTTTTATAATTTTCAAGAAGATAAGGAGGAATATCTTGTCAGATTTTTAACTTCTTCGAAATACACTGCTTGGAATGTCATCGCATTAAATGTTGCACCTGGCACTACGCAGTTCAGTTAAGTTTCAAACGATACCACTGTTGGGGCCTTTTTGGTTCAACTCAGCTTCTATTTCCCCAAGTCTCTCAATTCAATTGGAAAGTATAAAAGATTTGCATAACATCAAGTATATAAACGGTGGTGGGCGAGGTAGTAGCGTGATTGACTGTGGATTCGTGGACCTATGTTCGAGTCCCATTAGCGACGCTATTATTTTAATTTAATTTCTTCTGTATTCAAATTGGTTCAACACACAGCTTAAACATTTTCATATTTTTCAAGTAGTGGCATGTATGCAATATGGGTATATAGCAATGGTAACATAAACGCAGAGTCCATTGCCTTTGCTAAAATTTTCAATATTTTCTATTCAAATGACAGATATAAAAGATTTGAATGAAAAACATATGCGGTGGTGGTCCAGTAAGCAAAGTCAGTGACTTGGGATTTATGGATCCTAAGTTCGATTCTCGATCGAGCCAAACATTTTTTGATTTAATTTCTCCTATCAAATTGGCGATCGCGAAATAAAATTACTCAAATCCAACTCAGCTTCTGAATTGAATGTAGATTTCAACAGAAGCTGTGTTTAACCAATTTCACAAAAGAAATTAAATTAAAAAAGCATTGGCGCTGTCGAATCTTGAACTCGAGTCCACGATTTCAAGAGCAGTGACTCTGCTTACTCGACCATCGGCGTAATAAAAATTGGTGCTGAACAACGATAGAAACCTTTACATGGCACAACTGATAGAAATCTTTACATAAAGGTTGTAACCTTCATTAAAAATAATCCGGGGAAATTTAACTATTACTGTGCCATAAAATTTAAAACTCTCCACTCCATGGTAAAATGAATTCGAGTTCAGGAAGGCTAAGACTGCTACCTAGTTATTAAAAAATCGTTGAGATAACCAACACTGATGACAAAATTTTTACAGAATTTAGTGGATATGTTTTGATGGATGACGAAACGTACATCAAATTGGTTTTGAAACACTTCAAGTTAGATATTTGCAAGAAAATGTATGATTTGGCCAGCAATTTGCAGTAGTGGAGCCAGGTTTTTGTCACATTTTTCATAACGACGCATTTTGCCGCTAATTCTTCAACACGATTCAGCAGTAAAGTTTTGGCCATATATAGCTCGTTTACACGATTCTAATTCCAACAGAAGACATAAATTTGCACGAGATTAATCAAATCAATGTTATCTCAAAGTCCACAGGTTTTCAATGTATCGGAAAATTTTGGGGTATAGGGGAAAGAGTGATGAAGTGCAAAAATCACACCGGTAGTTATGATAGAAATAGGGAGCATCAAACAACATGTGCGTGGTTTTATCCATAATAACGAAATCTATAAAGGTGATTTGTGCAAAAATTATAAAAACTCAAAAAATTCAATTTAATCGTATGGAAACTTTATTGTCATTCGAAAGAACATTTCTTGCCATTTATTTTTTAAAGATTACTTCTTTCCAATGATGGCCTCAACTGCGATGGTCCTTTCTCAAGGTCCAATTTTTGATAACGCATTCGAGAATATCGAGTGGTATTTGGCGAATGACCCAAGTAAGAGTCTAGAGGTATCACACTATCTAAATTACCAATTCAATGATCCGAACCGTGAAATTAATTGCTCGCCAACATGTTTTTTCAATAAGTACATTGCTTCGCGCGCTATATGGCAAATAATTTCAGGTAGCAAATATTCCGTTATCATGGCGCAATAACAAGCACTATCCGCAGGAACATCCCGGCCGTCTTCTTTTTTGAAGAAATGTGGACGAATGGTTTCACAGGCCCATAAACCACACCAAACCGTCTATTTCGTCGCGTATCATCCATTACTGTAAACTGGGATTCAAACTTTTCGATGGTATTCCAAATAGTGATGGTGACCGATTATGTCACCCGTAACTTGGTCTAAGCACACGAAACACATTCACTCACAAAACGCTAAAGATTTCGTAATAAAGCTGAACAATTTGTAGACGCTATGCCGGGCTCAGTCTTTCCATAATGAAATGGCAAACAATACTGAACAAATAAAAACATGATGACAGTTTGAAACTATTTATGCGTCATTTGTCAAAAAGAAACAAATGAAAAAATCACTTCTAGATGAACGCTTTTACAAAATACTCCGGCGAACTGGTGCATTCAATTTAAAATCGCTAAAATATAGATATGCTAAAATCCATATGCATTAAAATTTAAATTTCAGTTAGATTGACAAAACAGGTTTCAGTTATATTGAACAAAACTATCATCAGAATTCTGGTGAATAACTACCAATGACATCTCTTGAAAAAGTAGTATTTACTGTGTGACAACTCTTACAAAATAAATTATTCAAATAACTGAGAAGCAGCAATAAAAATCGAAAGCTAATGCGAATGAACCATATATATTCACATGTGAGATATGCTAGGTAATTTTGTAGAAACCACACAATGTAATTTACGACTAATACTTTTTGACTAATTGCGACTAATACTTTTTGAAACTTGCTCAGATGACAAATATTAGCGCAGGTAGCCCTTAACAGTTACTGTCGCTTAGCGGCATATTCACTAACACTTAATTTATGAATATGGAACAATGTACATATGTCGATATACATATACACAATATTGAATTTAACACAAAACCTTTTAAAATTGATGACGTGCATTTTTCATTTTCCAGCCCAAAAACATTTTTTCAATACTTACAACCAAATCAAACGAGTAAGAGATCGTTTACCTACACCTACAGAAGGAGATATAATTTTTATTAAAAAGTCTGAAATGCTTGTTATAGCAAAATATGTTTTGTTAATCTTATACATATTTACAAATTTATATTTTCCATATTAGAAAAAAAAAGCAACAAAAACATTGACTTTAAAAAACGAATATTCCTTAGCTCATCGATATTTTAGTGGTAATAACAACAGTAAGTCCCTCCCGGAACCTTATCATTATTATTGAAATGACCCTATCCATGACATCGTAATCATTTCGATTTTTATTCATTTTTTTTAAGCTGTACCATTTTTCTTAAAAATATCGAATTTTGCGATTTAAGCAAAAATGAAAAAAAAAATGATTGCACGTAACAGTAAAGGGATTTAAGATATACGTATTCATAAAAAAAAAGATATTTGAATTGATAAATTCAGACATCTTTCGTTTTAAGAAGAATAAAACAAAACTCGGAAAATGAGATATTTCATCACAGAGAATGAAAATTTTGATTTAATATCTTAAAAATGACAAATTGCTTGTATCATCATTTAGTGCTTTAGTTTAGATTTTGAAAAAAATTCAAATAATAAACTTTATAACAACAAATAAGGAGATAAAAATATAATAAAATATGTTATGAGTTGTCGATGATTTATTATGATGCTGTACCTATAACGAATTTTAAACAATTCTGATATGAAGGTGCAAAAATACTTAAAAATGAATAAAAACTAATGGAATAATAAAAAAAAGTTTAGCAAACAATTAGGTCGCAGGTGAACAAACCATCTTTATTATAAAACGTATAACAATAAGAACCACCCACCGTAATATAATTCTTTCTCATCGCTTATACCGTGATACACGGATGTTATTTGAAAACGATAATATCCTGTAATGATAAAAATCCATAAAAAGAAAACTGCATTCAATTTTTTGTTGTTGCTATACTGTCTTCTATTAAGTCCCTGTATCATCTGGTCTCAATTTTTTTCGCCATTATCCTTATTGACATTTTCCATATCCCAGGATAATGTTTTTAAAAAAGTTTACTACTACAATCCTACATACATATTTTTTTTAAGTATGCTATTTTGAAGCACACAACAACGTGAATAACAACCCGGTGTAATAACAAATGGGAATAAGTGAGAAACTACACTTTACAACAATATGTATCAGAAAAAAATGTTTCGTAATAAAAATCAAATTAACCTCTTCATCATACTTAACGATAACACGAACCTAATTTGATATAAGCCAATACAAAATGTAAAAATTTAATCACTGAACCTATTAAACTTTTTGGTGTAACCTTGGATAAATCCCATAATTCATTTAAAATTAAATTCAAAAACTTTAATAAAAAGCGTTCAATGTTGCTTGACAGTGGAGTAGTAAGGAAGGCGAAAACGTATAAGAAGTTGAAAAAAAAAACAAAATAACAAAACTCAAAACGAAAATTTTTCTTGACTTTTAAAAATTTATTATTTATTTATTAAATATTAGAAGAACATCATGCTGTTAACCCTTCCGCGTAGAATGAGAAGAAAAACCAAAAATATTTTTAGATTAATTTCTTCTAAATTCATCGAATTTAATTTTATTTAGTTGGTGGTATATTTATAACATTGAAATATTTGTACGAGTTCTTGGAGTATACGACTAACGATTTGTAATGCTATTGATTTTCTGGCTTTCTATAACTTGTTATAGAAAACATTGAACGCTGTTCAATGACGTTTGAACAGGTTCATTATTCACTGAGGAAAGGGATGCACATAAATTGCCTTGAAAAATATTATTTCTCTATTGTTAAACTTACTAAAAAAATTCGATTCAAAAACATCGTGGGCCTAAGACGATAGCTAGTTAGGTAAAATATTCTAATTGGCTTAAAATACAGACTCTGCTCGTACCAAAACAATTACTTTTTTCTATGAATTTTTCAGCGATTCAAAAATATTTTGTTATAATTATTTTTTACCGAAATATCCGACAAAACATTTTTATTATATTATTATGTTTTTATCGACAGGTCTATAATTCAATCCAATTAAAAAGAAAACTTAATAAAGTCCTACATTTTTGGAAAACATTGAGTTATGCATCAATGGGCGAGGTAGATTATGCCATGTAATCTACGTGGCTATCGTGACGGAAAATATAACGTAGATTACTTGGCTGTGTTTTTGACAACGTCGACAATTAAAATAATGTCACAAACCAACGATATTTTAGCGATTTGAAATCGAATGCGCCAGTTCACGAGAGTATTTTGTAAAAGCGTTAATCTATAGGTGATTTTTTCATTTGTTTCTTTTTGACAAACGACACATGAATGTCATCAAATGACACATGTATGTCAATCGTAACCGCGCTTAGACCAAGTTACGATTGACATAATCGGCCTGTCGAGACCACTATTTGGAATACCATCGAAAAGTTTAAATCCCAGTTTACAGTATTGGATGATACGCGACTAAATAGTTCTTTTGGTGTGGTTTATGGGCCTGTGAAATCATTCGTTCACATTTCTTCAAAAAAGAAGACGGTCGGAACGTACTGTGAATAGCGCTCGTTATTGCGCCATGATAACGGAATATTTGCTGCCTGAAATTGAAGCCCGACCTCCACGACATTTGGTTCCAAGTAGTCGGCGGTAATTGCCATATAGCGCGCGAAGCAATGTACTTATTGAAAAATCATGTTGACGAGCAATTAACTTCACGGTTCGGATCGTTGAATTGGCTATTTAGATCTTGTGATACCTCTTTTCTTTGGGCCTACACAAAGTCCAAAGTCTATGTGAATAAACCAGCTAAGTTTTAGGCAATGGAAGCCAATATTACTAGTGTTATTCGCCAGATTCCACTCGATATTCTCGAACGCGTCATCAAAAATTGGACTTTGAGAAAGGACCATTGCAGTTTCGGCCATCATTTTAAAGAAGTAATATTTAAAAAATAAATGGCAAGAAATATTCTTTCGAATGATAATTTTTGGAGTTTTTTTAATTTTTGCATAAATCACTTCCATAGATTTCGTTATTACGAATAAAATCACGCACATGCTGTTTGATGCTCCCTATTTCTGGCATAACTGGTGTTATGCGCTTCAGCACTCTTTCCACCACTGTGAAGATAGCCCAAAATTCTATCCCCGAAAACATTAAAAATTGCATATGGTAACAAAAACAATATTACAAAATTTTTACTATCATGATATTTTGTATAAGGTTTTAAATATTATCTGATAGTAAATACATTTTGGATAAAAACTCAAAATAAAATTAGATATGTGTCCACTAATATAACATAAACATACATGAAACTTCGAAATGTGTGTGATAAATATACTCTCGAAAATTGGTCATTTTAAAATAATCTATAGTTAACATATTTTACTATAACTTACTCTCAGCCCCAAAATATATTACTGTCATCACACTAAATGTTTAATTTATATTATGCTAATGAAGATATTTTGCTACATTTTACTGTCAGCTCCGAAAGTTTTGTTTTTCATGATACTTATAAAAATATATTTATACAAAATAGGATAAATTACAAAATTAAAATTAAATCACAATAAAAAAAATTGGTTGTAGAAATTTTATTTTTGTAAAAATGCTATAGTGCCTTGAACTCAGAAGCTATTCGCTATTTACCCTAGTCCCTAGAACTCAGAAAATTTTGTATGTGGAGGATCTGAGATATAGTCGCTTGAATTCAGAAACTATTCGCTGGCTGGATAAGAAGAGTTTACCATGTAATTCATGAAGGTTTCATGTGCCTTCAGTAATTGTTTTTAGATTTTTGCTTTCTGGAGGATCCGAGATATAGTCGCTTGCACTAAGAAAATATTCGCTTTGAAGTTTACCGTGTTATTGAAGGATTCATGTACATATCTTTAATACATTTTGTAA
Organism: Tipula unca; assembly: GCA_951394425.1. NCBI lineage: Eukaryota > Metazoa > Arthropoda > Insecta > Diptera > Tipulidae > Tipula > Tipula unca. Next base: position 102,907,142 of record OX596381.1, read on the forward strand.
AGGGTGATTTTTTTAGAGGTTCACAACTTTGAGTTGGCAACACTGCTTTATTTGACAGCCCATTTAACAGTTGATTGTTTCTTTTTGTTTAGTTTGGATTGACATTTCATTATGGATCGACTTACATCAGAGCAACGCTTGTAAATTGTTGACATTTTTAATCAAAATAATGGTTCTGTTCGTCAAACTTATCGTGCACTTCGTCCATTTTATGGCGTACATAATCGTCCTTCAGAGCGGCTAATTCGAATAACAATAGATCGTTTTCATATGAACATGACAGTAGCCACGCATGAATCCCAATGAGAATCCTAATTGGAAAAAGTACCTCCTATTGGATCATTCTCTCACTATCAAACCTATTTCAAAAAGTCCCGAACAAAAATTACATAATTAATGTATTGTTTTGCTTGTTCTTATTAAAAAAACTATTTCAAAAGAATATTATTATACATTGGGGAACCCCAATTATAGATTTGTTTTAGTATATTTCAAGTTTTTAGAAAATTATTAATATTATCTGGATACATTTAATTTTATTGAATTGACCGCAATTGTTGATAGATAGCATTGTGTATACTATTTATACCCACTTTTTAAGAGTGACCGATTTCATCATAGGTGGTCACATGACGCAAGTTCAAATTTGGAATTTAAATGGTAAGTTGCTTTCGAAATTATGGAAATTTACGTACAATGTTACAAATATTTATAAATTTGTTGAACTATTTTGCAGATGACCTATAACAATCTGAAAATAAGTTTTAAGTATTGAACTCAAATTTTAAGAATTCTATAAATGAAATTTGAGTTTATCGAATTTTGAACTTACAAAACCGAAATTTTCAATTCTTTAAAATTTATAAATATTAAATATCGAAGTAAGTTGATAATTTTAAATTCAATATTTAAAGCTTATACAGAAGTTAACCAAATTACACACTAATGCACTTGGAAATGATATGAATATTTTAAAAATTTAAATTTTAACGGAACTTTACAATTCTGAATTTAAAATCTCAATTGAATTGGATCGAATTTAAAAACTAATGATTTCTTATCGTAGTTTGGAGTAAACTGAGTTTTTAAATTTCGATTTTATAGATAAATTTTTCGAACTTCAGTGCTTTCTGCTTTACATAATACACAAGCACAAATTGTTTAGCTTCATACGATGTCAAAAAGAAACAGTCGAGCAAATAGATTAAGTTATGTAACATCGCTGGATTTGTTAGTGCGATGGGAATTGAAAAGTATATAATGTTCGAAGCTGGGATTATCTTATAAATTCAGAGTATGAATAATATCAATAAATATTTGTAGTTAACAAAAATGATGTTTTTGCAGTTAACTAATTTCTCAGCAAAAAAAAAACAAGAAATACACTTATGGACAAAAAAACGCATAATCTGTATTTTTGAAATTACGAGTAGCTTAATAATTGTTTTTATAATTATCATGATAAAATCTATATAGTATCTAGTTCTCACTGAAATACACATGCATTAAAAAAATACTACCATTTGTTTTGTTGAATTCGAGTTTAGCGGAAATTTGAGCACTTTGGCTGTTCAGTCGAAAAGTTTATTTGCAATGAATTGTTATTTAAATTATACAATTAAGTGTAAAAGTAAGGTTGTTCATTAAAAACAAATAAAAATGAATAACTTGTCGGCCGGAAGAAATCATTTGAGTGTTGAGGATTACGTGAGGGCCATTACATTAGTTGAAGAAGGAAGAACTCAGTCTTACGTTGCACAACTGTTAAGAGTGGAGCAATCCACAATATCAAGAGTGATTAAACGATTCCAGGAGAATGACAGTATCATCGTCCTGCTGGTAGTTGGAGAAATCGATGTACAACACTCGCTGAGGGTAGGTATATTAAATTAATTTGTTTGAGAAAACGGTTCGTAACTGGACGTAGCATCAAATCAGACCTAATCGGATCCCGAGATACACCCATTATTGAAAGGACAGTGCGTCGACGAATCAAGGAATCCAATTTGACTGCAAGAAAGCCAGCCTTATGTCCAGAGTTGTCTACAGTACACCGCAGAGCTCGTTTAACATTTGCTCTCGAACATGAAAGCTGGACAATGGAACAATGGGCCAATGTTTTGTTCTCCGACGAGTCTAGATTTTGCCTTGGATCATCAGACCGTCGGATAAGAGTTTATCGTCGGCCAGGTGAGCGTTTTGCACCGGCATGCATTATTTCTGAACGTGCTTTCGGCGGAGGTTCTATCATGGTTTGGGGTGGAATATCACTTACTGCAAGAACAGAGTTGGTACCGATTTCTACCGGTACCATGACTGCAATTAGATACATCGACGAGTGTTTAGAACCTCATGTGATGCCATTTGCACCATTTATCGGAGATGAATTCATGTTTATGCATGATAATGCTCGTCCACACGTCGCAAATGTAGTAAAGGACTACCTTGAGGCTGTGGATGTTCAAGTAATGCATTGGCCCGCTTGCAGCCCAGACCTTAATCCCATCGAGCATATGTGGGACATAATCGGGAGACGAATTTTTGAAGTTAATGTATCATTTTCTTCGCCACAAGAACTGATCAACGCCGTTAATCAAGTTTGGGAACAAATTCTTCAAGATACTATGGCCAATTTGATAAATTCAATGCCAGAGAGGGTAACATGTGTTATAAATGCAAGAGGAGGTAGCACACGTTACTAATTTTTAGGATTAATCAATAATTTAAAAGATAACTTTTAGTACTCATTCAAATGATTTTGAAATACGAGTCAAATTTAGCTGATTTTCTTTACTTTAACGGTTTCGTTAAATTTGTCCAATAATTCACAAAATATTGAAATAAATTAAACTTAGAACTAATAAAAATATTTGTTTTCGATTAAATTTTATTTAATAATAGATATTTCGTTGAGAATTCCCCTTATAAATCAAGCAAAAAGAATTATGCGATTTTTTTGTCCATAAGTATATTAACAATGAATAATTTTTATTTTATGTTGCTGTTTGGAAATAGATTTACTATGCAAGCGAAGTATAGTTTTGTTTCACGTTTTCATAGTAATTTTATGCATGCTATCTCATTTAACGTATTCTGCATACTCAAATTTCATTGAATCCGGTTTTATTATGTATGTGTCATTTATCAAACGCTATAGAAAATTACATGGCCAATGGTATTCACTCAATAAAGAACTATAATTAGTATTTTCTACAATATTCGTCATTTATTGGCCGCTTGGTCATTTATTAAATGTTTCTACATTTTTATACTGACTGGTCTTATCTTCATTATTTTTAATTCATAATTTTATAATTATAATTTTAGTTTTATTTACAACAAATAATTTATATAATAAAATAATCATACATCTAAAATACATATCTCAGTCCTATTTCCGATCAACTTCAAGTATCATACAAATAGGTTTAAGTTTAAGAAATCACTTTACCCGTAGCAAAACGAAAATCGATTTTATAATTTTTGACTAATACTGCAACATCGTAACTAGGCACATTACTAATCTTTACCTTTTTTTTTATAAAATAAGGGTTTTAATTATTTCTGACAAAAAACAATTTTTCGTTCGAAAAGTTGAACAAATATTTCTCAAAAAAGTGAAAATATTTTCGATATGGATAAAGTCCTATTTTAAATAGATTTATAAGCTTTCAAAACTAATTAAGTTGTGGATTGGGGTATTCGAAAAACAGATTAAAATAAGTTTTAAAAATAAACTGAAAGATTAAATTTCTAAAGATTAATAATTTGGTTTAGATCCTATACATGCATATACGCACTGCTATATAGTTTAAGTAACGTGACAATATAGACAACAACCTCGTACAATGCTAGCTATTCATACATATATGAGGAGTGTAGAATCAAATACGGCAATCTCCGTTTTTTTTTCAAAAAAGAGTTAGAGTCGTCATTTTGTTGGTTATTCAATCCTCTATCACATGCTATTATTACTTAGTTTAAAAACGGCAAAATCTCGTTAAAATTTGTATGATTTATTATTTATGTATTTGTAAAATGTAACGTTAGATTCAAAAACGTCAATCTCCTGATACAGCTCAATATCAAAAGCGACAATCTCCGTTTTAACAACTCGAAACAATAATATTGTTTTGATTTATTTTCAACACGTGAAAACCCGGTAAAATTTGCAATATAATTTTTTCAACGTGATGTTCGTCAGTCTTTTGTTCATCTCAAAAGTGGTCATACACGTGTACTTGATTGAAAAAATTTTATACAATATTATCCATAAAATAATGGAAGTGAATGCATGTTCGACTATGCACCGGTAACTCCTGCAGTCAAGAAAACGAATAAAGCAAGAATCAATGTGGCAACGTAACGTGGCCAAAAAACTCAGGTTAGTCAAAACACAATTTTTTAGATTGTACCTAATCTATTAATGAACATATCGTTTATATTACCTTTTAATTAATTTTTAAGATATACTTCAAAAGATTTGCCCATCTATCCGCAGTGCGAGCACATATCGGGTATATATAAATGAAAACATTAAAGATACTTGACTTCCAAATGTTTCATAAACGATTTTACGCAACACCAGATAAACTAATCCACTACTCGTTCATGACTTCGAATTGCACAATAAGCGGCACAAAACGGTGAACACCCAAAAATGAAAAATATGCCCCAAAAACAACCCACATAAAATGTTTCGTGCGTGATCAAAATAAAAAAACATAACAGTGTGTCAAAATACATTTTTAACAATTTTGAGTTATTAAATTGGGTGATGGAAAAATTTGCAGAATCAGTTTATGTCCCCGTTGAAACGAGAGGTGGTGATCGTATAAGAAGTTTAATTTTCAAGAACAACACAATGCAAAACAATATTTTGTTAGTCAATTCAAATGCGTTGAGTTGCACTTCTGCCGGGCCGAGGCAGTAAAATGTACCTGCCATCCAAATTAAACATTAACAAAATGTATAGGATGTATACTGCCTAATCGCCGGAATATTTGCAAGTGAAGTCATCTTATTTTCGGATGATATTCAATACGAAATGTAATTTAAGTTTTAAGACCCCCGAACCGATGTATGTTCGAAATGTCTAGAATTTACCGAACGCTTAAACTACACAACGGATCCTGCAATGAAAAAAAGACTTCTAACCGATCGAAAAATCCACAATTTAAGAGCAAAAGTTTTCTTCAAACTTTTGCAAGAAGAAAATCCTGAAATTTGTACTACCGAAAGTGCCTGATCCGTCTGCGTATTCTACAAGACAGCTATACATGTACAATTTTGTGATGGTGAAAGGCTCGACAAAGGGTCCAACGAAATTGCTTCAGCGGTATTTGATTGTCTGAATAAAATGCAAGTTTTCACTCCAACAAAATAATTCGTCTTGTCGCAGACGGATGTAGTGGCCAAAATAACAACTCTACCGTTATCGGAATGTGTTGCAAATGGCTATCGTCAGACGCACCACCAAATATTCGAAATATACAGTTGGTTTTTCCTGTTGTCGGTCATCATTTTTACCGTCCGATAGAGTATTTAGCTATATCGAAAAAAATACAACGAATATAGGTAATTTCGGATCCTAAAGAATCCGTGGATATTTTTGCGGAATCTGCCACTTTAGTTCATTTGGGGGAAGACTGCAAGAATATGGATTGGAAAAGTGCAATACAACAACAGATGAAGCCACCCGGATCATGGCACTTCGGATTTAAGGAATTAAGTTTGATCGATAATTGAATTTTTAAAATGATTTATAAATTGAATTGAAATATAAAATAATTTAAATCGCAAATGATTTATTGTTTTTAATTTATTTTGTAAAACAACAGTCTCCATTAATTATCAGTAACAAATATGACAATCTCCATTCGTGGTATCAAAACCGGAAATCTCCATTTTTTAACCTTAATTTACAGCAATAATATTCAACTGAGAGCCTAATCGATGCAGTATAATGCAAATGTCCAAATTTAAATAAATTCTCTATAATTACTCTTAAAATATCTAAACCACTTTTCATCAAATATCTCAAAACTATAAAACTAGAGATTGTCGCATTTGATTCAACACCCCTCATATGTGTATAAAAAAAATAATATTTCAATTAAATCTTTCAAGTTGATTTTTTATCGTCGTGCAGTTTGGACGTAAAATCAATGTGCGCGGAATATAATTAAAATAAAATTAAATTAAAATAAAAAGTGCAGTGTTAGTTCTTTTTAATTATTTTTTTAAAGTTAATTACTGTGCATATAACAAATAATAATTAGTGCTAAAATAATAAGGGGCCTATTTTCCCCCAAAAAAACAATATCAATGGGTATGGGGATGCAATGGGTAAAGTGGAACATAGCCCAAAAATATAGTAACGATAAATGAAAAAAATGCTTCGACATCAAATTTAGCAAATTTGGTGATACCACCTTTTAACACTAATGAAATTACTATTTTAAAAAGTAAATGCTGCAACAGCAAATGAACATGAAATGAATAAAAATACAAGTGATAAAATAAATGCTTCAACAGCAAGTGAACCAAGTGCAATGAACGTAAATAACGATATTAATTTAATTAGTGAGATAGGTCACTTAAATAAAGAAAATTTAGTGCAAACCGGGATGGACAGATATATAACTGTTCAGACCAAAAGAAAAACAAGCCCGAAATCAACGCAATAAGCTAGTAAGACTACAGCGTCTAGGTTAGAACAAGGCGCTTATCAAATACCTCTCGGCAATAGATTTTCTAGCTTGGAGGAGGATGGTGCCGATGACACGACAGCCAAAAAGATAGAAAAGCCGCCACCAATTTATTTAAGAGAGGCGTCAAATAATGAACTCTTTAACAATTAATACAATCGACAAGTTAACGAATTCAAAATTTTATATTGCCCCGCTAAAAAGAGGCAATATCAAAGAAACGAAAATAAAACCTTTGGAAATTTATGATTTCAGAGCGCTTGTAAACCATTTCGATCAAACCGGAAAGCGATATTACACTTACCAGCTGAAAAGTCAAAAAGGGTTGACTTTTGTTTTAAAAGGAATGGAGAGCAGGGTAGAGGTGACCGACATTCATGCGGCTCTGGCCGCGCAAGGTTTCCATGCCAAATCTATTGCAAACATTTAAAATCGGGAGAACGTTCATCAACTGATGTTTCGCATAGAATTAGAGCCAGATGGCAAAAAACAAAGGAAACCACAGTATATATAACTTGTGATATTTACTGCATCGAAAAATCACTGTAGAGGAACCCAAAAAGCGAACTGGACCAGTACAATGTATCAAGTGCCAAGAATACGGCCACACAAAAGCTTATTGCACGTTGAGTGAAGTTTGCGTTATCTGTGGCGAACTTCATGATTCAAAACAATGCGACAAGACCATAAATGATCCATCAGTAAAATGCTGTAGTAATTGCGGTGAAAATCACACAGCAAACTAAAGCCAGAAGTCAAAAGCCAGAAATGACCCTCCGAAAGATAGCTGTATGGAATGCGAACGATCTTTCACAGAACTAAGTCAATCAAAATATAAACATCATGCTAATATTAGAAACACACTTTACAAAAAATACCTTTTTTATAATCAACGGATATTCAGTTTATGACACCAAGCATCCAGATGGAAGAGCACACGGCGGACTGCGATTTTGATCAATTGATCAAACGAAGAATAAAGCATTATGAACTCAACAAATATGATAAAGATTACATCCAAGCAACTAATATCTGCCTAGAAGAATGGTCTGGAAATTGTGTAATATCGGCTGTTTACTGCCCACCGAAACACGCAACCTAAAAGCTAAATAGCTGCTTTTTGATTGCGTGTTTCGGTGGGCAGTAAACAGCCGATATTACACAATTTCCAGACCATTCTTTTGCGAAAAATTTCATGCAGTCCTTGAAGGCTACTTGTTTCAAAGAAAATATCAGGTTAAACACAACTCAGCCATTACTGAACTAAATGATATAAAAGCAGGAGTTCCACAAGGCAGCGTACTGGGGCCAGTATTGTATTTGCTGTATACTGCCGATCTACCAACAACTGATAAAGTGGTAACATCATATTTGCAGATGACACTGCTATCATATTTTCACACAAAAATCCTCAACCTGCATCAAGAGAATTGCAAGATCACTTATACAAAATTTAAAATTGGCAAAGAACGTGGCGGATCATAGCGAATGCAAACAAATCAACACACATAACATTTACGTTGAATAAGCGTACATGTCCAGCGGTCAAATTAAACAATGTCGCCATTAAACAAACAACCAAATGTCAAATAGTTGGGTCTTCATCTTGATAGAAGATTGACATGGAGAAAACACATTGGATCAAAACGCAACCAAATAAAAATAAAATTCTCAAAAATGTACTGGCTGATTGGAAGAAAACCAAAACTTTCCCTAGAATGCAAGGTTCTACTATACAAAATGATCCTAATTCCTATAGGGACATATGGAATTCAACTGTGGGGATGTACAAGCGCATCAAATATAGATCTTTTACAACGAACGCAATCAAAAATACTTCGCTGTATTGCTCAAATACAAATGCTCCGTGGTATATCCGAAATTGCAACATCCATAGAGACCTTGGGATTAATATAATCTATTAATATAATATCTAATATATTGATAAATTTAATTTAAGTACATATTTAAGCTAACACAGATTATTAATTATTATTTATGCATACTAATAATAAGTATTTAACATAAGTTAAGGACTTAGATAATACATTTTTTTAGATTATAAGCTTTGCACCCTTCTTGTTAGTTTCGTATAAAGAAAGATTCAAGAACTAAGCCATTGGCAGTTTAAAAAAAATATATATATCTTTATATATCTCACAAAGGCCTTTGACCGAGTGAAACACGATACACTTTTAAAAAGCTGTATTGTTGTGGCTTCAGAGGTACACAGGTAAGAGTTCCACAGGGCTGTTTTAGGGCCTCTATTATTTTTAGGCTTTTAGGGCCTCTATTATTTGTGGTGTATGTAAATGGTATATTTAGTGGGTCTCCCACTGCGTTTGCTGATGATTTCTCATTTACATACGCTATTCCTAGTTTACCAGAAAACATCACTCAAATAGACCATGACTTACATATCTTGTCTGTATGGCTAAAAGCTCATAATTGTGTATTAAGACAGAAAACAAAATTATTTCATTTTAGAGAAACTCAATCAGCGTACCAAACAAAATATCATTCTTTTGAATGCAACGGTTACATAGAAGGCCCCCCAAATGATTGCTTTATAGTTAACCCAGTCAGTGAATGTCGATTTCTTGGTATTTTAATAGATATAGATTTAAATTGGGTAGCGCACATTCAAGGGTTAACAATTAAACTATTATTTGTCGCTAGGAAATTGTATGTTCTTCGGTCCTATTATCCTCAATATCTACTTAAAATGATTTACTATGTTCTAGCTGACTCAATTTTGCAATATGAAGTATCATGTTAGGGTGGAGCATCTAAGACTACGTTATCCTAAATTCTTCCGACAAAACCAGTTACTGAGATCTGTTTCAAGCCATCATAGTCGCCCTCGTAGGTGTTGAGACTGTTCTACATCTAAAGTGAAAGTAATTTTGTTACACATGCAGCATATAATCTAGGCTAGACCTGCGGAAAGTTTTTTTCAATATTGTTTCGCCAATAATTTTTAACAATTTACCAATCGATATCCGAATGTGCAGTAGCTTTTCTACATTTTCCAAAACCCTTAAAGTTTGGCTTCACCCAACTAAAGATATCGACCATCTATTCATTATATTACCTTAATTTACTTCAAATATATAATAAAATTATAAATATTAAATAAAGATTTAAAGGGTTTTAGATTAGTAGTTATTAAGATTAGTATTATATTACATTATAAGTTATCAATATACATATGTACATTAATGTATTGTGATATTTTAATAATATTTGTGATCTATTGTTAATAGTTTAAGCAGATTTATGTTGATCTATGATTTCAGTTTCAAATTAATCCATTGAACGTTCAATCAAAACCATTATCAATTGGCAGTTTAAAAAAAAAAAAAAAAAAATTACATCTTAAAATTGTTTCCAAATCGTTGCATAATATATAGGATATCGATTTAAACTATTTTTGTTTTAATTTAATCCGAACAAATTAATTCATGCAACAAAATTGTAAACACGGATGAACAAAAATGGGAACATCTACATATAGAATCCAGTTGATTTTTGTTTTGGTTTTGATATAATATCAATTAATTCAGTTAATTATAATTATAACAATATAACCTCATTTTTACATAAATTAATGAACTTTAAAAGTTTTAATATTTAATGAATTGATCTATATGTCATAGACAGTGGTACATAACCGAAACACTGATGTTTCTCTAAAATTTACTAAAATATAATTCGTACAACCTGTTTTATAATAACCATACTACTGTTAATTGGGCATATAAATCAGAACTCAGTTTATAGTTTCTTATTGCTTCAGTATATACGTATTTTATTTTTGATCGAAGAATTTTATTTTATTTATACCCGCAGCAAACGTATTGGTTTCAGAGCAAAGCCCCTTGGAAATCAGAGAACAAGTTCCGGGAAAAAAATTCTTACACCCTAATGTGTTCTGCGGCTCTAAAATGGTTATGAACCACTGGCATAGGATATTATGTACATATATCATTAACACGAGCAAAATTAAAAAATGCTTGAACAGGAAAATGAGATGAAAATATATTATGTGTGGTACCGACTGATAAGCCTATAAATACAATAAACTATCATTTTATTTTTGACATTATTCAAATCATTTTCATATAAATGTATTGTGAAAATCGATAAAAACTGGTATAGATTATAGTTAAATTTAATGAAAAACAGTTTATTTTTATTTTTTGTATGTGTGCGTAATAATTGGTAGAGGAATGGGTGCAAATAATACATGACAGCTGCAAATTATAATAAACGTATATGTAGGAATTTTAAATTTAAATATATTGTTATTGTTGTTTAAAACAAGTAATGGGGGTCTTAAAGAGAGATTTCATATTTAAATTCGCGGTATTTTTATTGAGATAAAATTTCAGCGCTCTTACTTAATAAGCGTAATAAGCTAATCCGATGACATAATGAACAAAAAAATAACTAGGTGACGGTATGCCGATCCAATAATGATAAAATAATTCGAGAACCTAAATAACAACAATTAATGCATATGACAAAAGGTAATCGTAATCTACATTCCACATATAAACGCAATGTTTTCTTTTTATTGAACTAAATCATCGCTTTCTCAATATGTATATACATACGTACTATTACAAAATAAAAATGAAAACTTTTATTTGGACACCCTGTTTTATAGAATGTAGAAAGGAAAATTTACTTTGTGTACAATAGATAGAATGAGGGTGTGGATATAACAACCCTTTCCTATGTACACATCCCTTATTATCGAGTATTAAGCATATATCTGAACGTACTTAACTTAGTCACATTTCTCCAAGTATTAATTTATCAAAATTTTATAGGTAAACGGGTACGTATGCAGGTAAGCTCACAATCACAATTTTTTGACAATAAGTCTTGTTACCTAACCTTTAAAGAATCATCACGATTTTTTTTTGTTCCGATTTACATACATATATACATAGAATCAAGATAATCCTCATAACAAAACAGTATTATTATTTTTTCCTCTTCGTATATGCCTGCCTGACTGCCTGCCGTTCGAAAGAAAATCAATTCAAATATTCTACACATAAAAAAAAAAATTCTTACGTTATCAGATCTAAAACTTTGATGAAATTCATGTGCAAAATGATAAATAAGATCGAAAAAGTGTTTTTTATGAAGAAAGATAAAAATCCTTTTTTTTTCGATTTGTTTTTTATTCATACTGATAAGATAAAAGTGTTGTCTATCAAAGTATACGAAATACGTATATAAGAAAAGAAACCGTATACATTCGGAGGGATGAAAGAAATATACGTCTTATTATTAAATTCGTTTAATGAAGGTGAAATATCCTTATTTTATATATGTATGAAGAATCCGTTTTTGCCCCTAAAACAATACGGATTTGATTTGATTATTGAAATTCATTTCGATTTAAATTTTTTTTCTCGTGTTCATATTCAAAAGAAGGATAAAGTTTGTGGTACACATCATATACACAGAAATGCTTTAGAGGTGGGTGCAAAATGATATCAAAATGTTAAGAACTATACTTCCTGATAATACTAATTGGAAAATTATGAAAAAGATCAAAAACGATAAGATTTTATAGCAAACAATATGGAACGAAAGTTAGTGATAGGCTTTATAATGAATATTATTGGTTCTAACCGAAGTCAGGTGGAACTTATAGCAATAATATTATATGAATGTTTGAATAAATATATGAACACCACTAAATGTGCAATATTTTCAAATTTTTGAATGATTGTCTTGGTACGAGAACACTTACACTTACCTGTAACAACAGAAAACCATCATGAGACAACCATTTAGATTAAGTAATACATTCAGAGTATGTGCAGTTCAAATCTTTGTGTATATGGAATGGGAAACTGGTAATATGTCAGATTGTGTGCAAGATGTTTAAATTTTTGCAAAAATACTTCGATTCGGTAGCCTTGTTTCCTAACATTTCAAAATGAAATCTGACTCAACTGTGAATGAATGACTATAGTTAGTCTAATATTTCGATTTTTCCACTTTGTGTAAAATAAGTTATGATTCAGCAACTCTCATTCAAATCATGACTTAATTGTGTATCATTGTGTCAAATCTCATTCCCTTCTGTTGTTCCAACTATTTTGTAATGTTTTTCAAATGTAAATTTTATTGGCATATTTTGAATATGGCAAATTGCCGAAATATCAATAAAATAAATTTGGAGAAAAAACTCTATATTTGGAAACAAATAATTATATTTTAATTATTCATAGAATCCACGTTCAACGAAATTTACAAAAAAAAAACAAAAAATAATATAACTTGATTTAAATGTTAAATCAAATTAATAGTGTTTGAAACAACTTTGAAATTTATTATGTCCCAAATAGCGTTACTGTTTGAGTTTATTATAGCAAATTATTTATTTACACGATTTAGTTACAACTGTTATAACTTTGGAACTGGTTCAACTGTAGAATTTCTATAACAAATTTTTGTTGCAGGGTCTCACATATTTCTTTTTTGCCAAGTTACAGCACGTTTACAACTTTAAAATTGCTTTAATCTAAAATAAAAAATAGGTCACAGAAACTCACTAAAAAATAAAAAAAATGGATCTGTAGGCCCATTTTTTATTTGGTCTCCACGGTTGCGGAGTTTTGCAGGTATATAGTTAATTTAGGTCCTCCAAGAATACTTTATGTGGAATTTTGCAATTTTTGTGAATATTTTTTTAGGAGGACATTGCTAAAACTGTGTAGCGGCATAATAATTTACATAAATTAAACAGCATCGGTCGTTGCAAAAATATTTATATCCGCGCCGCTTAATTTTGTAACATTGCTCAGTTGCTGAATAAAAATATTTCGATACGCTAGGATATCGATTATAATCGATTATCTATATTATTACTGTATGCAAAACCAAATGAATCAGCACATTCGGCCCAAGATAATTTAGAAGGTAATATACTTACTGGTTTCATTTTCGTTTTTTTCTGCGCATCTACCAAAATCTATCACCACGGCGGCATTAGTTGCGTTAAAAAAATATAAAATATCGTGATGTTTCAATGTTTATAGTTTTATTTTGGTAATTTTTGATATACATTTTCTAAACAATAATTAATAATTGTGCTGGTGTGTTTAAAAAAAAATACTTTAATTTTTAAGTGAAATATTAACGTTTTCAAATTGACTTCAACTAATTAAAATATTGCTTATATTAAATGTTATTTAATTTGAATAAATAATCTCCAAAATACAAAAGTTTTAGACATATATTTTTTTCATTACAAACAGACTCAATTTAAACATGAATATGTATTATTAATTAAAAAGCCTCCAAAACACAAAAGTACTAAAACAATTAATTTTTGACTGCATTCAAAACCAAATTTAAAAGTCCCAATTTAATGGATTGTGAGCCTGTGAAGTTTCTAACATAAAATAACACGTATACGTATATGGTTCCACTTAGAAAAAATTTACAGAACGAAAATCCGATTAGAATCCAATTGAAATGAATATGGATTGGTAAATTCCGCCATGTTTAAATGAGAATTTCAAGAAAGTGTTTTACTACATTAAGTGATTTTTTACATAATTATGGCAATATAATAATTATAAAAAAAACGAAAATTATAATAAATTTTATATAAAACTTGATATTCACACACGCTATAAAACATTAAGAATCTGGGAAAATCAATTAGGAAGTCATTTACAAAACCTACAATACATAAAAATGTAATTAAGCCTGTTCGCTAACGATAGGCCTATCAAACCTATATAGCGGAATCTTGCACAAATCTCCGAGAATGCCTTGTTATTTAGTGTAAATGAAAAAAAAACCTTAAGAAATAACTCAAAATATAAGTCAAAAAATAACTCATTTCAAATCTTCCGTTTGGAAAAATCTTCTTCTATGAAATGTTCTTTAACAATAGGCCTATTACACCTGTATAGCGGAATCTAGCCCAAATCTACCGGAGTGCCTTGTTATTTATTGTAAATGAAACAAAAATCTTAAGAAATAACTCAAAATATAAGCAAAAAAATAACTCATCTCAAATCTTCCGTTTGAAAAAATGTTCTTCTATGAAATGTTCCCTAATGATAGGCCGGTTAGACCTATATAGCGGAATCTTGCTCAAATCTCCCAGAGTGTCTTGTTATTTAGTGTAAATGAAAAAAAAATTTAGAAATCACTCAAACTATAAGTAAAAAAGGGCTGGAAAACCCATTTAAAATCCTCCGTTTGGAAAAATGTTCCCTAACTATAGCTCTATTAGACCTAAATAGCGAAATCTTGCCCAAATCTCCGAGAGTGTCTTGTTATTTAGTGTAAATAAAAAAAAAATCTTAAGAAATAACTGAAAATATAAGTGAAAAAATTACTCATCTCAAATCCACCGTTTGGAAAAATCTCCTTCCATGAAATATTTTCTAACGATAGGTCTGTTAGACCTATATAGCAGAATCTTGGCCAAATCTACGAGATGGCTTGTTATTTGGTGTAAATGAAAAAAAAAATTTAGAAATAACTCAAACTGGAAGTAAGGAAGTGCTGGAAAACTCATTTCAAATCCTCCGTTTGGAAAAATCTTCTTCTATGAAATGTTCCCTAACAATAGGTTTATTAGACCTATACAGTGGAATCTTGCCCAAATCTCCGAGGTGCCTTGGTATTTGGTTTGTTTAATTCAAGAATGATTCTAACAAAAAATTATATCGTTTTTGTATTTGAATCCGATTAGAAAAATGTTGGGTTTTCTTCTACCTATAATTTTTTTTAAATTATTATTATTGCTTGCTTTTAATAATTGACAAAATTTTATAAAACATCATGTTTGTAGACATAGTTTAATATTTCCAATATACAATATTAAAAATCACTCATTTTTTCCAATAAGAATTGTATTTTGAGTGTTACTAATCCAGATATATTCTTTGTTAAGTTTTATATTTTGTTAAAATCTTCACTCCGGTTGAATTGTATTGAATTTAATTCAAAAATCATTTATACATTTATTTAAGTCTTCATTTACATGAATGTGTGTTGTTTTTCAGTTTTAGTTTTTGTTGTTGTTTTTCCCATAGAAAAATTGATCGTTTACGCCGTAAAAATATTGAATATGTACATTGACAGTGTACCCAAAACAACACTCGAAAACAACAGAAATATGTCCCTCATACATCTTTTTGGTTGTTTTCGAAAAATAACTTATCGATTGTTTAAATATATTTTTAATTTTTTTTATATTTATTACAATTATGAATTTAAATTTATATATTTAATAATAAAAATTGATTTTAATATATATATTTAATTCTTTTTGGTAGTTTAATTTAATAACTAAATGTAACTTATCGATACATCGATATTTTTTGTTTATAAATGCAATCTGTCAGTGTCGCAAATATTTTTCAATTGCATATTGACACATTGACATCACAACAAACATGGATGCTACAACCGAAAAGCGATCAGTTAAGTTTTTGTTGTTGCTCACGATAAGTCGACAACAATACTCGAAAACAACGACGAAAACAACCATGTAAATGAAGTAAGTCTTCATTTACATGGTTGTTTTCGAGTGTTGTTTTTCAGTTTTAGTTTTTGTTGTTGTTTTTCCCATAGAAAAATTGATCGTTTACACCGTAAAAATATTGAATATGTACATTGATAGTGTACCCAAAACAACACTCGAAAACAACAGAAATATGTCCCCCATACATCTTTTTGGTTGTTTTCGAAAAATAACTTATTGATTGTTTAAATATAATTTTAATTTTTTTTATATTTATTACAATTATGAATTTAAATTGATATATTTAATAATAAAAATGTATTTAAATATATATGTATATTTAATTGTTTTTTGTAGTTTTATGTAATAACTAAATGTAACTTATCGATACATCGATATTTTTTTTGTTTACAAATGCGACCTGTCAGTGGTACAAATATAATAATAATTTTTCAATTGTGTAGAGGTGCATTATTATAACGTTCCGCTAAATCAATTAAAAATACTAATATGAGTTCCATAAATTATTCTGAAATTGAATTCCTGAATGAGTCTTTTGAAGACGATTTAGAATTAATTAAGCAAGAAATTGCAGTCAACTGTGCAAAGACTAGTCATACTATTATATACAAATATGGATGCTAAAACCGAAGAGCGATCAGTTAAGTTTTTGTTGTTGTCCACGATAAGTCGAAAACAACACTCGAAAACAACGACGAAAACAATCATGTAAATGAAGACTTAGCATTAAAATTCAATAGTAAAATCTTTGAGTATATATAAATAGAGAGATCATGCGCAGTTACAATGTTACCTCAATAGATAGCGTTACATACACGCTCTAGAATGTTTTTCTAATTTTTTGTGCATAGTATATTTAGGTTGCAATGTATCGAATTATACAGTAAGATTTTTCGCTGAAATATTTTGTTTTGAGCATCATTTGACCTTTATTTCTTTCAGCTTTTATGTATACAACAAAAACAACAACAAAACAATTTAAAAACTAAGGTAGACGAATTAATTTTTTTTATACGTTTTTCAGATTTAATAAAACCATTTCAAATTAAATGAAACTGTTTATAAATTAACAGAAACCATTTTCAAATAAAACGAATTAGAAAGAAATTAATTACAAATCCAATGAAATCACCTTTGAATCTAATACTGAGATTTATGAAGGAAAATCTGTAATAACAGTAACATAGCTGTTTTCAATAATTTAAAATTCGACAAAATTCATTTTTAGTTGATATTAACAATACAACATTAACTCGTATCGGTCTGATAGGAGGGCTCATTTTTTCATTGGTTATTTCGCTATTTGCAGATTTTCAGTTGCTGATGTTGTTTTACCATGAAATATGTATAAAAACCAAGACATTTTTCGTAATGAAAACACAATGAAAAATACAATAAAACTGTTGTCTATTGTAATTTTGGTTATTTTGTTATAATTGTTATTGTTTTTGAATGAACTGTTTCAATGAACTGTTTACAAAATGCAAGAGACAATTCTCAAAAATTTTCGGCAAAACAGGCTAACCGATAGAGATATAATTCAGCAAGAATGATGAAAACGGGATTCTAAAATAATTTTTACATATAAAGTTCTGGAATATGACCAATTATGAAGGAACTAGTTATTCCTTAACCGATTAAAACGACCTTTAGCATGTACGATGCAAGTGGAATTCTAAAATAATTGTTACAAGTTCTGAAATACGGCCAGTTGGAAGGAACTTTGTTATTCTTAACCGGTTATAATGAAATTCGGCATGTTCGAAGGTACTAGGGTCTTATTTAAAAGATTTCATATCGTCTTCATATCAATTGGTTAATAAATAGCCAAGTTCCTTCCTAATTTTGTTTATTCCACATCTTCTTCTAAATATCATTTTAGAACTCCACACTTTCTTTCGATTTTCATCATAATCGGCCCACAGTAAAAAAATTCCATTGAATTTTGCACACTTTTGACAGTGGGCAAATTTGCCTATCATAATCATGTAATTTTACACACATTGCTTAATAATTCTCGAGCTGTTAAAATTCAATGTACTACCACTTAATTTTACATATAGAAATTATAGTAGGTTATTAAGAGAAAAATACTGCAATATAGCATATATGAGAATATCAATATAAATACTTTTTATGTCAAACTACTTCGTTTGGACTGCGAATATAAATGCTTTTAATGTCAAATCACATCTTTGAGAGTGTGAATTTAAATACTTTTTATGTAAAATTGTATCGTTCGAAGAGTAAATATAAATCCTTTTTATGTGAAACTACAATGTTTGGAGTGCGAATATAAATACTTTTTATTTCAAATTACATCGTTCGGAGAGTGAATATAATTGATTTATCTGTACAATTATACTCTGAATGTGTAATTTTTTATGTCAAAACTCGTAATGTGTCAGTTTTTTTTATAAAAATTACGTACTTAAATTACGGATATTTTACGGACTAAAATGTAAACGAAACAAATTTCATTTCTTATAAGTATATTTATAAAATCAAGTACATATTCATTTCTTTCTTAAGAAAAAATAATAATTAAATAAAAATTAACAAAAACTAAGTGAAAAATACATCGTAAAATTATTTTAGGATTGTTCGCTAAAAATTGCCTGTATTTTTATGTAAATGTATTTTTGCAATTTTAAAATGATCTCGGAGTCATAATCTGAATAAGTTTGAAAATCGTTTTTGGCATACAAATTAAGGACTCCTTCCGATATGCTTGTATTCCGTTTCGTTGGTTTCATTAAACCAGTTTTTGATGATGTCCTATTCAGGTAATTATTATGATTTAACAACTTTGTCGCTAAATTAATCGACTCTTCACAAACCAGCTCCCCAGAACTATTCAAAACTCCGAAACTTTTTGGAAAAAATGAGACAACTTGCTCAGCAATTTAATGGAATACAGTCTATGGAATATAAAGTGAAGTTCGCCGCATATCTGTTACCATTGTATGAATAAAATCTGTATAAAATCGACCCAAAGGTTTTTGTTCATTCAATAATCCAACTTATTCTTCCGGCATTGTTGTCTTTGCTGAAGTATTGATCCAGTTGATAATATCATTTTTGTCAACATTATTTTCGACAGGTTGGTCATTTTCGCTCGATCGTTTCGCATTCATTTTCTTTGACTGAGGCTGGCGTAAATTTAATGTTCTCTGGATATAATTGGAAAACTTCGTTTTTTTCTGCAAAATATTGGACCACTTCTGCATCGTCAATTTCAGTTCCATCAGATTCAAGAACTAGCTTGGATCCTCCAATTCCTACTGCGTTTGCTAAAAAATAAAAAAATTAATTAATACAAATTTTAAAAATTGTATGTGTTCATTACCTTTCTCTATAACTGTTGATAAATAGCCAATAAATATGAAGCTTTTTTTGATTGTTCGACTACCATCCCAAATTTTGAAAACTGTCTAGTGGTACCGATGACATAATTTAAATATAATCTAAGGGAACAAAAAAAAGTTATTTATATAAACTATGCTAACATAATTCTGAAACCTCACCATAAGTGTGAGACAGCCCAAGTTATTGTGGCGTGTTCGACTTGCTCAACTGTACAGGTCATAAAAGGAAAAGGAGTGGATAAATCGGAAGGAACAACTATTATGTCATTTATGAATATATTATTAACTTCATACAATCTTAACTTGTAATTGAGTGTAATGGAAAACAAGTTTCCATGATAAGCTATATTTGAACAATTTTCATTGATTAATATATTTTTGATTGTTAGACATTTAATAGTTCCATTTACGTTATTCGATATAGCCAGCGACTGTGACTATATAGCTAAAATGCACAAACACGAGGATTACCTAACCTTAAATTTAATAAATTGCTTAAACGTACATACCTGTTAACAATTTTCCTTACTAATTTTATTTTCCAGTGACACTTCTTCACTTATTTTATTAGTAATTTAATTTCAAAAACGTAACTTTATAAATTTTAATAAAAACTATTAATCGTTTAAGTTTATTTTGATACAATACATGAATTATTTGCGACACATCTGCTTTCTACAAACTGCATAATAATAATGAGAAGTATGATTACTAATTAAGTAAGATACTCGTAGTTGTATATATGAAATAAAAAAAGAAAAGGGATTTAATGAAAATTACATGAAAATCATTTAAATTTAATTACAAAAGAATAAACATTTACACACGTTTTCTTGCACTTTTAAATTTATGTTTAAAAATAACTGAAATGTCCTGTAATATTATACAACAATAATACATTGAGCAGTTTTAAGCCATAATTTCAATTGAAACTATAGTAAATTTAAACTTAAATTAATTTTACATACATAAATGATTATTATTTACATTATTTTCAAATAAATTTCAACTGAAACTAGGAAAATATAGCATACATCATGTAATATTAAAGGGCTAGTACCGTAAATTTCAATTTTCGTTGAAAATTGCAGAAAAAATGTATTATTAAACGAAATTTAAATAAAAAAACTGACATTGTGTAAATTTTTTTTTTTTTTTTTTTTTTTTTTTTTTTTAATAACATAGCTATTTTTTATTTAAATTATCAAAATCATTACAAAAAGTATTCCTAAAAAAAAAAAATTTACGTAAAATTAGCGCTTTTGTCAACAAAGGTGTGTAAAAACCACGTTGAAAATTACATTTTTTTTTTACTGTGGGGTAAGAAATTACCAAGTTCCTTCGTAATAAACACTTCAACCTATTGCAAAAAAGGTTAAACTTAAAGGTTTATTATGAAACTCACAGAGTCCGTAGATGGCACTGAATTCACCCTTATTCTGTTCTCTCGTTGAACCCAATGAATTTCTAGCCTTTGCTTTTATTTTTGAAAGGGCTTGTTCAATTGGATTCAACGTTCAACATGGAAGAGTACGGCGGTAGGAACTTGCGAGTGTTTGAATTAGAGGTAGAGTTTCATTTTTTTGGAATGGTTAATTCCCAAATTTATAAAACCACCGTACTCTTTCATGTTGAACCCAGTTGAAAAATCGTTTATAGGCCGTGTTTATAATAAGAAAGTACAGAGAAGTCGGCATGGTTGGACATTTCGGGTAAAAAGAAAAGAAGCTTTTGTTAGAATAAAAAACCAGTACCCGTCTTAATTGGTTAGTTAGTTTCATTATTTCAAATCACAGTCATTAAAATTATATTTTTTGATATTTTCATTATATTGCTGCTTGCTGCGCTTCGTTGGAACTTGGAAGCAAATATATAGAGGTCGTCTGGAATAATCAAATTCATGCTGTTTTCTTATTTACCCTGCTTTCTAAATGAATTTATTTCGAAACAATTAAGTATACCGACTCCTCAGACGACATTTCGAAAGCGTCATCTATTAAAACCAAACTCTATCTCGCGGTCATCTATTAAAAATGTATTTATACATCATTAAAATAATCATTGCATTAAACGCTGTAGTTTAAAAGAGGTCATGGGATTTCTCAAGTGTTTCCAAATACCCTTCCCGTATTACGTACCTTTTAGAATTAGGATGCGGTTACATTGGATATGAATTCTTAAGAAAATTTCTTCTTATGAATTTGTAAGGATGTGAACGAAATCATCAAAAGGAAACTAAAAGCTTGTCTAATTCTTATGAACTCTCTGAACTTAACCTGGATTTCAATACCAACAAAATATTTAGTTTTTTGATCAGTTGTCCGTTTGAATTATCGGAACACTTTTGGCAGACGTGTTCCATTCAAAATCGACTACTGCGCCTTCTGGAAAAGAGCTATTTCTAAAAAAAGGTCAACAATTTAGTTAATAAATTCTGGAAAAAGAAAAATTGACCACTTCAAACAAAAGCGTTTTTATAGTTAATAAAAGTATTTATTTCTAATTATAAAAACTATGCCGTTTTTTCGAGGGAGACCCGTCTGCAAAGGCTAGCCAAATATTTACAGTAAAAAATGAATTTTGAAAAATTAAACTTGTGAAACAAAGGCACTCTTTGTGGGACCGAACACACAACAAGACAGCAGCAAGGGATGGAATAAAAATTATGGAGGGAATTTTTCTTGTGATGCGGTAAGATGAATTTTCAAAATTTGTATCCAAGTTTTATTAAAATTTGGCATATATGTTTTTGAATTTTGCATATTTTTTTAAAAATCCAAATTGAAAAGAAATCTTAAGGGGACAGCATGTGGTTTTCAAACGAGTAAGCCTATATTCATCAACGAGTCATTGAGTTTGAAAATGCGGGAACTGTACTATCAGGCTAAAATCTAGCAAATGGAGTATAAACATCTTTGGGTATACGTAATTCTAAAATTTTCATGAGGAAAATTGATGGGAGTGAGAGACTAGAAATCAAGGACAAAGAAGACTTGCTCAATTTATAAATTAAATAACTGAAATTTTAAATATCTGTTGTAAATTGTATGCGTCACGATCAAATAGTGAATCTCTCATCAATAAAAAATTCCTCTATATCCAAAGGTGAAGGTACCTTGTTGATAATCCACCAAAATTCCCGTAGCTTGCGAAAAAATAATGATAAAATATTTGCACATCTTAATTCATATTCCAACCTGCCGGATATTATATTTTTCTCAGAGATTTGAAAGTAATGAGGTTTCTAGTTATAAGATGCTTAATTTTAATTTGGTTGATTGCTGTAACAGTTCTAACTCATCAGGTATAATTGGCTATGTGAAGTCTGGTCTTAATTTCAATTTTGTTACTAAAACATTAAAAACCGCTGGCGTTTTGAGGTTAAATATTTTAATCAACTCTGAGAGTTTTTGTGTGGTTTGCGTATATCGTTTTCACTTTTGTTCAATCTTGGAGTTTGTTGATGAATTTTCGACTTATCTTAATGGTATCAGAAATAAAAATCTTATTATTATGGGTGATTTAAATATGGATATTTCAGAGTGTAATCTTACGAATCCTAATGTTAGTGTATATCTTCAAATGATGTCTTCCTTTGGGTTGACTTATAGTCCAATAGTTCACTGTAGTTACAGATACTACTTCGACCACTATTGATAACATTTGTTTTAGAACTAATGTTAACTCCAATCTAGTTACAAATACGGAGGTTTTAGTTTATAAATTATCTGACCATTGTATGTTGTCGCTTAAAATCACAAAAATAAACTTAAAAAATCGAATAGACTAACTAATATTCATTCTAGGCAAGTGATTGATCAGTCTAAGTTAAATGACGTTTTCAGTAGGGAAAATTGATCTCATGTTTTTATGCAAAAAAATTCAAATGAATCGTACAACAGTTTTCTTCAAATATTGTCAACTCACATTACACACTGGTCTATATCTATAGTTCAAAATTCTCAAAAAAACTAAAGAAAATCACCCTTGGATTTAGAATTTTTTGTCCAAAACGATTAATTTGAAAAATACACTCTTAAGAACTCTACGTAAACATCCCAGAAATATTATTAAATTAATTGATAGCATGAAGGAGTTACAGAGTAAAATAAGTGAAGCAATTCCTATAGAAAAATAACTGTAAATATAAAGTAAAAATAACAGTAAAATCGATGTGAAATCTCAATGGCGACTTGTAAATGAACTTTAAAATGGAAATAGTGAGAAAGCTATTATTGAAACCATCAGATCTCAGAATAATAATATTCTAAAAGATGAAGTAAATATTGCAAATAAATTTTATAAATATTTTGCCAACATTGCTGAAGATGTTAAAGATATTATTTCGTGTGAAAATCCAGTGGCATTAGAAGAATCCTAGTATTTATTCAGAAAGACACAAGAGAAAACTTTTTTCTTTACTCCAACTGATAGCTGTGAGGTACTTGATACCATTAATTTGTTTAATAATTGAATAGCATGCAGATGTTAAAATAAGTAACTCTCTGTTCAAATATGTTCGACCGCTTATTTCATCTGTTGTTAGTTATATTTTTAATCTTAATATATCAACCAGTGTTTTTCCGGATGTCTTAAAGAAAGCTGTGGTCATAGCACTACATAAAAAGGGAGATACACTTAGTTTGGATAACTATCGACGAATTTCTCTGCTTTCCCTTTTCTCTAAACTATTTGTAAAAATAATTAAGAAAAGATTACTTTCCTTTTTGGCAAAATTCAATTTTTTTTTCAAATAGTCAATTTGGTTTTAAGAGTTGGTAAAAGTACTGAAGATGCTCGGTGAGTACTGAAGATGCTATTTTTGTTTGTGAGCTAGAGCTCACAAACAAAAATATATTTTCTTTAAATAACGATGAATCTGCTGCAGTAAATTTTATAGATGTTACAAAAGCGTTCGACACTGTTGATCACAATTTATTATTATTGAAGCTAGATGGGATAATTAATAATTTAAGTTTAGTATATTACTCTCGATGGTAATATCGATTCTGATCCTTTGAGATCACAGATAATTCCTAATTCTCTTTAATTTTTTAAGCATATAGAAACAAGAGTTTTATCGGATATGAAACTGATAAGATCATTTCACCACAACATGTCATAATAATTGTATTTAAATCATAAGCTTGTTTTACTGTTTAATTTTTATTTTAAAACATTTAAATACTTTTTATATCTCAGTTTTAATCCTATATGTAATAAATCAAAAAAGAGAAGATACAATAAATAAATAAATAAAATAAATGTGATTAGGCTTTGCAAACTATAATAATTACTATACTGCCTTAAATTAATATTAAACAAAAATATTGCATCAGCAATTTTCAATGTTAAGTACGAATTCAAATTAAACACTATAACAAACTAGTCTCAAATATACAAATAAATCAAAGTGGATAATAGCGATAATTCAGCAAAATATATACAATTTCCAAATACACACACAACATAGTACAACAAAGTAATCTTAAATCTAAATTTAAACAATACAATACATAAACAAAAAATAAAATTAAATCATAAAATTTCATAATTTTTATGCTTGTGCCCATTTGGTAGGGAAACATAAAATTCGGTTATTAAAACAGAAAAAATATATGACATAAATTTATCGAAAAATTAAAATTAAAAAATTGGATTTTATATTTGAATGATTATGTTATGTTCTTGCATGAAAAATTAACTAGATTCACCATTTCGGATTTCGGTACATTCATATCGCAAAATTATTGTTATTCTCCCGAAAACTATTCTTATCACCTTTTTATACTATATAAATACAAACCAAATCCCCCAATAAATTAACAAAAAATGGAAAAAATTAAATCTGACCAAAAAAATTAAGAATACATTTTTTGTTCCCTATAGAATTCCGTTTCATATCACATCAACGTTCCATGTATACCAACTCTGTGTTGTGTGTTCAATGTTGATTTTTTTGCTTTTGTTTAATTGAGTTTTTCCTTAACAACAAAAAACATTATTTTAAAGTAACTTACCAAAAAAATAAAAATACCTAAACATTTAAAATTATGCCCACAAGATTTTCCCATTGGATAATTTATTTGGGGTTTTTCTTATAAACCATATAACCCAAACAGCAAAAAACTATAAACTGGCATTTATACATATACAAGCCCAGTGCTTGATAAAAGTATCGTTCAAATTACAAATATATGTATGTATATAAATACAGCTATTCATATACATGTAGTTATACACAGGGTGTTTTATAACGGGAAGGTATACCTATAAACTACTTAATTAGGGTTCCGTACACAAAATGTAAGGCCATGCGTAAATCGGCACCCTTATGGTGCGACTAATGAGTGATATATATATATATATATATATATATATATATATATATATATATATATATATATATATATATATATATATATATATATATATATATATATATATTGCATGCACATTTAGTGATTTAATTCGCAGATAATTTAGCAAATGTCGAAATAGTAATAGAAAAAAATTAATTAAATTAATTAATTAATTAATTAATGATGGTACCAAAAATGTTTATAATTTAGTTATATGGCATGTGATAAGTCATTTTAATGGGCCCATTTTTACGAAATATATAGGAAATAATTTATGTTTGCGCATTAGATAACCCCATAAAATCGACTATTTGATTTTTTCATGAAAATCAGGGTTGATATTAACAAACTGTAATGTCTTAATGCTCGGCATGTTTTGGGTAAAGCTGTTGTGTCAACTGGAGCTTATAATTATTCGGAGCAAAGCAATCGTTACAAAGTATTTGAACTAATTCCAGATCATTGAGAACGGCGTTGAATTGATATTGAAAGAGATTCGGACTAGCTGTTCCATACAGCAGCAATGTTTTCAGATTATTTTCTCAGTACGATGTGAGTTTCCCGTGAATTTCTCAAAATTTCCCGTAATTTTTGTATAGTTACCGTAATCGATGATATGATTCCATAATAAAATTGCCATGTGTACACTTCACGAACGTTTAAATGACCGCTTATCAAAGTAGTAATCTATTCGTAGAACACCCTGTACCTACATATATATATATTTATATTTATATATATATATATATATATATATATATATATATATATATATATATATATATATATATATATATATATATATATATATATATATATATATATATATATATATATATATATATATATAAGTATATATGTATATATATATATATATATATATATATATATATATATATATATATATATATATATATATATATAATATATATATATATATATATATATATATATATAAATATATATATATATATATATATATATATATATATATATATATATATATATATATATATATATATATATATATATATATATATATATACATATATATATATATATGTATATATATATATATATATATATATATATATATATATATATATATATATATATATATATATATGTATATATGTATATATATATAAGTATATATATATATATATATATATATATATATATATATATATATATATATATATATATATATATATATATATATATATATATATATATATATACAGACATAAATATATATAATGTATATTTTGTACACACAATTCAACATAAAAAAGGAATTAAAAAAATCCTTCTTAACTCGATAAATGTTAAAACGTGATAAGAAAATTTAATTTTTCCTTTACAGGACAAAAACTGTAACAGCAACAAGAAAAAAAATTAAAAATGGCAAGAAGAGAATTTCAATACATAAATATGTAATTTATTATTTTTTCCATTTTTTTGTTATTGAGTTTTTTGTTACGTTAATGTGAAATTGGTAGAAGGCAACAAGAAATCATACACAAAACGATAGACTGAATATGAATAAATGATGAGAATACAAATTTTGTGATACATGCGACTTACGAGTACATTTAGAGTTGGTGCTACAAGCTGCTCAATGATCCTATATTGAGGTCGTTTTCAAAAAAATGTTCAAAATGTAGATCTATGCCGTGCCATATAGGCTTTAAAACAAACAGGACTTAGCTGATTACTATATAGACACACAGTACACACTAGGCATTTGCCTATGAGGCCCATACTTTTTTGTTGGGTAAGGTTTAATCGATTTCAAAGAATATAAAATAGCAAAATAATTATTGGTACCATTTCTGATTGGTCATTGCACAACTGTTTCAATAAGTACATATGTCTGTCAAATATAAATAGCAAAATTGTAGGAAGTGACAAACATTTAATATCTCACTCAATAAGCCCAATAAAAGTTTTATATATAAATTTTAATTCTGCGTAAATATCTTGCGGTCATCGTCTACGTTTTCGGTTCCATGTATATTATCATAATTATATAATGTTAAATCTGTTTGGACATTTTTTATATGTACAATATACATTATGTAAGTGAACTTTAACAAAAAATCAATACAGTTGAGATAAATGCTGCTTAAGATTTTGGTGAATCTCTTGAACAATTTAAATTTGAATATAAGAATTCAGAGAAATGTACAATATCTTAACTTGGAAACGTGGAAAATGTTATTTTATGAAAATTTCCTAATAAAAGGTGTTTTTTATAGAGTTACACAAGTTTAAATCATAATAAAACAAAGAAATATATTTTTCATATCAATGAAACGGATAGAAAATTTTATGACATTAATGTTTAAATATGATTTCGGTCATGTGGCCGCCACGGCTGGCGTGTACAAGGCGCAATCTGAACACTAATTTTCACAAACTTTTCGCAGCATTTGCGGCCGTATTTCGCCAATAACTCTTCGAATGTTGATTTCCAAGTGTTCAATTGTCTCTGGTTTATCGTTTTAGACAAGTGACTTTCCATAACCCCAAAGAAAATAATACAACGGGGTTAAATCGGACGATCTTGGGGGGTTAAATCGCACGATCTTGGTGGCCAATTAATTGGACCATTAAGCGAAATTATTCTTTCATCAAAAGTTTCTTTAAGTAAATGAATAGAAGCGCGAGTTACGTGTATGAAAAATACACACACAGGAAATAAAAATGCACATTATACTATTTTATTTTAAGTATCATGTTCAATAATTTTCACACAAATCAAAAAATGCAAATTAATAATTTAGAACGGAAAAGGTTATAAAATTCGACACATGTCTTCAACATGATCGATATAAAAAACATAAATGATGATTAAGTAAAATTACAAAAAATGAAATTAAACCAAAACTAACAAAATTAAAATTAATTGTAAAGTGTGATTCCAACTCTAAAGAGCTCGGACAAAAAGACAATTCAAGTCTGAAGAATTCAACATATATACATAAATAAAAACTTAACTCTAAAGAGTTATTAAATTTGTTGTAATTTAATTTTAAGAAATACTTACTGTAATATTGACAATAAAAGTTTTTTTTTAAAATAATAATAATTGCAATACAAAATTGGCGCAGTTGATAGGATTTTCTTCCGAAGAAGAAGATTCAGTGATCGAACAATCACATAATAAATAATTAGTGAAGTGAGTGGAAACATAGCAAAGCTTAACATTAGTTTTTTCGAAGAAACAAAAAGTTGTTTCACTAACAGAAAACAGTAGAAAAATTGAAATTTTTTTTAACAAACTGAGTGAAAATCGAGAAAATTTTTTTAACATTAAACATTGCTTAAACGTAGTTGACAAGTTTTTAAAAGAAAATTAACTTATTTTTGTTTCGAAAAAGAACGTGCTTAAATTGAGTGAAAAAGTGAAAAAAAAAAAATGAAAATGGAAGAACAACTAAAAAATCAACTAGTAGAACAACAACAACACCAGCAACAACTATTAGAACAAGTGAATATTCTACAAAAACAATTAGCAGAACAAACAATGATAATCCAAGGAATAAAAACCACGAAGTTCGAATAAAAATAACGAGATACCACCATTCTCAGGAGATGACACATATAAACTCAAGTCATTCTTAAAAAGTATTTTGGAAACGGAAAGTCTATGTGGCCAAAATAATGAAGAGCTAAAACAATACTGTCTGAGAAAACTCATCAATACCAAAATAATTGGGAGTGCGAGAAACACCATAATGGAGATTCCGGAAAATCAAAGAACATGGACCAGCGTAATCCAGCAACTACGACTAAGATACAGACCAAAAAATACAATACATCAATTGCTGTTCAACGCAAAGGAGATAAAGGTATTCAATTTGAAAGACTTATTTAATAAATTAAATAGAATTAAGAGTGAATGTAGTGAAATTTGTGGCTTCGATGATGAGGATAATTTTACATATCAATCAATTGATAGAGAACTAGTACAAATTTTAAAATCAAAAATAATTCCTATAGTACAAATGCAGATTGACTGTAGAAAATCTTTATTCGAATTAGATAATATTTTGTGTCAATCTGAGATATATTTAACAGAAGATATCATTAAAAACGAGTATAAAATAAATAGAAATTTAAGATTCATTAATGAAAAAAAGAATAATAGTACCAATAATTCTAACAATAATTATAATTATAATAGTAGAAATAATGGCAATAAATACATTAATAATAATTTTGATAAAAATAACAGTTATTACAATAGTACAAATTATAATAAATCAAGACAATTAAGATTACCCGAACCTAGAATTAACAATCAAAATATTTCAGGACAGTTTAGATTACATGAGCTTAGAAATAATAATCAAAATAATCAAGGACAATTTAGATCACCTAACATTAGAACAAACTCAGAACAATACAGACGACAATTTGAGACTAACAGAAGTAACCAATACAGAAGTAATCATATTCCTAACCCAGAACCAATGGAAGTAGACAATATCACTAGAAATTCTGAATTCAATCAAGAGGTAAATTTTATAGAACAGCCTCATCAAACCAATTACCCATAATACAACTAACCTTTGACAATCATACTATAAATTGCTTAATAGACACTGGATCGGATACCAGCCTAATAAAACCCAACATTTTAACATATAAAATATTCAAATTAGAACAACCAATAATGTATAATTCTTTGGGTGGACCAAATTTTGTCACCGAAAAAACCGTGACCCCCATCCCGAAAGAATTAATAAAAATAGGAACGCTAGAATGGAAAATTTTCCCTCTAAAGAGTAGGAAATATGATGCCATCATGGGTATCAATTTTTTAAGGCCATTCGAAGCAACCATAGATACAAAAAATGAACACATGAAAATATTCGACGAATATATAATTCCATTCATAAATATTGGATGTCCTAGTGAGCTTACCCAAGTAAACCATCTGGAACCAATAGTAGATTCAAAAGAAGAAATATTTACAAAAATTAATCAAACCCACTTAAATAAAGAAGAAAAGGAATACTTAAAAGGGATTTTAATCAAAAACAAAGATTTATTTTTTTCCGAAGGCGATAATTTGACCTTCACCCATGAAATAAAACATAGTATAAAATTAAAACATGATAATCCAATTTATTGCAAAATTTATCGTTACCCACAAATACACGAGAAAGAGATTGAAAAACAAATGCAAACATGCTAAAACAGGGCATAATTAGAGAATCAAATTCACCATATAATTCACCTCTGTGGATTGTTCCAAAAAAATTGGACAATTCTAACGAAAAAAAATGGAGAATTGTTATTGATTACAGAAAAATCAACGAAATCACAATAGACGATAAATTCCCCATTCCAAATATTGAAAATATCTTAGATAAACTGGGAAAAGCCCAATATTTTTCAACAATAGATTTAGCAAAAGGTTTTCATCAAATACTAGTAGATAAAAATGATCAAAATAAAACCGCATTTTCAACACCATTTGGACACTATGAGTATGGAAGGATGCCTTTTGGGTTGAAAAACGCCCCCGCAACTTTCCAAAGGCTAATGAATTCTGTTTTAAGAGAATTCATTAACAAAATTTGCGTAGTATATCTTGATGACATACTAATTTTTAGCACATCCATACAAGAACATAAACAAAATTTTTAATAAACTAAGGGAAACTAATCTAAAAATTCAGATTGATAAATGCAATTTTTTCTGCAAAGAAACTGAATATCTGGGACATACGTTGACACCAGAAGGATTAAAGCCAAACTTGAAAAAGATAACAGATATACTAAATTTAAAACTACCCGAAACACAGAAACAGATAAAGTCATTTCTAGGAGTAACAGGATATTATAGAAAATTCATAAAAGATTATGCAAAAATAGCCCAACTGATGACGAAATACTTTAAAAAAGATGTAAAAATCAATAAGTTAGACCCAACATACGTAAACGCATTCGAAGAATTAAAAGTTTTGTTGACAACACATCCTATTCTAAAATACCCAGATTTCAACAAGCCATTCGTGCTAAACACAGACGCTAGCCAATTCGCAATTGGAGCTGTGTTACTTCAAGACAACCACCCGATAGCTTTCGCGAGTAGAACGTTAAATAACCATGAAATCAGGTTCAGCACTACAGAAAAAGAATTACTAGCAGTAGTATGGTCGATAAAATACTTTAGACCATATATTTACGAAAAACAATTCGAGTTAAAAACCGATCATCAAGCCTTAAAATGGTTACACACCAAATACTTAGGCAAGGATCTAAATCCCCGACTCCAAAGATGGATCTTATCACTTGGAGAATATAACATGAAAATTAGTTATCTACAAGGTAAGGAGAATAAGATTGCAGACTTTTTAAGTAGAATTAACACAGATAGCCATGAAATTAATGAAATAAGAACTATATTTCAATCTAACGAAGGGAGAAACCTCTCTTTACAAAATATTTTTTAAGAGATCAATAATGAAGAAATAGTAGATGAAGTCCCCGATAATAACTCTATACAACCGACAATACATTCTCAATTAGAAGAACAGAATGATAATATAGTAATCCTAGAAACAATTGTAAATAGGTTCAAAACACAGTTAATATTCACTGAAAATTTCACTAGCGAGTTAGAGAATATCTTAGGAAATCGTAGAATTAATATTAACCCAACCATAACCAATACTTCACAGGGACAAGAGTAGCATAGCAATTCATACCCAAATTTCAGATAGGGAGTTCTATGTTATCCAAAAAATATTAATAGAAGAATTTCCAACTACAAAATTTATGAAATGTACCCATTTTGCACAAGATGTAGAATCAGAGGACGAATTAATTAAAATCGTATCGATTCACCATAAAGAACAAAAACATCCTGGTATTATTTCATTATATGAAAATCTAAAATTTAAAGTCTACAACAAAAACATTAAAATAATTATTAACAAAGTTACTAATAATTGTGACATTTGCAACCGAGGAAAATATGATAGAAATCCAATAAAACCAAAATTCGAAAAAACCGAAATACCTACAAACAAAAATGAAATAGTTCATGTGGATACTTACGTAAATAAAAAACAATCTTTTATAATTTTCATAGATAAATTCACGAAATTCGCAACAGCCTACCCTTTAGAAAACAGAAACCATACTGAATTAATAGAAAAATTTAGAATGTATTTTAATCACAAAAAACCCTTAAAGTTAGTGGCAGACAATGAATTTAAACATATCAATGTTAAAGAATTTTTAAACCAACAACAAATAGAGTTACATTTAGCCAAACCCAATAGCCATACAGGGAATTCAGATGTAGAAAGACTAAACAATACCCTCACTGAAAAATTACGAATTCTAAACTTAGAGCAAAATAACCCAGTGAGAATCCAAATGTTAGAAGCCATTAAAAGTTATAATAATCAATACCATAGTACCATCAAATGTAGTCCACTAAACGCCGAAGAAGGAGCACTATCTAGAGAAGAAATCCATAATAATTTGACAAACGCACAAAACAAAAGATTAGAAAAATATAATAAAAGTAGGGTTTTCAAAAACTAGTACTAATAAATTAATATTTCTAATTAAAATACCATATAAAATGAATAATATAAATAAGAAACTAATCATTCCTTTATCAAATATAAATAATTGTGAAACAATAAATTACCAAATTACAAAAACATTTGAAATAAATAATGAATATTATGAATTAGATGAAAGTAAATCTTTTCATCAGTTAAATAAGCTAAAACATTGTATTTTAAGTAAAAATTGTGAAAAAATAAAAAATTGTAACACAGAAATTTATAATATTAATGATAATAGTATAATAATACAATTAGCAAATAATCTAATTTTAAAATCAAATTATGATGAGAGAAAATTTACATTAAATGGAAATTATTTTATAAGATTTTATAACTGTACCATTAATTTAGGAAACCATACATTTTATAATAATATTAAAGAAATAAAAGATAACTATATAATTCCAAATCTAGAATATAAACCTATAAATAGTACATTAACATTCAAAGAAATAATATTAGAAACAAATAAGAATATAGAAGAAATAAAACTTTTAAAATATCATAAAACTTTTGTATACTCAGGAATAAGTATATTTTTAATAATATTAATAGTAATAATAATAGTAATAATGATCTATAAATGTTATAAAAGAAAAAATCTAAAAGTAAAGGTTATAAATCGAATTCAGGAGAATTCTAACGCCAACGAAGGGAGAGTTACGTGTATGAAAAATACACACACAGGAAATAAAAATGCACATGATACTATTTTATTTTAAGTATCATGTTCAATAATTTTCACAGAAACCAAAAAATGCAAATTAATAATTTAGAACGGAAAAGGTTATAAAATTCGACACATGTCTTCAACATGATCGATATAAAAAACATAAATGATGATTAAGTAAAATTACAAAAAATGAAATTAAACCAAAACAAAATTAAAATTAATTGTAAAGTGTGATTCCAACTCTAAAGAGCTCGGACAAAAAGACAATTCAAGTATGTAGTTGATTCTGAAGAATTCAACATATACATAAATAAAAACTTAACTCTAAAGAGTTATTAAATTTGTTGTAATTTAATTTTAAGAAATACTTACTGTAATATTGACAATAAAAGTTTTTTTTTTAAATAATAATAATTGCAATACAAAATTCGCGCGCTGTGTGGCATGTGCGCCCGTCTTGTTGGAACCACATGTCAGCTGGATTAATGCCAGCTAATCGAGGTACGAAAAAATGTCTAATCATGTCCCTATACCGCTCTCCATTGACAGTAACATTCTGACCATCAACGTTTTTGAAGACATATGGACCAATGACTCCACCAGGCCATAAAGCGCACAAACAGAAATTTTCTGTGGGTGTGATGGTGTTTCGACAAAAGCTTGCGGATTATCCTCACTCCAAATGCGACAATTCCGCTTATTTACGTACCCATTCAACCAAAAATGGTTTTCACCGGAGAACAAAATTTTGAATGGAAATTCAACATCAATATCAATTTGCACTTCAGCCTATTCGCCGAATTGGCGGCACATACGATGGCCGTTTGGCTTTAATTCCTGCACAAGTTGAATCTTGAAAGCTTTTAAGCCAAGATCCTTTCGTAAAATTCTCCATAAAGTGGAAGGACACAACCCCAGTTGCTGAGAACGACGGAGAATTGATTGATTCAGATTCTTCAATGCTTTCCTGTACAGCGGCTACAGCTTATTCAGTGCGCACTGTTCAGCGTCTCACGGGATGCAAATTATCATTAAGAGTAAACGTGGTTTGGAAACGATCTATTGTTATTTGAATTAGCCGCTCTGAAGAACGATTATGCACGCCATAAAATGGACAAAGTGCACGATAAGTTTGACGAACAGAACCATTATTTTGATAAAAAATTTCAACAATTTGCAAGCGTTGCTCTGATGTAAGTCTGTCCATAAGGAAATGTCAAACGAAACTAAACAAAAAGCTACTATCAGCTGTTAAATGGATTGTCAAATAATTTTGGCAGTGTTGCCAACTCAAAGATGTGAACCTCTAAAAATAAACTCCCTTTACCTGTCATTTTATTGGCAAGGGGTAGACGACCACAGTCATATGAAGAAAATCAGGTAAGAAAATTTTACATGATTATTCCCATTAGCATTATTGTACAATAAAACGTATATAACAAATGATGAGATAATAGAATTAATTGTGGAAGGATTTTCGGACTAAAGGATACCGAGGCGAAAGAAAAGTGACGGTGTAGGTTCAGTTACAAAGTGACGGTGTAGGTTCAATTTCATGTTCTCCACCCACGATCGTCAAGTATAATAAAATTGGCACCTGGTGTAATAAATTGTAATAAATTTGTAATAAATTCTGGCCCAAGTCCCATCTTGATATCTCAATCATATCCAAAGATACAAAGTGGCGGTGTGGGTTCAATTTGATGTTACACCGCCCACGGTTTTCTCGCGAACGGCAAGTGTAATAAAATCGGGACTTAGTGTAATAAATTGTAATAAATTATGGGCTAGGTTTCGTTGTGGCGGGCTGATTTGGCTGGTGCAGCTTCAAAGCTACCAAATCGGCACACGATTTGTTATAAACAAAACGAAAACAAACTGTTCAGAAATAAAGTAGTTTTACAAAAATTAAAAATTATCAATTAAAACTTTATCAATTTGAATTTATAACTATCTCAAGCTCTACTCAGAGAAATTTTACTTATCTCATAGAAATTTGAAAATAAAAAATACACTATAACTAGAAGATGAAAACCTTCCAAAATCTGCCTATAGAAAAATCCCATAGTAAATTTCATCGTTTCATATAAAAAAAAGAAACGAATCGGCCTATACGCATACGCATGATTTAATTCTTTTTACTTGTGTCAAGGCCTATGGTATAGAGGCATTGTTATAACTAATTTTATTTTCTTATTAATTTATATCTATAGGTATAGTGTACATACATTAATATTTTTTTTGTTTTCTTTCTACTATTCGGTTCACGTCCACACGAAAAGTAATGGTTAAAACTCTCTCTCGAGCCCTTCTTGGGCTTGGTTTATGTACTAGTTTGTCCGCCCTTCTATATATTTTTACAATTTTATTATTATCGTTTTCGTTCATTTTTTTTTATTTCTGTTTCTCCGATTTTCGAAAAAATGTATTAATTTTATTTTCCAAACCGGTTGCATTTCTAAACTGGACGAAACAAATATGTAGTAAAAAAATTATTGAGCCCTTAAGGGATGTTCATACTACATGTAAATATCAGTGGGTGATCGTTACAGAATATTTTATATGACTTGTGGGCCAATAGTTTAACACTTCTAATGGAAGCAGCAAATGAGGCCACTACTGATATTAGCTGCTCTTAATAAGCATTAACCTGATATAGTAATTTATTCCAAGAAAACCGGACAATACGTCGGCTATGGCAACAGTAAAAATCTCCATTACTAAAATGGAAAATAAATAGGTTAATAGTCCTATTTATTTTCCATTTTAGTAATGTAGAGTTTTACTGCTGCCAGTTCTGGATGGACCGAGAAAACAGAGTATTCACTATTGAAGGCAACAAAAAACTAAAAGGCCAACATTATCGAGCCCACCAATCAGGCAATTAGATGGACATTGGGGCAGAAATAACGTAGAAAAGACTACTACTTTCTCTAACTACTTGAAAAAAGTATTCACACCAAACAAAAAAACTAATAACTGTGAACAGGCAGAAAATGTAAGTAGAAAAAGGTTAAAAATACCATCAAAAACTGTATCGGGAGAATGATCAGAGAATTACTTGATAAATACATAAAAATTATAGCTTATATCTTTAATTCGATTATGAGATGTGGCTGTTTCCCTCAAAAACGAAAAACATTGCTAATTACTTGGAAGAGACTTGCTTCGTATAGGCCAATAAGTATACTTCCAATAATTTCAAAACCTTTTCAAAAAATTAAAACCAATGTTTTCACATAAAAACTCTCAAACTGCATCAAGAAAATTGCAAGATCACTTACAAAATTGAAATACAAAATTGAAAATTGGCAAAGAACGTGGCGGATAAAATCGAGTTAAAACAATTCAACACACATAACATTTACGCTGAATAAACTTCCATGTCCAACGGTGAAATTAAACAATGTCACCATCCCTCAACAAACAAACTACAAATACATATTACATCTTCATCTTATTACATCAACATCTTTTTCAGGGTTATCTCAGGGCCGTACGATTTTATTTTATTATTATATTTTGTTTATGGCAAGTCTTTATGATGACGTCCATGCTTAAATTAAAACAGATCAACCTGCAACATAGCAAGTCAGCTTCCTGTGAGTTGAGGGAACTGCTTCCTAGATCGCATACAGATTTTGGTCTAATCCATAGGAACCGTATCTTATTGATGGAGCGGTTTCTGGTTTGAGCTCGAAATTTGGCAGGATCTTTGATAAGTCCACTGTCCTTAAAACTAGAGCGTGCATTTACATTTCTAATGCTATTGATTCCGCTCTAATTAATGAATGTAGCACTGCTGATCTTACGACAGTGCTGATCACTCACGTTTCAAATTTGTTATTGCGTCAGCCTATCTACCCTATGATTCCACCTCACCCCTTCATTCAGACGAAATGGTGAATCTTGTAACGTGGTGTAGGGTCAATAAACTACCTCCAGTGATTGGTTGTGATGCTAACGCTCATCTACCATTTGGGGCAGTTCTAATACTAGTAATAGAGGATCATCACTGTTCAATTACATTTACCCTTCTGAGTTAGAGGTTCTCAATGTGGGTTGTGAGCCAACGTTTGTCAACTCGGCCCGCAAAGAAGTGATTGATATTAGCTTGTGATCTATGTCCATCGTTGACCTGATTCTAAATTGGAGAGTGGCGGATTTCTCCGCTTAGCTCGTTTCACTACTAGATTTGCCTAACCAGATTAGGTCTATCGCAGATCTTGATTTGCGGGCAACTGCACTAACTGCGATCTCGACTGCTTTTGAAGTCATGACCTCTTTTAACAACCAGAAGAAGCGTAACAAACCCTTCTGGTGTTCTGAACTTAAACAGTTAAGGCAGAGTGTGCGTAAAATTAAAAATAAAGCCAAAACTACGAATCTCATTTCGGATTGAAATCGATTTTTATTAGCTCAAAAGGCTTATAAAAAAGTTTAAGATCCGCGCACAGGACTGCGTGGAAAAACTTCTGTGAAGAAATTGATAGCGTATGTGTTGTCGCCGGACTTAACAAAACTCGGACTAAGAGTGATACGTGTAGACTCGATAATCTTCGTCTACCTTCCGGCAAACTAACCTCCTCGTGCAGGCGAGAAGTCGTTGAGCTACTATTGTCTGTCCACTTTCCTGGGTGTGACATTGTTGATTCGGATATGGTTGCCTCCGAGCCACCTGACAGTTTTGTCGGTACTCCAGATTGGAACTTAGTCCGTAGGCTGATCACTACTGATGTTTTACGCTGGAGTGTTTTCTCGTTTGCACCTTTCAAATCGAGTGGTCCGGACGGCGTTTTCCCTGCTGAATTACACTATGGTTTTATACACATCAGCACTTACCTGCTTAATCTGTTCCAGGTCTGCGTTGCTTTTAGCACTGTACCACGTACGTGGAGCACGAGTAGAGTATTCATACCTAAAGCTGGTAAGTTGGATTATACTGACCCAAAGGCTTTTAGGCCCATTAGTATGACCTCCATCTATTTAAAGCTTTAACTATCTCCCCTCTCAGTAACATGCAACATGCTTACAGAGATGGCAAGTCAAACTGCTCTACATGAACTCGTAACTATAGGGTTGAAAGATCACTTAACTACAAACAGTTTTTTAGTAGGTATCTTCGTGGACTTTAATTGCGAGAGCTTTTCCACGATTTCACAAGTGCGTGTACCAATTTAATATTGATTAAACCATTGTTAAATTCATCGATTCCATGCTTAAGTCTCGAATAATTGGGACTCCGCTGGATGAGGGGTTCTCTCACCCTTGTTGTGGCTCATGGTTATCGATGAACTACTTTATAAATTGCAGCGATTTAGGTTTATCGTGCAAAGCTCAGCGGATGATCTTATTTTGACAGTTTCTGGGAAATATCTGAACGTCTTATCTGATCTGACGCAGAGCGCCCTTAATATGGTAAAAGTTTGGTGTCTTATAGAAAAGGGCTTATATGTCAATCTCTCAAAGACTGATCTGGGTGTCTTTACGAGACGTAGAGACAATACTAATCTGTCTGTTCCCACTTTCTTTGGTAGAGCGATCACAAGGACAGAGCACGTTAAGCACCTAGGTGTCATTCTAGAAGGTAAACTCTCCTGGAAGTTTCACCTTGATTATAAGCTGCAAAAGACCATTGCTATTTTTTGGGAATGCAGAAGGGCCTTTGGCAGTTCCTGGAGTCTGACCCCCAAAATGATGTCGCTCATCTATAAATCACTGGTTTTCCCTTACTGTCGTATGCTTCAGTTGTTTGGTGGCCGGTTGTGAAACTGACGTTTTCGGTGGCAAGGCTGGATTGATTGCAGATGACAGCCTGTAGGGCTATAACAGGGGCTCTGTCGTCCGTTCCTCTTCTTGCTATTGAGTCTATTCTACATCTGCCCGAATTGCAGTTCAACTTAAGTCATTGGGGCATGGATTGTCTTCGGGACTTGTACGGGGCATAGACAGATTCTTAATAAGTATAAGTATTCCGGAGCTTGACATGGTGAATGACAGGCTATTGCCTGAATTTAACATCACCAATTCATTCTCAGTTGTTTTCCCTTCGAGAGAATGGTGGCGGCTACTTACTGTGTCCAAATTAGTCAAAGATTGCAAGCACTACATTAATCTCCTTTGCTCTAATACGAGAGTAAGGATCATGTGGGTGTCTGCTCATTGTGGCGTTGAGGGGAATGCGGTTGCTGACTTTTTAGCGAAAGCTGGTTCGCGTAGTAAATTTGTTGGCCCTGAACCTGCAATTCCTCTGTGTTTCAATGGTGGTAAAGACCCTATTAAGAAGTTCGCTCTACTTGAACTGGGACTGAAGTGGCGTTCTACTCCTAGCTGTCGAAAAGCGAAAAACGACTGCTTACACTACCTCTGCAGCTGACCGGTCTTCGTCGGAGCTAGATCCCAAATGTTCTCTTCCGGATCTTTGAACGTAGATCAGTTAGTATCCATTCCTTGGTTCAAACTTTTACAGTTTGCTAAAATTGCAGTACGCTCATGCGATTTAGGATAAATCCTCTTGGTTTGCACCGTGGGCCCATTGTGACATTGAGTGCGGAACCTTAGTAGGTTCCAACCGTTTTAATAAAATAAAATAAAAAAACACATTGAATCAAAGTGCAATCAAATAAACATAAAATGTTCAAAAATGGTACTGGCTTGATTGATTGGAAGAAAATCAAATTTTTTCCTAGAATGCAAGGTTCTACTATAAAAAGCGATCCTATTCCCTATATGGACATATATAATGTGACTGTGGGGTTATACAAGTGCATCAAATATGGATCTTTTGCAACGATCGAAATCAAAAATACTTCGCTGTATTGCAAATGCTCCGTGGTATATCCGAAATCGCAATATCCATAGAGAACTTGGGATTAAAATGGTGAAAGCTATGATACAAACACACAGTTTAAAGTACCTTTTGACTCAATATAAATTAGCAAGGGAACTGTTAAGGCAACCGAATATTATATTCATACATACTAATATTAACTATTTAACGTAGGTTAAGGACCTAGATAACATATGTTTAGATTGCAAGATTTGCACACTTTTTGTGGGTTTCGTATAAATAAAGATTCAAGAATAAAGCCACAGTTAAAACAAAATAAAATTTACAATTTTTATAAAATTGGTTTACATTATTAGTAGAATACATATACATATGTTCAGGCAACAACATAAAATTATTACATATTCTATTTCATTATACAGTGAATTATGGTAGCTCACATGAAGCACTATTCCAACTCCATGTGAACGCGATAAATTCTATTACTTTATGATGTTGGTATACGAAACTGAATTTTGCTTTTTTTATATCTCTTTTTTAATCAGTGATAAGTTGGTTCTCGATCAGTTAAGTTAATGGCATAGCATAACCCGTTAAGTTAAATAAAACATTGTAATAAAATTGTATAATAAAATAATTCAATTAGTTTTTATAATAAAAGGAATTGTGAACTTTGTAACACTGTTGGATGGACGTGAATCATATTTTAAAGGCAATCCCTGGCATTTTTATAATATAGTAAAATTTTATTTTAAGCAAATTTCCTAAAAAAAATTCCGATACAGCAATAGTACAGCTATGGGCTCTGTAATTTTTTTATGCAAAGTTCGGAATATATATTGCTTTTGAGATTTTTTGTATACCCCACTGATTAGTTTTTGCCTACACAACATGTTTCCCCAGCACGCATATGTGCCCAAAACCAATTAAAACTTCAACCTCCATTTTAATTCTCTTCCACGCTCATTTCAGGAACGTGAAACCCGGTTATGGCGTAAAACAATATTATATAATTTTTAGCTAAGATATATAAATGTTCAACTAATACTAAAAGAAAAGAAATTAAACAGAAAATACACACAAACAACAGCAAATATATCCACCACTCTTTATCGGCCATTTAATATAATCCATTAATGCCAAAATTATTACTTTTAAAAGTCAATAAAATAAGATAAAGTAGTTTTAATTCTTCCATAACAGCAGATGTGTAAGGCATCGTCGATATTGAATCGGGAAATTATTGTTTTTCCATCTTCTGCCCCAACGTGTATCTGTGTGTTCTATCTATCTGTCTATTGGATGGAATTTTCCAAAAAATTTCTTTATTTTCTACTTGCTGTTATATTTATTTTTATCTTTAGCAAAAGTCAAACAATAAACCAAATATTTTTTTTTTTTTTCGATTTTTATTTGCGAGATGAAAGGAAAACAATATGATTTTTTTTTGAGCTCCTTCCAGCTTTTGCACAAAATATAGGACAAAAAAACCTTTTGAAATGTTTATAGATTTTAATCTATCATGAAAAGGAAAATCAAATGTATACCTATGTATATACGAGTATGTATGTGTTTGTGTATAAAAAATATAAAAATAAACGTCTATTTTCGAAAAATATATAAAAAAGCTCGATTTAATTTTGAAAGTGGGAAAAAAAATATTATCGGAAAGTTACATACAGCACAAAATACAGAAGAATGGAAATGAATGAGAAAAATTTTAGGGAAAATATTTCGATTTTCTTTTGTTTTGTTTTGCGGTAAAAATAAAAATTATTTAAATGATTGGAAAATTTTATTTTCTACGTTTTGTTTTCCTCAATTTCTCTATTTTCTTTTTTTGTATAACTTTCTATTTTATTCTTTATTGATTGTATTGATAAGAAATGGTTATTGTTGTGCATGAGGATCATTATATCCTTTGTGTGTTGTTATACGTTTCCTATATTAAACTAAACAGAGTAAAATAAACTGATAAAATGGAATAATCAGGAATGTGTATAATAAATTGGAGGGTGGAAATGAATGAAAATGTTCTCGGGAATTAACTTTAAGAGTTTGTATTGTACGTATTTAAATATACAATCATTATTCAGTTTCGTTTGTACTTTGTATAGTTTACTTTATTTGTATGGAAATTCAATATCAAAAGGATATAGGTTTCATTTAATTTTATAAAGAATATTATGTAAATTAACGAATTCACGAAGTGCAAACGTGCGGCTTAGCTACCTAGTATATAATTATAAGTTTACAGACATCTGCTGACCATTTAGCCCTAACTAAAAATTCTGATGGACTAATTATAAATAAAACACACATCAGGTTATATTTTTATTCCAAAAACTTATTATTTCATTTTGGAGTCAAAAAAAATATCCTATTATGATATAATAAGTTTATGGTTTTGAGCTCGATATAAGGGAGACCGGGGCAAGTTGGAACAATTTTTCCATTCTTCATTATATGGGTTAACCTGTAGAGATTTAAATGTAAATATTAATTGCATTA
Organism: Tipula unca; assembly: GCA_951394425.1. NCBI lineage: Eukaryota > Metazoa > Arthropoda > Insecta > Diptera > Tipulidae > Tipula > Tipula unca. The sequence goes on from OX596381.1 coordinate 102,950,700, forward strand.
GTTACTTTGATACTTTCTGGCGATATTTTTTTTGTAGTACAGCAATATATGTAGATTTTTTGGTTATATACAAAATCATCTTTTTTGATCAGCACTATCACTGTTTTAACTAACTATTAAAAAATTGAAAAAATTAACAATTTTAAACGGTTATAAATTCTTTATTAATTCAAAAACAAGATTTTTATTACAAAGACTGTGTCCGAAACCTTGTGATAAAAAATCGTGAATTAATTTTTTGACATTTGCTAGATAATTATTCCCCTACATTCACGATTTTTTATTATGCTGTCCGAAATGTGTAATAAATCTCCCCACCTCAAAAGCTTTTTCCCCGTGTCATATATGTCAATTTTAGTTTTCATAACCTCAAATTTTTTTTGACAACTAATAAATTGCCCAGAGCATTTAAAAAAATTAATATTAAAACAATGGATCCGATAACCCTTTTAATGTCACGTTATTATTATTAAATATATTAATTTTAGTCACGTTATTATTATTAAATATATTAATATAATAATTTTAGATTATATTATTATGTATGTATAAATCACACGTTGCACATACGTACACAAATTATTCGATACCTGTCAAAAATTATTACTCTTAGTATAGGCATCAGAGCAAACAAAACAGTGCCACTCCTTTTAATCACGATTATGTTTCTGGCGTGCATTATATCTGTTTTTGTTGTTGTTTTAATTGTTATGTTTTGCTGCATTAAATATTGTCGACCCTTGTTATTTTAGCGTTTCTTTTATTTTGCTCCTCTTCAAGTGTAGCCTTCTCTGGGGTAGAGGTTAATATTGCTGATTTCCGTTTTTATTTTGTATTTTGTTCAGGTGCTTTCGGCAAAGGCCGGATTAGAAGGCATGGTACGGACGGTCTAGGTTGATGTGTTATAAATGATGAAGCAGCACCGGTTAGTAACTCTGCTGATTGATTTGAGCTGGGATCTTGTTCCTCCATCTGCAATGGTATATTACCTAAACAAAATAATTTTCGATCAATTATTAAATTTTGTGCAACACTCAAATATTTTTTAAAGGAGCCATACACACAATACGACCTAGCGGCTGCAGTTTATGGGAGCAATGTGGCGGAAAGGATTGCATTATGATTCCATTCGATTTTGCCAGATCAATTGTATTTACTGAAAAATGTGACTAGTGGTTGTCCAAACGAAGCAATAATAGATACTCAATAGATGGACTCAATAGATATACAAAACGTTCCGGATGTTTGCCATCCAGATGCGTTACCAGCTCCAATAGAACAAATTGGTCCATCTCTCACGAAACTTTGCTGTATCTTTTATACGCGGAAAAATAAACATTGGTGGTATGGAATTGCCCATTGCGGAAACTGCCGTTTAAACCGTTACTAAAACTCCACGTTCTAACGATGTAATTCCACCAACTTAGTTTACTCCCTTTTCCGCTATGACCTTGACCAGTTTTTGTACTGTTGTGACACTCGTTTCGTCAAAGTTCCATAATCGCGACGGCCCACAAGTAACTTATCATAAAAGTCTTGCACGTTCTGTTTATTAAAACTGATAGCCCTTGAAAGACTCGTTACTTCAGGCATTCTAATAGAAAGTTCTGGATTTTTTTTAAAAATTAGCGAAAGCCAATCTTTACCAGTACACTTATTTTTTGTCCAAGACTCCGTAATATTTTTACTGTATGCAACAGCACATTAATAAGCCAACTTCTGGCCTCTGTAGGAGTAATCCCAACATATATTTTTGAGGAATGTTTGATATACTCCGCCAATTTATTACTTTCTTCCTTGATCAAAATGTCATGGCTTGACATTTGCTTATGCAACATTATTGAAATATAGGGATTCATTGGAAATTCCCTTTTTCAATATTTTTTCTTGCTCGCATTACATATACCATCTCAATGTTCAATGAGCAATGTTTTTCTCCCGTGCAGTTTGTCGCACAGATTTCTTCTCGTTAATAACTAAGAGGACAGCTTCATTAATTTCTCAGTCGAAAAATTAGCTCGCTTGGTTTTGCATTTGTAGTTTTGCATGTTTGGCAAAATAAACTGAAAAATGATTCAAACTTAAAGCATGAGCAAGAAATTTTAAATCGGGGGTTTAAGTTGAAATAGTGTTTCAATTTACCCCGTGACAAAAGTTTCAACGTGCCCCAACGCGTTTTTCTTATAAAAATCTATTTTTTCTGCTAAATTTTGAAAAAGTAATATAATGAAGTTAAAACTAAATAAACAAAAAAATACTTACGTCCTTTTCAGCTGAATCACGGTAAAATAATGTCAAAAAAAACAAAACAAAATTAACACATACTTTTTAGTTTGCAATGCACAAATGAGTTTTCCTCTCATAAAAAATCAATCATATGTGCTATGATTTTTATTTTTCACAGTATATTGTAAAACAACGAAGAGAGGGTTTTCGTCAAATAAATATCATTTTTATTTATAATAGTTTATGAGTTATTCGAGAAGTTTCTACTTACCCCCGTGTTTCAACTTGCCCCGGTCTCCCCTACTCTGATCAATCTTAAATTCAGTTTTTGTTCACAAAATCAACTATAGAGGTTCTACCTCCATTAGTTCTGCTAAAATTGACATTGAAATTTCCACGCCTTCTAATGTGTACGCAAGTATTCATGAATTCATGAATTTCATTAATAAATTATAGAAGTATTGCAGTAATATTGGGTGCCTACCTATAGTTCAATAAATTTATCAGCCGATTTCTGACCCAAAAATTGTTGGTTGAGGTTGGTGTAAACGTAATAAAATAAGGTATTTTCCTGTATAAAATAAGGTACTTTATTTTAAGCATTCCATTTTACTAATCAAATGTAAATTCTTTTTCGAATGAATGGTCAACTATATCTTTTATTCTTTTAGGTATGGCTCATAATAACTAAAGTATAAAATTGTATATTTTGAATTTAATTGTTTTACATAATTTATTACTTAATATTTTGGAAATACATAATTTAGATTTAAAAATAAGAAAGGTATCTACAAATTTTGTCAACGATTAAACTATATCGTCTTTGAATTTAATTATAAAATAATTTAAATTCGAATAAGTGAATTTTAAAATGTTACGCAGAAAATATAAAATTAAATGATACAAAATATGTATATTCGTGTTGGTAAATGAAGCACGGCTAATTTGAAAACAAAGTGGTGATACTAAATTATAGTGGCGTAGCTACGGTTTCCGGACCCTTAATTAAGGAATAATTTTGAGCCTTATTTTGTTTTTAATATAATTAAAATAAAATACTACATCAATTTAGTAATATAAATATTCATTTTAACATTTGACTTCATTATATTTAAGTATAGAACAAAAATATAAAAATTGATTGAAATTGATTAACAACGACACTTTCTCAAATAACACCAGCTAACTCACATGCGAATGTAGCGATTAAAGTGTTACCACAAGAACCATCTAACCATCCACTTTTTTTTTTTTTTGTTGGGTTGGGTAAAGTGTGGAAAATCTTCGGAAGACGATACATCGATGGGAGAAACACCTCAACAACAGTGGCGGATTTCTACCACCTAAAACCCACATACCCGTCACTTTCACATCCTCCATGCGGAACTATCGTTAGACATTACTTCACATGGAGGTGACTAGTCATTTGGCTCTTTGTTCTCCCTGTAGCGCCCCAATCTTAGATCGAGTTTGTCACCGGTATCAGATCACGGCAGGTTGTTCTTCTCTTGCACGCTCTAAGCGCCTCAGCTCATTCATTACCACTGTCGCCATATGGCTTACAGCATTCCATCTTTCCTCGGAGTCAAGCATTAATTGCGTTATGTTTTCTGGTGTTGGACGCTGCCCTATGACAACTGACAGTTCCCTTCGAGTATCCTCAAATCGTGGGCATTGGAAGAAAATGTGCTCCACATCTTCTAGCGTATCTCTGCAAGCAGGACAATCGGGAGTATCAGTGCGTGCTTGAATCTGCACAGGTATTCACCAAAACAACCATGTCAACTTAACAGTTGCGTCAGGTAGTGGTTGACTTCGCCGTGTTGCCCATTTAGTAATTTTTCAATGGATGGTATGAGACGGTAAGTCCAGCGAACCTTTTCCGAGCAATCCCATCGTCTTTGCCATTTTGCCATCGTCTTTGCCAATTGGCCTCTATATGTTTCGAAGTCCATAGCATCACCCCATACAGGCGATCTATAGAGAATGATGGAGGTTATGACCCACTGCCAGCTTTCCTACTCCCTATCCTTAGATGGTCCTTAAAGTTTAAATGCGCATCTATTTCCACACCCAAATATCGTAATGAAGGCTGTTAAGATTCCACCTACATTAATTGTTACAGTTTCTTTCACCTTTCTACTAAAAACTAAAACTGCTTCGGTTTTATGATCAGCCAGTTCAAGCCCACATGACATTAACCACTTTTTTATAATTATGATTGTCAACCTACTTATCTCTATTATTCCATCTGTAGTTTTTGCAACCACTACGACTGCAACGTCGTCAACAAAACCCACGATTTCCACATCATCAGGTACACGAAGCCTCAGGATACCATCGTACATGATATTCCACAGTAGCGGCCCCAATACAGATCCTTGGAGTACACCACCCCAAACATTGTATGTCTACCCACCGTCATCCGTGTCATGTGTCAGTACTCTATCATTAAAATAGTCTGTGATGATACTTCTTAGTACCCAGGTACTTGTAACGCCTGCAGTGTATTTAGGATACAGCTCTATTTGGCCGAGTTGAATGCGTTCTTAACATCCAGGGTGACAACAGCACAGTACTTTTTTGCGCCTCCTTTCCATCTTTTTCCATCTGTTGCGTTTTTGGCTATTTGATCGACGTGTTGGATAGCGTCCATTGTCGATCGAGCCTTCCGAAACCCGTACTGCCTCTCAGCAAGATCTCTAGCATTCTCCACGGCGTTCTCCATAGGTTTCTCCAGTCGGTTGTATATGATTCTCTCCACCACTTTCCCAGCCGTATCCATCATGCATAGTGGTCGGTAGGAGGATGATTCCCCCGGTTGGTTCCTTTTTTTCCAACAGGGCCAGACATCGTTCAGGGAACACTCCCTCTCTGAGACAGGAATTATATAGTTCCTTAAACTCATCAAGTCTGGCTTGTATTGTAGCCTTTAGTGCAATATTACGGATATTGTCACACCTTTGAATTCCCAAAACGTTGACACGCCTTGGGGAACTATTCTGTTGATATCGGCGGTATTTCTTCCATACCAGGTACTCGGATCACGTCAGGGATCACAACATCTTGCTGCGGAAACTGAGCAGTTACAATTCTACGTAATATCACTGGGCAGGTGGGTGGCGATTCATTTGCCTTTTTATGACGATTCTGTAGGGTCTCCCCCATGGGTGACGATCCAGCATTGGCTTTTCCTTACTTTAATGGCCTGCTTAAATTTATTCAGGCATCCAGGTAATTTTCGTGCAGCCTAGAATAAGTCTCTGTGCTCCAAGCACGTTGATGTTTATTCCTTCCATTAAGGCATTTCCGTCGCAATTGTGCAAAATGCTCAGTCCACCAGTATGCTGGTGGACGACAATTGTCTAGCAACGTTTCTACCATAGATGCACTGCAGGCGTTGGTGATCATGTTCATAATCTGGGCCGCTTTTGCATTGGCACATCCCGAGAGGCTCGGTTTCCTCAATTAAACATATATAGGCCCTCAAACGTATTTTCCTTCCAGCCTGCCGATTTCCTTATATGCTTTTTCCGATTACTTTCCCTAGCCATAGTTTCATTTCGAAGAGTATGGCTTGGTGGTCACTATGCGTAAAGTGCTCACTAACTTCCCATTTGGTCAACACTCTCGTTAAGCAGCTGCTACCGAATGTAAGGTCAATTACGGAGGAGGAGCCACCTTTACGAAACGTCGGTGTATCGCCAGTGTGAAAAACACAACGTCTATGGAAGAAAATGCCTCGAGCAGTGCTGCCTCTTCTATTCGTTTATTTGCTGTCCCATTCAGTTGCCCAGGCATTAAAATCACCAGCACATGGCTTCGCGTTTGGACATCGGCGACCAGTTGGTCCAGGAAGTTTTCAAACTCCTCAATAGTAGCGCTAGGTGGAGCAAAGCAGCAATAGATATGTAGGCCGTCAGCTTCTGCTCGTACGAATCGTGCGGTGGGATTATTGCTGTTCTCCTGCATGTTCCGTCTGCTGCAGGTCCATGTGGCAGATTTACCAGTTTGATCAGTTGCCCAATTGCATCGCTCGATATTTTTGTGCTTTTCTCACAAAATGGCGACATCTACTCTCTACTCTTGTTTCATGCACAGTTTAGACTAGGACTTGCTGTGCAACTTCACATGGTTTAGGTTGAGCTGGACAAACTTCATTGTCAACGTGCTTTTCTAAGTGCCAACATGTAGGCCGTGCACCGGCCACTCCCTGCTATGTGATTATGGTTCGGCCTTCGCTGGCAAACCATACAACTCGCTTTTTCCTTGCATTCTTTTACTTTGTGACCATTTCCTCCGCATTTGTAGCAGACAGAGGCCAGAACGATCAGCATCACTTTTACATGACTTGGCCATATGTCCATACTGCCAGCATTCAAAACACTTTAAGGGTAACGTTTTTTCAAGTATACGACAGATCACCCACCCAAATCGTACCTTCCCGTCGTCATTTTTCATCACTTTGGCTGTCGAGGTTGGCACAGACAGCAGTGCTGTTTGGGTGCATCTATAAGCAACTCTCAGTGACTTCATACATTCTATCTGGAGGTCTTTCGTGCCCTCAAACTTGAATGTAATCGCCTCATGTATCTCTTCCTTTGTTGTGGCCTCATCAATATCTTTAATTTCGACTACAACCTTGTCAATCTGCGTAAGTGTTTGGATTTGTGCATCACTACCAAGAGCGTGTTCTGTTGCACTTTGAAATCCAAGTTCCTTGGTATGTACATCATTCTCTAACTCAAGAAGAAGATCGCGTTTTTCGGTTCTACGAATCCGAGCTACCTTACCAGAGAGGTCATTAAGATTTGGGCCCCTTTCATTTTTTTAAGCATATTCGCATATGACATTGCTCCAGTTTGGGTAATTTTAATAGCATCAGGCGGGTGACGCGGAATTCTTTCACGTGGTAATTTCAGTAGCCAAGTTACACACTACTGAAGCACTGCGGTCGTTGGATAACGACGGCTGGGAGCCCGCTTGCTCACTCCCCGGAGCCGTCGGCACTAAGGTAATGAGTTTTCATTTCCCTCATTCATTCTTGGTTTATTATTCGGGATAGCCTTCCCCTATCAGTTTCTGACTACGGATAGGATTTATTTAATGTGGGGACGAGCCCGATGGGTCCTGACACTCCCGACGGTTAGTATCAAACAACATCTCCTTCAGTAATCGATTGGAGCAACTAACCAAGTCTTCATTTTATGAAATCAAGGCAGTTGCTCCTCGACAGAATAGCGCGACCAAGCAGCAAATTGAAAATTTTATCAATATTAGAATGAAATTGGATTATATCGAAGTGCCTCCTAACAAAGAAAATGGACGATAGTTTAACTATACATCATTTCGTATCAGTTTGTTTGCAGAACAATTCGCCAATGTCGTTAATTCTATACATTGTGGGCACCTGGACTGCTGATCAAAGCAGTTTCAATTGTGGTCAAATCATCTATCCCAACCAAACTGTAGCTATTTTCTAGTTAGGAGTGGAAGCGTTATGTGTAAAATTATGCTTGCCTAAAAAAAGACTTAAACAAACTAAATAATTTAAGTGTTCCGTTAGAAATATTACTCATCCCATGTGATTTAAATCTTCCTAATGTTTGCTGGTGTTTCGAAAATATGGTGAATATTTGCTGGTGAACCGAAAATATATTTCAACGACTGAAAATATATTTATTAATGCTTAAATTTAATCTCAATCAAATTAATAAAATTCCTAACATTCCTTGACCTTGTCATATCTAATGATCCGGGCTTTTTTGATGTAACTGATTCAATAATTCCATTCGTTACAAATGACGACCACCACAAAGCAATGGAAATTTTATTGAACTGGGCTGAAATTATGCCATGTTTAACAATCACTGACGTAGAACTTCAAGAAAGCTAAAGTAATTGAGTTAAAGAACAGCTTCAATAATATCATCTGGTAGGATAAATTGTCTTCCAATGATCTAGAACGGAACGTCTGAAATTTCTATCACCTAATTTTCCGTACATGTGAAAATCATGTCTAGAATATCGAAAGTGCATCATCCCTCATGGTATTAGTATACTCTTTTCATCATGAAAAATAGGAAGAACAAAGCATACAAACAAAAGAAAAACACGATACCGAAGACAACAGAAGATCATTCCAAAAGATCAACGTCATGTATGAGGAGTATTTTAAACTAAACCACAAAAATTATATCGTGACATTACAATATTACATCAATAATAATCCTAAGTACTTCTGGAACTTTTTTAATTTTAAACACTAGACCAAACGCTTCCTCCCTGGAAAATGATCTTAGACGACTAATTTGACTGAGATTACCCTTTATTTGTTCAGGGGTCAACATACCCAGGCCTTAAAATACTCTCTCAATCAAGCCTTAAAATAAACTAACCGTCAGGCCTTCATATAGCCTGCCGGTTATTCGTTTGTCAGGCGTTATATTTTAATTATTTTTAAACCTGGCCTAGATGTATGTCAACGGGGCATGGGCAATACGATATTATTTGGGCGAGCGGGATTACCTAGTATTACCATTTTGAATGTCTTTACAAGGCCTGAATCGTCTGGAAGGTAGATGCAAATAACTTTCCTCCAGACGATTCAAAACGATGAGTGACTGGGAAGTATATGTAAGGCCGTTACATAAACGACTAATATTATAAATATCAAACAATTGTAAACATTAGAAAAAGATACTTTTCAATGCCTGACATTTTCATTAAAAAGAATGCTTGACATTTTTCGTAATGCCTGACATTTTCGTTTCGTTACGCAAGGAGAATACCAGATTGTCTAAGACAGTAAGAAGAACAAGCTCAGAATCGAAACCGGTAGAGCCAGATCGTCGACACAGTAAGGAGCCAGTAAAGGTTTATATAATAATAATTAACCAACCAATATTTGTCAACATCCTAATGACAAACGATTTTCTGTCAATCTCGAATATCAAAACACAAAAAAAAGTATATTTTTAAAAACTTTTGACATAAAAATTAAGTTATTAGTCATTTAAGAAATTAATTACCAATAAATTCTAGAACAAACAATCGCTAAATACCAAAAAATGACCAACAAACGATGAGTATTAATCGAAATTTATATAACCATACACTTTAATTATTATTTTAATTTGTTGTGAATTTGTGATTATTAATCAAAATATGAATACAAAATTGCTGTTTTAAACATTTGTAAGGTTTCAAAATATGTTAACATAATATGTATTTCACATACAACTGTTTGCAACCAAATGCGTATCGATCATTTTATTTTCGACCAGTTTCTTTTTTCTCTCTCTGTTTTAAATTGCGCCAAATTAAAAGTCAAAATTTGACAATCGATCATATGTTTTGTAGTTTTGTGTTTTATTTGAAACAATTAGGTTGTGTTTAAGTGTAGTGAATTTTGAATTCATTTTATAAATTGTGAATTACGTTAATTCTAAGTGAATAACATTATTATTGACCAATTTATGTTGTGTATATTACACAAATGTCGATTGTATTAGCAGAAATTGATTCAACTTGCTCTTATCTCGGTAGTTTTGTCGACGATGAGTATAAGATCACATCTGATTCAATATCGTGCCTAAAACATTTAATTTGGTTCCTTCGACATGATGGTGATACGCACGAGTATCGACGACACATTGGTCAAAGTAAAATATTGCAAAAAGATTTGCTACCCATGCTTGTTAGTAATTCCGATAATACAGATTTGTCGCACGTTTTGTTAAGATTGTTGGTGAATTTATCGTATCCAGCGCTTTTGTTGTACCGCGAAGAGCTACCGAAAGATGGTCCAGGCCGTCGAAATTATCTCGAAATCATCGAGATATTACAAAGTTATAAAGAAGCGTTTGCGTCTAAACAGGTTTGGGTAATTCTCGGAGTATTTCTGCAAAAAGTACTCGAGGTTGATGTGGCGTTACGAGCGGACAGCGATTCGTTATTAATTGAACGGGTTCTTTCGTTAATACGAAATATACTACAAATTCCTGTAAATCCCAGTACCGAAAATCGTGCAGATAATGATGCTAGTGTTCACGATCAAGTGTTATGGTCGTTGCAGCAATCTGGCGTTCTTGATCTAATTCTGTACATTTTGGCATCCGAATTTGAAAACGTATATCATTTGCATGCACTGGAGATTATTTATCTTGTTTATCGTGAACAAACGCCAGAGTCACTAGCTAATGCGTTGTTTCAACGTAGTGATACGGAGAAATATCAAGATGAACAAGAGCTGATCACAATTCTACGCCGTGAAAAGGATCAAAAGTTGAAAAAAATTCCGAATTCACGTCATTCTCGTTTCGGCGGTTGTTATGTTCTCAAAGATGTCAAATCAATTTCGGAAAATGATTTAATTTGCCATCAACCTATCGATAAGGCGTTCAAAATGGAATTTGACCGCGAAAAGAACCGCAAGAAAAAATCGCATCGCATTGCTAAAGAGGAGAATGTGGTGCATAGAAGAAGCGCGTTTTCTATTCGTTTGTTTTTGCGGGAGTTTTGTTTGGAAATTTTACACTCTGCATTTAATAATTTTGTTACGAGTATTCGAGCTACCGTGCAACGAGAGACAAGCGGTGGCCATGATGATTCGTATTTGCTGTGGGCGATGGCATTCTTTATGGAATTCAATCGTTTGTCAAATTTTCGATTGGAACTTGTTAGGTAAGCGAATTATTGAATACAAATTATATTTACATAATGTCTCTGTTGTTAGACAAAAAAAACTTGATTTGCAATCACAATGAGATTTAGCAGAATGCTACATGAAGAGGGTGATAAACTGATTATTTGTGAGAAGTCATTTCTAATACTATCGAATAATCCATGATAGACCCCATTCCATCTGTATTACGACGAGTCGTTGATTTATGTTGACAAATTTACCATAAAATATTGTGCAACCATGAGTTTAGATTATTTTTATTTCCAGCTTTACATATAATTTTTTCATCTTTTACCAAATATTTCCAAATTAAATTCAAATTTTAAACTATTTTTTTAAAAATAATAATTACTTCATCCCAATCTACTCTTTAAAATTAACATCTATCTACTCTTTAAATTTCCAAATTTATTATACATTATATATTGTTATCTTTGCACGAAACTGTTTCTTCAGGAAAATAACAAAAACGATGACTTTTTAGGGAATTTTAACAAATTTCGAGAGTAACCTGTGAAAATATAGGATACATTTAGCTAAATATAAGGTTCAAGTTTTTATTTTTCAAATTACATGTCCAGATCAAAAATTTCAATCTAGACTACAAATTTTTTATTTTGAAACTCCCAACTATAATCTTTGAACTTCGGTGTGTTTATGTATTAGAACACAAACCTATCATCTGCGTAATGTAGGTCTCTTAGCTGGGTTTTTAGAGGTAGCGCACGCTGTTTGAGGTTGTGTTAGTGAATTTTCGTACTACTCTGTTGTTCAGTACTATTAAGAACGGTAATGGAGCCTGCTGAGAAGAACTATATCCATTGTCGTTCAAATATTTTCTAAACAAAACACTCTTCAGGCAGACATTTATAAAATTTAACTAGATTCTTTAGTAGGAATATAATTTTAGCGTATCGTCGGGATGCAAAATTCCAGTTGAAAATTAGGAAAAGAATTTTTAAATTTCCTTGTAATTTGTACTCATGTTCGAGAAACGTATTTGTACCTGCAGCAAGTTTATTAAAAATATTAGCCGTAAATATTTGTGGAAAGAAGTTTTCATAAAATTGATTCAGTAATGATAAGTAACAGTAATTCATCGAATTACTTAATAATTAAGAACTGGATACATGTAAATTCATCAATTTAAGTTAAGTAAACCACTCAAATTTGGTTGTCGATCCCTGGTCTACTATATTCGAAGAAGTGGTCTACTATGATATTGAAATGTTCTACTATGACATCTACTAAGCAAATTTAGCTCGTCAATATATAAAATAAAATTTGTTCTTGAACAATTCAAAAAGTTGTTTGTGTGGACAAAACAGGCGTGACATTAATAAAGTTATTAACAATTAAAAGTTGTTAAAAAGTGATAAACATTAAAATGTTGACAACAAAATTAAATTTATTCACCACAAAAAAATACAAAAAAAATTTATCACGATCGGAACTGTATATAAATTTTGACAAATTTGTTAAAAAATCATAACCTACTATTTTTCTTGTAAGAACGTATATTTTCAACAGTAATGGAGAATATATGAATTCCACTAGGACATATGTATATAGAAAACGGCACCACAGTTGAAGATTTATTTCCTGAGAGTGTACCGACACCACCACTCGCCAGGCCACGGCCTTCGACGTCTAACTATAAATCAACGGCGGCTATCTCAGGTTATTCTACAACGCCATCTACGTCTACGGTCCAGCTCTGCTCTAGATAATTAGATCAGAATCAGTCCACATGACAAATGTATGGAAAAACGCGACAGACGAGACACACGACTTGAAAAATAAATAAATATTCTAATTGGAGTATATGGCCAGATGGTGCAAACCGATTACCCCAATATTAATGTTAGTGGTTTGCTCATATCGTCGGGTTCAGACGATTCTGATTAAGCGTTGCGCGAATAATTAAATAAATCAGATAGTAATGTGATTAACTTAGTTTTTTTTTATTGAATTTATCTTAAATTTTTTAGTTATAACATTGAAATATTGAAATATGTGTTAATTAAATGAAATTAATTTTTTTGTTGTTGTTTCATTAAGCTAATTGTTCTAAAAGGCTATTTCGAAAATTCAGAGCTTCTGTGGAGTCTATAACATGCGCACATTTTGTTGGTGCTTTCGTCGATCATAATGTCATCCTGTTCCAATATAACATTAGCTTCAGATATTAGGCCAAAGTTGCCACCATCTGGTGGCAACTTTGGCCTAATATCTGAAGCTAATGTTATATTGGAACAGGATGACATTATGATCGACGAAAGCACCAACAAAATTGTACACAAACTTTGTGTAAAATACAAGCAACAGAAACGGGTTTGTTACTATTTTGGATCCTAAGCTCTAACGATCTATTAAAAATATTCCTCCATCGTGGCTATGTGCCGTGTTAAATTTTTTCTACAATCCTTATACGGTGTTATGACTGTTACTGGGTTTAATGTGCAAGGGTACTCACTATCACCTAGTAAATATCTGTTGTTGTTGGTATATGTTCCATTTTTGAATAGCGGACTATTTTTAAATACCCTTGTGTCGTGAATAGAACCTGGAAAACCTACGAACACATATCATTAAATAAGTTGGTACTATCCACGACTTCTTGGTTTGCGTTTCATTTTAATTTTTGACTGTCTAAATTTTAATTGATTCACACAGCAAAATTGATCACCACGTTAAAAAAATTTCACCTTAAAAATTTTCTATTTCACCAAAGTTATAACTAATTTTTTTAAACATATTCACACAGAGCCTAACATGCAATGTATAATTAATATCTACATATTTTCTTAACTTTAGATTTTTTTATGACATATTTATTCAACCTTTATAATTTCATAAAATTTAAATATTTGTATAAATATATCAAAATTCAACAATTCAATTTAACAGAAATTGAGTTTTACAATACCACTTAAATTATCTAGTATTTTATTCTATACTGTTGGGTCTGACTTAAAAAATGTGACATAAAAACTTAATTTTTATATTTTATATAAGAAATTAGGACTTATTTTAGTCATATTTTAATAAATTTTCTGACTTCTTGGCAAACTGTTTTTAATGGTATCGAACTGTCCAAAAGTGAATTATATAGGTTTGTCCGATTAGTAGGACCAGCAATATAATATTTTTTAAACCATTTATTTATTTTAAATTTGTATTGTGTTAAACAAAAATAATTTATTGTACGTCGATTTAAAACATTTTCGATTGTACTAAATCCTGAATCAACTGAATATTCACTTCACATAATCGAGTTATCAGTGTGGGTTCGATTGCTTCTATTTAGATAAATGCGAATTGTTTTCATTTTAGTTCCAGTTCGTTATCTAAAACATAAATCAAATCTTTTGACATTTTCCAAATGTGTATAAAATAAATTAAAAATTTATATATGAATATTTATTAATTAATGAATCTTTAAAATACATATTTAAATCTTGTTATGAGATTTTATAAAAATTGCAAAAATCTAAGAACTTATAAAATATACGCAAAAAATAAAATAGCATTGCAAAATACAACAAAAACAATACAAAAAACTCATTCTCATAAAATAGCATTGCAAAATTCTCATTCAGATAATTTAGTAGCTCAATATTTTAGGTGAAGTGAAGAACACTAATCGAGCGCTCAATGCACTTCAGTTGATTCCAGTCATTCAGTTAATTCAGCTGAATCGAACGCGCTGTTAAATCGTTTCGTGAATGTTTAGTGTTTTTAAATTGTTACTTAAACTAAAAGAATATATCAATCCTTAAGTAGTAATCACTTATAATTTTTCAATTAATTAAATTCAGAGGATGCAAATTTGCGTTTAAATATAATATTGGAAATCAGCAATAAAAATACCATGCATATGAATTAACTTCACGACCAAAATCCTTATTCAGAATTTCAGTAGCTCTTTTTTACTGAACTGAAGAGGTGCGAATCGAATAATTAATTCTGTTAATTCAGTTAATTTAGGTAATTCAATTAATTTATCTCAATCGAATGCCGCTAATATAATACGGGATTATGTCATACGAGCGACTGTACTTAATTCTAAACGATAAATCAACAATTCCTGTTTAAACTTCTTAATTGTTTTTTTTTGATATTTCTTTCTTTCTAGAATTAAATTGAAGAGCTACTTTAGTCCTACCTGATACGACTCGAGCAGATTTTTAGTTTATCGACTAAAAACAACAGATTTTAATTAGACAAAAGACATCATCATAGCCTATATTTAGTCTAACTGAAAAGTTAATAACAAAACGTTAATAATTGATATTAATTCTATGTGAATTGTATTTTTTTATTATTAATATCATAAAAATATATGGTTTATCGATCATCTAAATAATTTGTCTATAAAAATTTGTGCGGTAACGTTAACGCAATTATTTTCTTCATAATAAACAACTTTAGGAAAAATGCATTCAAAAAGACTTCAGTTTTTTTGAGGTTTTATTGATGAGTATAACTCGAACAAGAAACTAGAACAAGAAACTAGATAACTGAATAAAAATAAATAACAGATATAGTTTAATTTTTAAGTTTTATTTATAATCTATTTAAAGATTAAGATCTATTTAAAGATTTATTTCTTAAATTGATTTTAGTTATTTTATAGAATATAGTAATTTATTTTTATTATTTTGTTTTTATGTGAAATTAAATTAAGTTAAACTTTAATAAAATAACAAACATAAAAAAATTAATCATGAATTTTGAAATAAAGTTTATAATGAAAAAAATATGGTAGTATTGGTCCTGTTTGGTCCTGTGTACATCCACATGCAAGAACTCACGGCTCTCTTAGGCTTCTGCTAGTTGCACTTACTTTCGTTCTCTCTTGTATGGATGAGATATAATCCAAATGTTGTTTTGCTATAGGTACATCCAGTAAAATATTGTGGTAATTCCTGTATATTTCAGGTAGATGATAATTCATGATCGTAAGTTAAGCATGTGACATATAAACCTTTTATGAATATTCTTATACATATGATCAACCTTGCAACGATGGTTTTAGACATACGTAGGCTGAACCAATATTTAGTTCAATAGAATATTTTCAAAAATTATACCGCTGTTTTTAGAAAATATTAAAATATAATTTTCCAGCTAAGTTAGTGATGATAAATTTTACAGAAAATACTAAATACTACAAAAAAATGTCAAAAAAAATAAACAAATAACTCATCTTAAGTAACTTGACGAGCAAAATATCTCTTCAATTAATTCATTTGCTCCACTTTTAACAGTGACAGAGTTGTCAATCGAATAGTCACTTTTGCTACTTCAGATACAGCTTCTACTTCAGTTAATTCAGTCCAATCGAACAAGGTTACAATTTAACCATTTTAATTTGTCGAACACTAACATTGTATTGAAGTTGCTTATATTTACTAATGCTAGCAACGGAGTAGTGTTTTAATGTTTCTTTGTTTGCGTTGTCCTTCTAGATCTATAAAACACTTTGTAAGTTATTAAAACCGATGGAAAATCAAAGAACATTCAAGAAAAGAAAAGTTTTGAAGAAGATACATTTTCTTCTTTTTTTTCGAATTTTATAGAGAAAAAAATAACAATTTTTACAAACAAATTAATTTTATTTTTGGTTTGTTGCTACTGTCGTTTTGGGTGCTATCAAAATCAAGCTTTAGAATTAAAAAAAATATATTTCTTTTAAAGGTTGGTTGATACAGTTTTATTAACGAAATAATACAGTTGTTTGTACGAAAAGCTTTTAAATATCATTGTAAAATAAATAAGTGTTAAACGATTATACATTTGACTACTCATTTTCCGAAGACTGTAAATATATATTATTAGATTTTTTCTCACACCCTCTCGATATGATCTTTAAAATTTGTTGATATTATGTCTAAGAAGGTAAGAGCAGAACAAAGAAAGGATTAAAATACTTTTATATGTACGAGTATGTATATTGTATATATGTATATATATATATATATATATATATATATATATATATAGAGTATATAACAAGATGCTTTCCCAAACAAGAAAATATGAATTTCAATTGTCATTTGTTAAATTTTTAATCCCAATTGTAACAATAATACAATTGGATCAAAAGGCTAAACAAATGGTATGTTACCATTCAACTTCAAAAATGAGATTATGTATATTATATATATAGAATGTTGATATGTTTTTTTAGCTACGTGAATTTGAATTGTTTAATTGATTCAATTAAGTTATGTAATTCTTGATTTTGTGAGTTGTACAGAATTGGATATATGCCAATATTGTCGTGTTTTGTCAATCACTTGATTGAATGTTCTCTCGAATGCCGTAGTAAAATGTATCGATTTTACTATAGTACTCTTAAAGTAAAAATATTACGATTGTGTGTGTTATAGGTCAGGTTGCTTGAGGGCTGTGGATTGATTTTATTAAAATAATATAAAATTATCATTAAAGCACCTCCTTGTGAATAGGAAAAAAAATATTATTGTTTAATGGATCTAACACGGTCTCCTTGGCCGGCTAAGCTCAGAGTAGTTCGTGGGGTTAGCCAGGCAATAAACAATATTGCAAACCGCTGCTTTTTCTTAAAATATTAACTGCATGTAAAAGGAATGACAAGCTCTCTTTATTGTTCATCCTATGTACCTACCCTCGTCGCAGCATTCTTAAGGTGTTGCCACATGACAAAAATATCGACGATAGTCTGGGACCGATTTTTCCATTTATGATTAAATAATTACATTCACATTATTGAAAAAATATATAAAATAACTGCAATTAGTAATTAAAATAATAAATTTATAATAAAATTTTTTTTTTTTTTTTTTTGGTTCCTTTATTTTACAATCTATCTCTTTAAGAGACATTCAGTAAACTTTGTGTCTTTTCACATTGTCTTGATCGGAGTATTTTTACCCATTGATAAAATCTCCTTACATTATAATTAGTTTAAATTGATATAACACATTTAACTACGATTGGGTCGATTGAATATAGAGAATTTAAAATTTAATGTGTTTGCTTGTGACTAGGATCTGTTTGGCAAATCCAAAATTTTGTGACGTTTCAGCCTTTTCCTCGTTGTGGAGTTGAGTAGTTTGTTCGCTAGCTCGTTTGGATGAATTGACAATCTTGACTGATACCTGGCACTGGAGTTCCTAATTTCTTCACGTATTGTTGGTACCTTTAGGTCCCGATGAATTATATCGTTTGACACGAACCACGGTGCATCTACTATGATTCTTAGAATTTTAGACTGGAACCGCTGAAGAATGTCCAAGTTCGAGTTGCTGGCCGTTCCCCACAGCTGTATACCATATGTCCAGATAGGTTTTATTATCATTTTATAAAGCAATAGTTTGTTTTCAATCGATAAACTAGATGTTCTGCATATGAGCCAATAGATTTTGGACAGTTTCATTCCCAATTGCTTTCTTTTTGTCCATATATGTTTACGCCATGTTAAACGTTTGTCGAGGTGTATACCTAAATATTTTACTTCATCATATAATAACATAATAATTTTAATTGAATAATAACAGTTTTTCTATTCTGTCGGTCCGGCAACCGATTTTTTACTTAAATGGTATATATTTTGTCGGTTCCTAACGCTTCCAATGAAACAAATTATCGGCGGTATTTTTTTGCGAACCTCACTTCAGTGATAATTTTGTTAAAACAAACAAAACAAAAATTTTGTTGTTGTAAACATCGCTCGGATTATTGTTTGTCGGAATTACAACTGCATGTGACAATGCCTTTAGCTCACCACATATTTTGCAGATTATCCCATTACGATGTATCGCAACCTAAATCAAATGAACGAAAGAGAGAAGAATATAATAACGACCAAAACTTCATATTTGAATAATAAATGCACCGTTTTGTGAGGTTTAATTTATACAATTTTTAAATATGGTTTTATTTAAAAAAAATGAAATATAAGAAAGAAAATGAAAAATAGTGAAATTATTTTTAAGCTTAATTCCGTTAGTTACTTAACTAAATTATAAACAAACTAGTTTTCACAATCATCCTATTTATAATATGTGTTATTACCAAATACATAATCCAAAATATTTATTTAATGTTAAACAAAATGGAGGATTAAAAATAATTTGCTTAGTAACTGAATAAGAATTTCTTAGTGTATACATATAATGAAATAAACTTAATTAAATTAGGATTAAATATTATGACGGCTATAGCTATTTAAGATTATTATATTTTTAAGTAGATAATTATAAAATTCTTAAAAGTACTTAACTAAGAAGATCTCGTGGATTTGATGAATTATGTACATACATATATAACAGTGCATACAACCAAAACCAACACAAATGTACTATACAAGCCGCGCTATACGGACACAAACATCAACGAAGTCAAAACCGTCTATAGATACCAGCCGGAAAGATATGCTCATACAAAATCTTCTATATTACGAGTTACGAGTTTCTCGAAATTACGACCAAACGCGATTATGTAAGACGTTTAGAGTTCTCGTAGTTGCGATATGTTGTTTTACTCATACAACTTTTTGAGTATTACAAGCAACTCGTAATGGTTGAAATGATTGTTTTTAAGGAAAATATCTCAAAATTAACTAACCAAATAAGTTTTGTATGGATTTTAAGGAATTTTAATAGTCAATAATATAGGATTCATTTATGAATTATTAAAAATTTAATAGTTTAATCTGTTGGTATGTTCGTTCAATTTTGATAAAAGCGACACTTGTTAGTGTGGTGCTTTTGCGAATTTATTAATAAATATGAAACATGTATACCTAGAAAATATTAATATAGTATATTATAATACTTTGTCTTTTTTAATATAAAATTATAAACGATTAATTGCGAGAGTAATTGATATATTTTGTAATGCAATTAAATAATAAAATACAATTATTCTAATTTGAAATTTAATTCTGTTTGTTTAAAACATATACAATTTCGAATATAATTTTGAAATTGCAATATAAATTACAACAAAATTGTTGTAAACAAAATAAAAACAATAACAAAATATGTGTACGAAAATGAAGCAATCGTCACTGATATTCTCTACAGTACACACATTCCTTTGACGTGTTGATGTTATTGCATCCTCTAGAGAGTATGTAGTACGAATCTATCCACAGTTCGACGGATGTCTTGTTCAGATGAACGATTACGTGCGCCATACAAATCACGAAGCCGTTTATAACTTGCGCGAATCGACGACTGATTTTCAAAGTAAATTTTAATAATTTCGTAGCGTTGTTCAAGCGTGAGACTATTCAAGATTGTTTGCCAGAGTATATTGAGATCTGCTAGAGTATATTTTTCATAAAAATTTAATTTTTTGATTTATTTCTTACAATTTCAAGTTCTACCAGACTTAAAACAACACCCTTTACTTGTGCACAACAAAAAAGTCGCTACGTGCCACACAAGCAACGAAACCTCGAAGAGGTGAATTTTTTCTTTGTGGCCATGTGTAAGTTAAGGTCTATGCCAATGCTCCACAATCGATTCAAGACCTTAAAGATGTAATTAGTGAAGTTATCGAGGACAGCAAATGTGCGAATTGGTCATGGAAAATTTCATGAAAAGGATATGGTGCTGCAAACGTAGCCGTGGCGGGCATTTGGCTGATATCGTTTTCAATAGTTAATGGCATTCCTTCCTCTTTACAATGAAATAAACATTCATTGATTTCTCTTAAAAAATTCGTTTCTTTTAAATATCGAAATGAAACCACTTATTGGATAACCCTTTATATTAGTGTTTGTTTATTTTTAAATTTGAGGCATATACATATGTACACATATATGTATTATGTTTTGTTATTTTCATATTATAAAAACGCACTAACACTTAAATCTATTTTGTATTTTTTGGCATCTGCGTATGGCACGCACAGCGCGGCTTGTATAATACATTTGTGTTGGTTTTGATACAACGGTAACATTAATTAAGTTCCGTTATATACGAAGCACAAATTTATTAAGCATTGATTGGCTTAAAACATAGACATTTTAGAACAGGAGCACTACTTAAGTAATCACCAGATTTTTAGAAGGCTGTATATTTCAGTTCATAACATTTTTCTAGTTCACTCTATAATTATTTACACAGCATCTGCAAATTAAAATGTTAATGCATTTTCTCGTATTTATATGATATGAGCGGATTTTATTTAACTTAAATTATTTATTTTTATTTTTATATACTTTATATTAAAATTAATATGTATATAATTATACTTAATTAGTTTTAGATAGTTCATAATTAGATTTAATTAAATTTAAATGTATATATTAATAGATTTTTAAATTTTTTTTTAGAAGGCACTAAAACTTTTATTCATTGATTTGTATTATATTTTATATAGTGTTTATGAGTCACTTAGAATCACTAGCTTTTTAACTTTCCCCATTCACGGTACACAATACACATGGTTAATATGAGCACAAAATTTATATCAATGAATTAAATTAAATATTAATATTTTATTGTTTTAAATATTACAACTGATTACATATATCATCTAGTAATTTCTCTATCTTTCTTATGTTCAATTTGCAGAGATATAACCCATTAGTTAGTCTCTAAAAATTTGGCCACCCTATTGTAGTCTTCCCAATTCCAGTGGTTTCTTTCTTTGGAGCCTTCGTACTCCATTTGTGTTACTCAGCATACCACGTAACTCAACATTTTCATGTTGACCAAGCCGTTGTATGTGTTTCTTCGCATGAATTGTTATTTCTTCGCTGACGTTTTCCATCCGGAGGTCCCTATGTAGGTTATCGTTTCTTATGTACCAAGGAGCGTTCACTATTCCACGTAACACTTTATTTTGAAAAGCTTGTATTATTTTAATATTGGTTTTCTTAGTACAGCCCCAAAGCTGAATACCATAAGTCCATATAGGTTTTAAAACTTGTTGGTATAGTAGCAACTTATTAGGTATTGACAGCTCTGAATACCTTCCAATTAGCCAATACATATTTCTATATTTAATGTGTAGTTCCTCCTTTTTCTTTTTAATGTGCTCTTTCCATTTTAACTTAGCATCGAGAGTCATGCCAAGATACTTGGCTGTGTTAGCATAGGGAACTTGTTTGGAATTTAGTTCTATTGGTATCCAGTTAACTATTTGATTGGTGAAGTTAACGTGCGTTGATTTTTCTTCATTTAGCTTAATGCGCCATTTTTTGGTCCAGTTACTAAGTTGGTTCGTAGCCCGTTGCAGTTTTCTGGTTGCTTCGTCTACTTTATAACCAGTAGCTAAAATTGCTGTATCGTCCGCAAATGTTGCTATTGTTGTGCCGCTTGTGTTTGGTAAATCACTTGTGTAAAGTAAATACAACACTGGCCCTAGCACGCTACCTTGGGGAACCCCTGCAGATACCCTCTTTAGCTCGGAAAATTTTTCTTCACATCTAACGCGAAAATATCTGTTATCAATGTAAGATTTCAATATCTGAAAGTATTCTTTTGGCAAATCTCGATGCAGTTTATATTCCAATCCAGGATGCCATACTTTATCGAAGGCCTGTGCTACATCCAGAAATATTGTTGAGCATATTTTCTTATTTTCAAGTGCATCTTCAATAATACTTGTAATCCTGTGAATTTGCTCTATGGTGGAGTAGTTTTCTCTAAATCCGAACTGATGTGGTGGTATTAGCTTTCTCTCAAGTATTATAGGTTTCATCCTTTTGTATAACAGTTTCTCAAAAATTTTTGAAAATACTGGAAGCAGAGAAATTGGCCTATATGACTTTTTATTATTAGATGGTTTGTTCGGCTTTGGTATCATAATTATTTCTGCTACTTTCCATTGCAGAGGTACATATTTCAGTCGAAATGAAGCGTTGATTATATGAAGAAATTTTCGCACCCCTTTCTCAGGAAGTGCCTTCACTATTTCACCTGTAATTAAATCATAGCCAGGAGATTTTTTCGTATTTATGTTATGGCTAATTTCATTTTTCAACTCTCGTAGAGTTACAGGTGGTATTTTCCTACAATCCTCCTTGTGCACTGGTACTATATTTTCATCCGCTGATTGTCTAGCATATGGTTGGAACGTTTCTTCAAGATGAGATGCGAACAGTGCTGCTTTCTGTTTAGCACTTGTTACCCAATTTCCCTCATCATTTTTTATTGGCGGTATTTGATAATTTGGTCTTTTTAATACTTTTGTAGCTTTCCATAGAGAATACTCTGTTTCTTTAGTGTCTGTAAGACTACGAAGATAACGGGTGACCGATTCATTTTTTAGTTCTCTAATTCTTTGCTTAAGCTTATTGCAGAGGTAATTAAAAATTCTTTTGCTTTGTGGTGCTCGGTTTCTCTGCCATGTTTTCCTTGCTTTCCGTTTTTCATTAACCAAGTCCCTGATCTCGACTGGATAAATGAAATTATTACGCTCCTTGTTTTGGATTACAGGGGTGCTATCCCATGCTGCTTGTTGTATATTATTGATTAATAGTTCCACTTCATTTTCTAATTGAACCGGATCCTTGATTGGTACAAGAAGATCGGTGTTATCTTCAACCAATTTCCTAAATAATTCCCAATTGGTTTTGTTATTTGTTAGTCAGGTGGATTTTCCTTATTAACAATCGTGGAACTAACAGTCATAATGACGGGCGAGTGGTCCGATGAGAGACTTTCACTATTTTCTAGAAAAATGTGATTTTCGGATATACCTCTTGTAATGTAGAAATCAATTAGATCCGGAGTTTTGCTTGTGTCAGTAGGCCAGTACGTTGGTTTTCCTCCTGAATGAAATTCACAATTGTAAGCTCGACCAGCGGCGTATAGTTCTCTACCCTTTGGAGTTGTTAATCTTGACCCCCAGAAAGTATTTTTTGCATTGAAATCACCTCCAATGATAAAATTAAATCCTAGCTGGTTCAATAACTTTCTATAATCCTCTTTATTTAAATTATATCTTGGAGGACAATAAATTGAACAGACATTGAATATTTTTTTATTGTTAAGTTGAATGCTGATAGTAGCTACCTGCATACTTTCTTCTTCAATTTTTATTCCCTCATGATGTTGAATATTTTCTTTCACAAATATTGTTGATCCCCCTCTTGCTCTTTCTGCTGGATGTAAAGCGTGATAAGAAACGTAACCACGTATTTTGGTGTATGAGGTTCTAGTAAGATGACTTTCTGATATTAAACATATATCAATTTTTTCAGTATTTGAAAAGATCTCTAACTCTGGAATATGTTGGATTATTCCATTTGCATTCCAGATAACAATTCTTAATGTTTTATTTATCATATTAGTTTAGTATAATATGGACGTTATTTCATCCACTGTTTCTCGGCTATCTAGTCGCCTGTTCAAAGCATCTATGGATCTCTCTTGTCTTATAAGCCGTGTATTTAGCGCTTCGATGCTTTTAAATATTTTTTCAAGCATAGATGTATCTTTCGAGTCTTTGAAATTTACTGATTTGTGTGGGGTCGTACTTTGTAGCCCGGATGCCACCACTTGTGAAAACGACTTGCGATCAGTTACTTTACTCGATATAGATGTGGTAAAGTTTCCTAGGTTGGTGTTTACGCTATTGGCTATCGGCGTTTTATAATATGATGGACCTTGCCGTGATTTGTCTCTAATTTTTTGTAGTTCTTTAGCTACTATGCACCCTCTGTAGTTTGCAGGATGTTGCTCTTTGCAGTTCACACATGTTGGAGGGGAATTTCTATTTAGTGGACATGCCTGAGCAGCATGCCTTCCAAGGCACTTTACACATCTTGGCTCTCTATTGCAGTATTTTTGCGTATGATTAAAAATTAAATATTAATATATGTATTTATTTAGTAAGGCACTGTTATTATTTTATTAAATCACTAATTGTCTATAATTTATATTATGTATTTATTTATGTTATATTTAATTAAATTAATGTTAATGAATTTTTAATTTTATTATTTTAACTTTTTTATTAACTTAATCTTCTATATCTAACTTATTTTCAAGTTGTTTACACTAGAATTTTATTTATTTATTACATGACTAATTAAAACTCAAAAACGTAATACCACTTAGAATTTTAAGCGTTCCACCCCGCATCATAACAAATTTTTCCTTTATAGCTCACGCAAAATCGATTATCACTCTTCTCTCTTACTTATTATTCGCAATCGACCAATCAATATATTACACGATATTGATTTGAGGGGAAGCAGAAAAACAAGATAAAAAAATTTTAAATCGAATGATGATCATCAAGGATGATCAATCTGCAAAGTATAAAATGTACAAGGAATTAAATAACGGAGTGACGGTCATGAATGATAATTCGCCATAAAAATTGTAGTGAAAATACAATTGCCAGGGCATCCTTATCTTATTTAAATCTTCTAATTTTCTTATACATATTTAGTATGTAGTTACTATTATTAAAATTTGTTTCACCGTTGTATTTAATGCGAAAGTTCAGAGCTGGGATGCTGTAACATAATTATTTTCCATATGCGATAGACGTTTGTGTCTCATTTTTCAAGAACAAAATAAAGGTTAATTAGATATCGTATAGATTACCGACTGCTATAAAATCCAAAACGGCCTGTGTTTACCGGTCCATAATTGACGTCCTTACTGTAAAGTAGTACAGTTTATTAATAGTGCGGCAAAAAATTAATGCATTTTTATATTAAGCAAATTTGACATAATGTTCATTTTTATATACATTATATAGGTTAGTTTTGACTATTCAATCGTGCGACCTAGCCTCGACGTATATTTCTGCTACTTGATGGGAGCGAATTAATTTAACCAGACGTGTCGTGTTTTTACCATCTCCATAAATCAATTATTTTATCTCTTATCATTATTTGATTTCATCAGTTCATAGGCTTTACAAAAGCGACAGATATAATAAATCGTTACAAAAATTTTGTACGAATACGACCCCTTTGGATGTATGCGGGAATTGTAAATACTTACTAATGTCATTAGATTATAATTCGAATATTTTAATATATATATATATATATATATATATATATATTATATATATATATATATATATATATATATATATATATATATATATATATATATATATATATATATATATATATATATATATATATATATATATATATATATATATATATATATATATATATATATATATATATATATATATATATATATATATATATATATATATATATATATATATATATATATATATATATATATATATATATATATATATATATATAGATATATGTATATGTGGTGTGCAAAATAATAGGTAATTTAAAAAAAAAACTAAATTATCATTTTTTTACATGTTTATTTAAGACTAAGGCCAAGAAATGTAATATTATATTATTTCATTATGATCACAAACAGTTTTATGAATTTTTAAATTTAATTCATTCATTACTACCCGTGCAAATTAATAGGTAATTTGAACAATTTTTCTCAAAAATAATTAACTGAACGAAATTTTTTATTTTTTTGCAGTATAGTTTACTATTTGGTTGTGTACCCTTTATTTTTAATCACAACATTATATTGCCACCCCATGGAATCAAGAAGTTTATGTCATTCTTCAACTAGGTTCTTCCATCAACCGTTTTCCAAGCGTTTTTCCAAAACTTACGTTAATTTTTTTACGTAAGAATCATACTTAGACCACAGTTTAATCCGCCCCATTGATTTTCTATTGGGTTTAGATCAGCGGGTTGTGACAGCCATTTCATAAAATGTATCTGGCTCTCGCCAAACCGGTTTTTACCACCAACGACATGTGCTTCGGATCATTGTTTTGCTGAAACACCCAGCGAAGAGCCAAGTTTTCTTTAGCAAGTCGATGCATGGTATCCCATAGAATATCCTCCAAATAAATTAATTTATTTAGGGTGTTACGAATTCAGCAGTAAGGCCTAACAATTCTATACAAGAAACTTTGTGATCACATGGTGTAGCCCATAACAAAATGGCGAAACATATTATCGTCTGATGAAACCAAAATAAGTTTTTTTATATTAGATTATACCATTCAGTATGTCCGATGACCAAAAAAAATACAATGCGACCAGCGCTATACAGTAAAAACCTTTAAACATAACGGAGGAAATACAATGCTTTGAATTTGTTTGTTGTATATGGGTGATGGGTCTTTATACTGGATAGATAAAACGCTAAATAAAGAAATTGGTTTGGAGGATATTTTAAGGGATACTATGCATCCATTTGCCAAACGAAATATGCTCCTCCGCTAGATGTTTCAGCAGAATAATGATCTGAAGCACGTGGTAAAAAACCGGTTTGGCAAGAACAGTATTAATTTTATGAAATAACCGGCACAACCTCCTGATCTAAACCTCATAGGAAATCTATGGGATGCATTAAAGAGTATCCTTAGTATGTTTCCCAGGGAAAAACATAAAAGAGAGTTTTGAAAAACTGGACATAACGGTTGGTGAAATTTCCAAGTTGAAAAATATAAAAAATGTCTAGATTCCATGGGGCGGCGATGTAATGTGGTGATTAAAAATAAAGAGTAGACAACCAAATGCCAAACTATACTGTAAAAAATAAAAAATTTCGTTCAGTTAATTATTTTTAAGAAACATTGTTTAAATTACCTATTGTACTGCACAGAAGAGAATGATTGAATTAAAATTGAAAATTTGTAAGACTCTCTGTGATCATAATGAAATGATATAATATTACATTTCTTGTTCCTTAAAGGCCTTAGTCTTAAATAAACATGTGTCATTTTTAAATATCAATGTTTTTTTGTATAAAAAAATGAAAATTTAGTTTTTTTTTGAAAATTACCTATTATTTTGCACACCACTGTATATATATATATACATATATATTTATATATATATTTATATATATATATATATATATATATATATATATATATATATATATATATATATATATATATATATATATATATATATATATATATATTAGCACATAATCACATTGCTATAACATGGCTTTATAGTAAGTCTACGCTAAGGACATACTTTCATGGAGAAAATATGTCCTTAGCTAACCTACTAAAAATTAAACAACAAAAATATAATTTATCTTTTTTTGCAGCGTAACAAATTTGATTTAGCTTAAAATGGATTTCATCTTCACAGATATTTCTCAAGTATATGACGTTAGTTGAGTTTTGTTCTGAAACACATAAAAAATCTAGAAATTTGATTGTATTATGGCTGAAATTGAAACCTACTCAAAAATTATTTTTTAAATAAAATTATTTTATTTCTCAGAATTATTCCTACTCGTCTCGTTCATTTATGTATTTATTACGAAAATCCTTCAAAAATAACTTTATGTGTTTCTGATGAATACATTTTTTGAATTTTTAATTTGATTGAAATTAAAACATTTTTTCGGAATTAGTCAGAGACATTGGCAAATTGACATTTTCTGTTTTATTCTTCAGTTCTATTTACTAACAATAAACCTCAATTAACAGTCTACCCAATTTAGTATCGTGTATAGACAGGGGTATGATTTATTCTTGAATTCTTTGAAACTGATTTTATTTCAATCATTAATGTTTCGGTATTTATAATTTTAAAATATGCTTGGATCAGAACATTATATTTTAAGTTTTATAATAATATTGTATTATTATATTGATATATTATCCGTAATTTAATCAATGAAGAAGGTTCAAACACATTTTATGATTGAAACACCCAACTAAACTTCTCAACCTCAAATGATTTCGAAACCAACAAATAAGAGGGCGCTTAAGACACGACGCGGTTCTAATATTGCATAACTTTATCCTTATTTTCTTTAATGGTATTAATAGTTTACCTTTTTTAAGATAACATTGTTTTATCTCTTGCAACATATATTCACTATATTGTTCTTTTAATATATCAATCATTCAAGTAATTACATATATAAATTACCTTTCCTATATACAAAAAATTAAGAATACATTTCGCAGGCGATATCGATTATGAAACAAATCTTGAAAACTTCTAAGAGTTATCTTGATAGTGTTAGAGAATCCTCTAAATCGATGATCAACACATAACCTCAAAATTTAAAATAATACCCAAGAAATCCGTTCGTATTAGTTTAAGATTATTTTTGCTTACCCCGATAGGTATCTAGATTTTCTAGACGCTCATACTAGATTTCCGATTTGTACAACAAAAGAGGAACAAGAAAACTTAGTTATACTTAGATACTTCCTATGTCATCGTTGTGTTGGTTCATTCTATTGTTACGTATGTTTCATTGTATCATGGTGCACCATCGAGTTATTTAAGCCTAATTTTTATTATAAAAAATTTACTGATAGTAAAACCAAAATGAGACAAAAATATAGGTTCAAATGATGAGAGATAGAAAGCAAAATCATTTTTAGTAAAAATTACTGGAAAAATAATTATGTATGTATTAGTAATACTGTCATAATTTACTGAAAAATGTTAATAGTTAAGTATTTTTTATGACAGTATTCGAATACAATCTAATTTTTCTCACATACTTACATAGGTGATTCCAGCCTTTGCTTATACAGTTTAATTGGACTGATAATTACTAACTTCATACATGTATCCAACAGATAGACACTACCGCTGTCATTTACCAGGACATCGAATAACCGAACTAAAAAATATGTTATACTGTTAAAATTGGTTTATTTGTGATTATCATTAAAATTAACGAAATATACAAAATTTTATTAAAAGAAAAGCAATATTTAAAGTTTTATTATCGTTTAAAAATGCATGTATTTTAATAGTTTCTTTCTTACATAATTTTTGTGTTGGTTTAATGGGAACTACTTTCATATGTGGTATAAATTAAGTTTTGTTTAGATTTTAAAAGGACTTAAAACTATTATATAACAAAAAACAAAACTATTTTATATTATTAAAACTATTATGTATTATAATAACATTATATCACTGCCACCGTTTGATTGGTTTAAAATAGTTGGTTGGTTATTTAAAATGTTTATAATTGCAGTTATCCACTCTTTGAGTTGCAAGCCAGAAATATTCAATATGAGAAATCAATTTAAAAACAAGTACAATCGTCGGCTTTTCTAAATTGGTGATTAGTTAGTTATTAACTTCTAGGCGGCTACCAATGGCTAATTAATTTAGTCTGCGCGTTAGTTTGCTTTTTGTTTTATTTATCATTTTGAAATTAAGAATCATAATTTATTTCATTAATACTAGTGCTATCTGACTGACTAAACTAATCAACCATTTTGAAAAGTCGGCAACCTGATGTAAAAATTTTCGTATGACACACCCAACATACAATTCATAATATATCACATTTTGAATTTGAAACAAAGGAGAAAATACTCTAGTTTAAAACACAGGTTGTAAGTATAATTGGCAGCCAAGAAAATAAATGTAAATATACATTTCGTTGAAAACAATATGAATATGATCAAATAATTAATTTGATTAATTTTTTATTTTTTTATATTTTAATTTTATGGTAAAGTGAAATTTTTTTGCGATATTTTTGCGATAAAGCTTATATGCGAGCAATTTAATAAAAAATATAAATTAATTTCGATTTTGTTAAATTTTGAAAGAAATTTCTGAAGTTTATTGCTTGTGTTACAAAATATTTGGCAACATTTTATCTAAAAACATAAAATAAGTATGAAGATCACCCAAAATAATGGAATTTATGACAAAAACGGGAATACTAGGTGAAGAACGCAACATAATCTGTCTCTTTTGTCAGAGAACGCGACAGAATTGATGTGCATATATCATTTTTACTTTTACTGAATAATACATAGAATAAAGGCCTCGATTATTCTTGCTTATATTTAATAAACCAAGTTTTACAAGTACTAGAACTGTTAAATTTATTTCGTCAAAGTCTGGCAATTCACGAATACGATGAAAACAAGGCAAATTAATTCATATTGTTAAGGTATCTGTGCAGAAATCGACTATAAATATGAAAACCATTCGCATAGAACAGTAAAAAAAATGTCGAGAAACAAAACTCCTATGTATTTCAATTTTCAATCAGTATTAATCATGTTAAATGGTCAAATCAAACAAGAAAAATTGATGTTTACTCTTCTGTAAGAATTTGGAAGATGTTTTTGATTGCTTAATATAACTTTATAATACGTACTGCAGCAGACCCTCATTTACTGCTGCTTCACATTTAGATTTTATTCAAAATACTTATACAGGGTGTCTCATTGCGATAAATCCAAATGAGTAGAGCGTGTCAATGTCATGAAATATAACCCGAGAAAGAACCGGTAACCACTTAAATTACATTTTAAAATTTTTAGTGTTGCACATTTCTATCTCGAAACTAGCACAAACATATCGAAATGTAATACATATTATCACATTCAGTGGCTTTCTTCGTGGAAAGCGCGCTTTTTGTGCCATACATTACGAACGGTTTGCGATGTTACTGTTTTTGGTAGATATTTGTACTACTTCACGTTCTCGCGAGCATGGTCGTCCAGATCTAGGTTTAAATATAAAAGATCCTGTCTCATTTTAATTTTGAATCAATCTTTTATCAGTAGATTTTGATTTTCTAAACATTTTGGAAATTTGTCCTTAAGATTTGTGTTGGTTTCTGAATTTAATAATCAATACACGAAGTACTGCTACAGAACTACCATTATTATACATAAAGTAGGACTTTCTGCATAAATGCATCACTGAGCAAACCTTCAGATACAATGTGGTCGTGCAGAAGATGATGGTGGGTAGCAAATAATTAGACAAGAATATAGTTAAAATATTTTGGCTCTGACTGAATATTTCGAGAAGCTAATCGCAAAAACTATTTTGGTTAGCTACTGGTCGCCTCGAAAATATGTAAAATAACAATCGAGTAACCACGAAGTAGGCAAGGACCTATTATAGTCGCTTGATTGCCAGAATTTTCCTCCCACTTACTAATAAATAATAATTGGCTACAAAAATCTGTTGGCTTGTACTAAAATATATTAATAAATATTTTAGCATAAGCTAACTACTAAAGCAGCTGCGTAATGAGTTTGTTAATAGTATTAGGTAGTATTTATTTTAATAATCTTAAAATTCTTAACCTATATATTCATTCGTAATTCACTTTCGTAATTCACACCTATTTAAATTTTTGATTTATGGAAAGATCATAGAAATGCTCGTTTGGCTTTAATATTGAAAGCTAAATTTTAGCCTGGAATGGAACACCTCTATAGGAAATTTCCTCATATAGAAAACAACTAATAATATCAATATATGGTTCATGGTACATGGATAACAAGGTACTTATCATTTTGTTTTGGCTTGACAATGCTGGAGAACACTATACTCGTAAAAACGTGAAATCATGTTGCAGCAAATTACATTTTTTTAAAAAATATTTTTATTCTACTTCGTTCCTGAAAAGAACGGAAGGAAAAATCTATTAATAGGTAAAATGTATTACGAACGTGTCTATTTTGTCCTTTACAGTTTACAAAATATGCGTTCATAGATTGAAGTTTTCATCTACTCAAACAAACTATTTATGACTGTGTAAAACCAGCCAATTAGTAAGAAATTTTACAAAATTTCTATAAGTATGTATAAATGGACAAATCGGCCATCGAATCCGTAAAACAACTTATCAAACGATAATTAATCGTGCATATTATAATTTATCATTTTTAAGTATAATGTGTGCATTTGAAAATATTGTGCTTAATTATTCATTATGCGTTTGAGTTGTGTTTATCCCAATTTGCTGTAAATCTAATTTAAAATTATTCGTTTCAACAATGTAGAAATTCTGAACATGATATTAATTTATAGAGCATGCTATAAAAAATTTAGCGACGACGCTCTTATTTATGCTAAACGTTTCCCATATTGATCCATCATGATGATCCCAGCCAAAAATTTAGATGATTCGTTTTGATTAACGGCATGACATAACTATTCATCAGAACGCAAATGAGAGCAACAAAGATTCCTTTTTGGCGTATTTTCGTGCAAACAAAACAAGTTTTACCAGAATTTCATGCATATTGGAAATTCGGTAAATATTAAAAACAATAAAATTAAATCGTACAAACCAAAGTTATCGCACCATTTCCGAGAAATGGATGATAATCGGCGTCTAGATTTCTTAGGACAATTATTTGATAAGCACAATAGCAACCAATCGTTTTTACAATAATTAAACAATTTAATAAGTAGATCCTTGGCAACCAAAAACGTAAATTTTAATTATGAGACCAACAAACAAACAAACAGTTTGGAAAATAATTGCTATTGCAGAATACTAGAGTTGTTCTCTATTAAGTGGACGCACATTTTTGCGAATGAATATTAAATTCGCAGCGATAGCTAGGACTTCAATTTCTTGTGTTTCCCCTCACAATGCAAAAACATATTATTAAAAAATGTTCAATACTAAATATCCAAATCAATGGATTTTCACCAGACTTTAGGTTTTTTCCTTTGGAGTCACCTAAAATCTTTGGTAAAACATATATGCAAAAATTTCGTGTTTGCATCTTCTGGAGAAAGTGAATCCTAATCGATTATTTTTTCCATAATTAAAATATCTCAACCACAGCACCGATTGTTAAGTGTTCTACAGATATAATATCAAATCCAATAAATGAACTGAACTCATAATAAAATAAAAAATTGAAAAGTACGGGTAGTTCAAATATTTACAGCTATAATCAATATTATGTACATTTCAAATGATGATTTTCAATTTTTATTTTGTTTTAATGATGAATACCATTAGCTTTTTCCACAAAATATAAAACAATCTTATTATTAATCTATATTCTAAATGCAATGAGCAATAAAAAAATTGATAATACAAATTCTATAATTCCGAAATAAAATTGAAATTCAATCATCGAATCATCCATAATAATCACATCATACGAGAGTACATAAATATTATATTTCCTTCGATATTATTATATGAAACGATAGTAAAAACTGACAATAATAATAGTACATATAGTTGTACAATATGTAATAAAATGCAAACTACTTCTACTTAAATAAAAAAAACTTTAGAAATTTGATTCCTTTACTATTCGCCTAAAGAGCATGTACATATGTACGAGTATATACATATGTAGTCTGAGTGCCTATTGTCAGAGAAGTAATTCTACAGAAAAATTGAACACAATAAAATTGATTGTTGAATTTACAAAAATTGTCAATTGAAAAATTGTAGATTTTTTGTGACAATCGATAAGTATTAGTTGCTACTACTACCGATATAAAAAGAGGTAATCTTTTAAACCGCACTAGCTAACAAGTAAAAAAACTCAGCCGCTTAAGGTAGAGCCAGATCATGTCTATATTTTCAGAAAAGGAATTTGAGTGTGCTAGAATTTTGTTTTTGTTTCAAGTTGCTAGGTAGATGAAGTAAAGATGGGTGTACAACATTGCCGGAGAAGTTGAACAACTATTTTTATAAATGATGTACATAAAAAAAAATCAAATGAAATTTTAATCACACAGGAAAATGAAAACGCTTTTATCTACTGGTTATACATATAGTTGTATACTATCTATAGCTCTATAATTCCATATAGGTATATATATATCTAGTACTTAGTAAATTATTCTACGTATAGGTACCAAACTATAAAATAGGATACAAATTGTATCATTCATTCAGAGTTTTGTTGTCTTTCAATTTTTATTCATCATGATGCACATATTTCTCTCAATTCATTATTTTGCTGTTGTTGAATATTGTAGTTTGTTTCACTCGAAACTTTTTGGTTTTGCCTGTGTTTCAAAAAGTTATAATTTTTTTTTTACAGAGAATTGAATCAACTAAAAAATAACATTCAAGAGCTGAATGTAAAATGAAAAACTCATTTTATTTTCTAACTATTAAAATCTAGAGTTTCTATGTATATATTAACTATCTATACACATAGGTACATGTATTATTTTATCTATTTAGTGATGGGGTAGCTTTTTTAAGGTCAGGCCACGTTAAACCAAAATACTATCACTACGGGCCGATTAAAAATTTATTTTCAAATATGTGTAAATTAAAATGTAATTAAATTACCTATTTTGTAACTGCGTTAATTAAAGCTTTTTCAAAACTAAATAAATATCGTCTATCTACTTGCGATTCTTAATTAAACACTGAAATAATTGTTTATGTAAATAGTTTAAACATTTATTTATTTTGAAATTTTGCATATTCAATTATTTCTGATACAAGGCACATTGACGAAATATGTCCACGAGCCAAACTCAACTTGACGAAGAAAAATATTTTGACTTCTAGTATTTTTTTATTTTCTATGCATTTTCACTCGGGTCGCGGGCATATGATCCATCCGTGTTGGTGATCCCATGTAGGTTAAACTAAAAATAAATTCCTGTGCGAAACGTTGTATCAAATTTTCATTATTTTCTCAATAAAAAAAATATATTAACTTTGGCGGATAAATCCAGCATTCAATGCCTTAAATGGTCTGCGGTGCAGTACCCGAGCCAACACACATACTTACATTAAAAAATTCATTACCAACCGTGCATTTTTGGTCACCACAGGCAATCGAACCACCGAATACCAAATACTTATTTTTCTAATAAGTCAATATAAAAATAAAATTAAAAACATCCTAAAATGAACGGTAAAATGATATCTTATATTTGTTTAAAATAAATTCATGTTCAATTTGATTTTATGTACATTAAGCAAAAGTACAAAGTTTAACTATTAAATAATCATCACAATTTTAATCACTGCGAGCCGCATTTGGCTCGCGGGTCTTAGTTCCTCATCACTGATCGTGAGGTTTATCATTTTTTAACGATACACAAATTACGAGCTGCTATTTGATTAGTTTGCTATATATTTATTGTTTTTTTGGAATATGACATGCAGATACCAATTCTAGAAAATTGGGAAAAAAATTTATAAAAGAAAATTGTTTTGTCCTGTTTAATGTATAAATTCGTTTGGTGAGGAATCGTCATCGCTGTTCTATTCTATATACATTTTTTATTTATCACAAAATTTTTGATTGAATTGAAATAAACTTTTTTGTAAAGAATTGTAAAAATCATTTGAAACTTTTGTAGAGTTATCGGAACATTAGATAACATATTTAATTTTGGATACGGTCAAATTGGCATATTGTTCCTATTTTATATGGATTTCAATAGGAAAATAGAACAATATATTCGTAACATATGAGTATGTTATACATATTATGTCATTCTTCAAAATTGTATTGAACATTTATTTTAAAAAAACTTATATTTTGGCATGTTTATAGTGAACCAGCAGCTATATTATTCCATGTACATATATATTCTATTATTCTTTTCAAAATAAACATTGATTTCTTTAATGATAAGCTTTAATGTACAACGCATTGAGTATTATTTTAAAATACTAGGTACGTACACTCTTCTATTACAGGCGTTTAAAATAAATTTCATGAAGTATGCTGTTGGTGGTCATAATGCAACAGCTGTTGTTGATCCATAAAAATCTAACATTTTTTGAACACAATTCATCAGTACTCCAGTAAAAGCGTTTATTCGAGCTAAATTGGGTACATTTTAGAATGTTTTATCAAATTTACTAAATAATAAAATCGTTATTGTTTTGAAATCTTTCCACAAAGTTAGAATTCTGAGAACCTTTATCTCAAGCATAGTTTGGTTTTCAACAACTAATTTTACCGCTTAATTTTAATTTTTATTAAACTGGTTGTTTCTGACAGCTCCAACTCATTTGGAAAAGTTATACAAAATGTTTACCAATTACTGATTTACTTCGTCTAATAAGTTTCAATGTTTAATAACAAAGATTATTAACGTAATTGTTTTGAAATGTTTAATACACCTAAATTTCAACAATTCTTTTGTAATTTTCGATTTAAGTGATAGAGCTTTTAAACAGCATTCTACATAATTTTTTAACTTTTAGACGTTATTTTATAACTTATTAAAATATTAGAATTTTTAAGAATTAAACAAATTAGAATATTAAACGTATTTACATTGTGCAAACTTGTATTACATTCCATCTGCTTTATCTGCAACAGTAATACTACAACTATTTAAAAATTGAATTAACTAAGGTCATGCTTACATTAAAGCATAGTTTGTTATCTACTCTATATAACTATGATATACGTTTAAACTAAAACAACCGTATGAATAATTATGATATACCGGGTGTTTTTTTTAAACTGAGACGATCAAATATCTCGAAAAATAGCCACTCTACGGAAAAAATGTCCATAATCAAAATTTAATCATACCGCGGGGGAAATACATTAGTGCAAAAAAAAAAGTCCCCCCACCCCCGCTTTGTAGGTGGGGCGGGGGTAACTTTTAAACTAAGATAGGAAGCCATATTTTTTATTGCAGATACGGATTCTACGACTAAAAGTACGTATGATTTGAATAAAATATTTTGTTCGGTTCATGATAGATGGCGTTGCAATCGACGAAATTCAATTTTTTCAATTTCTCCTTCTTAGAACACACGCATTCGATTCTGCAATACGTTTGAAATAAAAAACATCACGTTTTCATTGGAAATACTCGAAATTCGTCATCAAAACAATTTATTCAGTTTTGTAACTCTAAATAAGTGTTCAAAATTAATTTCAAGTTTTATTATTAAATTTCAAAAATACAAAATTCAGGCCATCATTTTGAACACTTATTTTAGATTTACAAAACTGAATAAATTGTTTTGATGACGAATTTCGAGTATTTCCAATGAAAACGTGATGTTTTTTATTTCAAACGTATTGCAGAATCGAATGCGTGTGTTCTAAGAAGGAGAAATTGAAAAAATTGAATTTCGTCGATTGCAACGCCATCTATCATGAACCGAACAAAATATTTTATTCAAATCATACGTACTTTTAGTCGTAGAATTCGTATCTGCAATAAAAAATATGGCTTCCTATCTTAGTTTAAAAGTTACCCCCGCCCCACCTACAAAGCGGGGGTGGGGGGACTTTTTTTTTTGCACTAATGTATTTCCCCCGCGGTATGATTAAATTTTGATTATGGACATTTTTTCCGTAGAGTGGCTATTTTTCGAGATATTTGATCGTCTCAGTTTAAAAAAAACACCCGGTATATTTATTTTTGTTTTTGTAGTGAATCACTCAGCTTAACATCATTTCATTGGGTATTGACACGGATACAATTTAATATGGACATGATAACATCAGATAAGAAAAATTCTCGGTTATGGTCACGTCGTCTACATCTTGGTGTAAAAGCATATCGTGAGCTTTTATATAGTTTACATACATTACAAAAATTTAAGGATGACGATAAATCACAAGGATTATATAGAATGATACAAAATAATATATTCTATGTGCTTGAGCATAGAGAAACTATGTTACATCTTATAATAAACTATAAAGAAGCAAATAGTACAAAGTAAGTTTTTATTTTTTTTTAAACTAGCATTCTTACGTTAGTAAGTCTGTTGTGTGTGTGATCTTACAGAGAAAGGAATTTTTTATTTATTTTTTTATTGTAGTAAAGATAATTATTTTTAATTTTTATTTTTCTTCTGTACATCTCAAGTATATACTCGAATTCTATGTTATATTACAGAGCTTATCTTCGTGATGTTATTGAAACTGCCCATACTTTTCTCAAAATGATGGAAAAATTTAGTGCCGGTGGGATAGTTGTACAACAGAAATCAAGACGAAAAAATAAAACCAATGTACAAAAAAATGATAATCGAAAGAATAATGATGATGATGAGCAAGAGGTTAGTAAATGAAAATGAATCTAGTTTTTTGGGATTTTTGTTATTTGATACTTTAAGATAAAATATATTATCATTAGCCAAATTATACATAATGAAAAAAATGAGTATTTTATTTATTTAATTCTTAGATGAATATATTGTTATGTTTAAAGGTAATATTTTAACATACTTGGTACTGCGGGCTGTACAGATTTGACCTTTTGGAAAAGTAAATTAAAAGTTAAACAATAACTAAATTCTCCTAAGTTCAGAAGTTTTCAAATTTTAATTTTACATTGTAGTTGCAATGTATAGAACATTTTGTTCTTGTATATTGAAGTACTTTCATTCCCTGGATTAGTACTCCGACTTTACAAAATACCCAATTAAATACAAAATTATTGAAAAAAAAGCTTGGTTCAAGAAAGTTAAAACATACTCGTAAATCCAGTATCGGTGGTATAAATTTGCTGTAAAATGAGATTCATAATATTTCTTTTATTGTTGAATAAACCAGTATAACCAACAATTCATACAGTTTATCACTTTAATTTCCGGAAAAAATTAAATAAAGTACATAAACTGATATTTTTTATAGTAATGATTTATTTAACTGAATTATTTTGATACATTATTGCAGATTTAATTTTGTATTAAATTGCGCACAAAATTTAAAAAATTATCTGATTTAGGATATTTTATGTTAAATATTCAATAAAACTCCCCAAAAAGTGTTACATAATCGAGGAGACGTGAAATTATTTTATTTTATTTTACGTGAAATTTTGAGATTTGTGTGGCAAAATCCAAAAATGAGTGCGCAAAAACTTAAACGTCTTCAATCTTTATAAACGGCTCGCAAGAAACTATCAGGCGAGCAATAAAAGACGTTGGATTTAATAGCAGGGTTCCGAAACCAAGATCCGAAACATCCGTAACCATTATAAATTAGATTAAACGGATCGTTAAGGAAGGACGGAATAAAATTGAGGCAGAATACACAAAAAACATAGTTTCATCTTTGCTAAGGCGTTTAAAACAGGTGTTAAGAAAGAAAAAAGTCACACCAAATACTGAGAGTTACAATCTTAATCTTAATAATCTTTTAATTACTAAAATAAATGTTGTCCGGATATTTATGTAACAAACAAACAAACTTACCTAAATTAAATAATTTTTTCAAATTTTTTAAATCGA
The DNA here is from genome assembly GCA_951394425.1 of Tipula unca. Classification (NCBI taxonomy): domain Eukaryota; kingdom Metazoa; phylum Arthropoda; class Insecta; order Diptera; family Tipulidae; genus Tipula; species Tipula unca. The sequence continues at coordinate 102,990,582 of OX596381.1, forward strand.
TGATTTAGTAGAAAATTGTTAAATCTATAATAATGCATCAAAATAATTCATTTAAATAAATCATTACTACTATAAAAATGTTGTCAACAAGCGGTTATAGTTTCACAAAAACATTTAACTATTGTAAAGTTATAATTATAAGTCTTGCATGGCACAGATTTAACACTCAATTATAAATGCCCTGCCGTACACATTTTAATTATAATATTTGCCAGGGTTGTGCAATAACAAAGTCTGGTCCACAGAATTGTTTTATTTTATTTAACATTGAGACAATTTTATTAGTCTACGAATATTCTGTAATATCCTTTTAAAAAAGTGAAAATTATCATTTATCTTCATTTAAATTTTTTTTTTATACCACGACCGTGGTATAACTGCTCCGTACGATTTTTGTTTTTTATTTTGTGTTATTTTTTATTACATTTTCCATTTTATGACACTTTTACAACTTTAATAAAAAAAATTTTTGTTTTCTTTTTATTTTTGTAATTTTATTTTATTTTTGTGTTTTACCAGGCGCACGATAATGAACAGCTAGAAAATAAATGGGCACATATAATGCCACAGTTATCAATTGTATTGTCAAATGAAAATTTAAAATTACCCGGCGACGATGAGATTGTACCATTTGATGCCACATCAGATAAGTCGATTGATGATCAAAAGTATAAATAAAATGGTTTATTGTTGTGTGCGTTGCTTTACATTTTTTTATTTTCACAGGGGCGATTGTATGCTTAAAATATATGCGTATTTGAAAGAAGAACAATATGAACATGCTGTGTGTATGCTTCGTGCTGGACGGTATGTATCTATCTCTTTACAATTTTAATTATTTTCAAATTTAATTGTTATTTATAAATAAAAAAATTTTTTAGTTACCTTAATTTTGGTTCTTTGATTATGACCATAGACAATCATACTAGATTTCTCATTTGTACAAATACAGAGGAGTACAGCAATCTTTTGATTTTTCCTATGTCATCGTTGTGTTGGTGCATTCTATTGTTTACACTGTATACACTATGGAATATCAACAACAGAACGATGACAATGAAGATATTTTTTCTCGCTTATGCGCAGTGCAAATAAAAATATCAGAAATATACATATTTACTGTTTTATCTATGTCATGAGTTTATGACTATCTATTTGTTTGACATAATTATACATATAATGTTTACATGATATATTTATGTTTATGTTATGGTTATAATTATATAACTTAATAATAAGAGAAAATAATTATTCTACAATACAAAAAAAATCCAAAGAAATTCTTAATAAAATGACATAATGTTTTGTGTAATCTTTCATTAATTCACATAACTAACTGGGTAAACTAATATTTTTCACGTTAATTATCTGAAGTATTGAAAAATACACAAAATATTATATTAGCTTATTTATTTTGAAGCTGTTTGGATTTTTTCTTGTTTTGTAAAATAATTATGTGCTGTTGGTATAATATTTAATTACTTATTACAGTTATTTTTGTCTCAAAAACATTGAACCTAGATGTTTATGCGATTATCAATAAATTTTAAAATACGAGTACATTCCAAATCCTAAATTTCTCATAAAAAAATTTAATTTTAAGAAAGTAAATAGTTCAAATAAATTCTTTATTCAGTGACTAGACTAGTTATATTACATATAAATAAAACTTAAACAAAAAATAAATAAAATTTAAATTCAGTTATAAAAATACATATGTAAAACAAAAACTCATTACATCATTTCATTTTCATTGCTGTCTTCTGATGAATTTGATTTTTCCGCCAAGGGTTTTGTAAAAAAACTTGTTAATCGTGATTGCTTTTTATCTCTTGGATATTCAAGTTCCTTATACGGGGCTAAAGCTTCGGTCAAACGGCGCCGGAATTTTAAGGCACGTTCCAAATCAGGGTCTAAGTTAATGCCTTCTTGACCAAGTTGATTGCCAATTTTAAAAAATTCTGTCAGTGCTTTGCTACTTAATTTTAAGATTAAATAACTGTATCATTCAATAGGTGCGATGGAATTTTAAATTGAAACGAAAGAACAACGATTTAAAGATTTCAATGCATTTTTATTTTTATTTTGAAGTGAGTTCAATGTCATTAAAGCCCCTATTCACTAAATGCAAATTCGCTCTGTAACCGTAAAATTTCCGATTATTGATATTCATAAAATTAACCCCTCTATAAACGTAAATTACCGTCTGTAAGTTTACAGTGAAAAATTTGTTGATGTTAAGCTACATATTTAGATTATGTGGAAAGATCGACACATGCTATTATTTTCTCGACAAGAGTTTTTCCGATATGTTCTAGTTCCGGTAGCATCTAAACATCTGCCACAATTCAAGTTAATTTGTAGTTTTCGAGATTTTCATTAAAATTTAATTCAATATGTATTATTCTTGTCGAATTGATGCACATAACTGCTTTTCAATAAAATTCCCTAAATGTTAATGTAGTTTGTAAATGTCTTAAATAAATATATTTAATTTTTTTAATTAAGCATTCAACTAATTACAAAACAAGTATGAACCATTAACTATTGTGACTATCTATTTGATTTTGTCATTATAATATTAATTATAAAATTAACCCTTCTGTTTTAAATTATAGCGGCGAATTAGTCACTTACATATTTATAGCAACGAGAATGGTGCAGTTTGTAAATACCCATTTTTAGTACTATTTTGTCTATACGCAATTTCGGGAAATTTGCAGTGTTAGCATATTTGCATTTTGTGAATAGGTAAAAATCATTTTAAGTATAACATCATTTAAGTGACGAATTCGCCGATTGTGCTTTAAAATAATTAGAAATTAATCCTGATTTTGGCTGTAAAATCATCTTTAGTGAGAAAATCTATTTTGGTTGAATGGCTTTGTTAACAACAGATTCAACAAAAGCCATTCACAACAGATTCAACAAAGTTCAATTCATCCAAATAAACTTACTGTTTGGTGCACATTTTGGGCTGGTGGCAATCATTGGTCCATAATTTTTTGAAAATGATCAGGTACTGTGAATTGCATGCATTATTCAGCATTGATTAATGATTTATTTGTTTCCAAATATGATTGATATTGATTTAAATTAGATATGGCTTCGACAAGGCCAGCGCCATATTTCACACGAATACTTGATATACTGAAGGAAATGTTTGGTGAATCGATAATTTTCAGAATGGAGAAGTGAAATGGCGTACAAGATCGTGTGATTATTGGCCAGAAACGACAAATTGTGTGAAAATTTTCGACACTTAGGTTCATCGATGCAGTGGAATAGAATACATCTTAACCTAAGCTTGAATTAGCAGGAAGACTTAATTTACCATTGCAAAAATTTTGAACCATTTAAATCAAATTGTTAAGATAAAGAAGGTGATAGAAGGGTTCCGCATAAAACAAACACAATTCTCGAACATACGTCGCACAAAGAACGCTGCTAAAACTACAAGCAGAAGGTGGAGTAGAAAGAAATTCTCTATCACCCACCGTACCCACCCGACAGTGCACCAATTATGTTGTCCATATTGCGATCGCAACCTGCTAAGCTATCCAAAATAAAAAAAAATGCTGATATTTCATGGAAGAGTAAGCCGTGATCATAATAGAAATTGCAGAATTGAATACGAAATAGCGTATCATTTTATTTTTGAAATAAGAGACGCACGCGTCCATCGAATATTGAAAATTGTAATGATACATGCCTCATCCCAAGATAAAATTTCAGCGTATATTCAAAAATTCAGCGGCTGCGCAGATGTTATAGTTGAGAAAAACGGAAATGCAGTCAAGTCGCGGAGGCTGCATACATTTTCAAACGACCGACTGCAAACAATAATATCACCGTCAAGTTTCCATAATCTAAAAGTAATACCCAACTTATTGTGTCCATAAGTATTAAACTATTATTTAACATCAATGTTTTTAGAATTTTTCGCCGAAATGAATGATATTAAAATATTAAAAATTTAAATATGCGAAACCGCTAAAATACTTTATTAATTATTATTACATTAAAATATAAATTATAAAAAGGGGGGAACAACAAAATGTCATGTCGATTAGACATGCATTTTTGGTCTCCTACATTATAAATAAATTTTAAATGGTTTTGGGCAGAATTAATTAGTATAGTTCGTATTAATATTTAATTAAAGTGTTGTTCTTTCAGTTTGTTAAATTATTTAACAATAAAAGTGTCAAATTAAAAACGGAATTGGGATTATTATTATTGCAAACAAGACGTTGCATTTATCAAAAATGAGTAATTTTAAAAAACTGAAGAAGGAGACATCCGAAATCGATATTTAAAATTAAAATATAAAAACAAAAATATTATCAAAAATGTTTATGTACTTCCAGCCTGTCCGAATTCATTCTTAACCGACTAAACTAAAAATATTCGTGAAGTTCTACTCAAATAATCATAGATGTCACTAAATTAAGAATGTATAGCGCCCGAATTCATTATATTCTAGTTTCTAAATAATCTGTTAAATACATTTTTCGAGAAATGAGTGATATTGAAAATAACGATGCCATTAGCACTGAAGATGAATTTATTATATCATGCGTAAGTGAAATAATATGCAGCTACGTATTGTCATTAACTTTAATTGATGAAAACGCGTCACCCGTATCAAATAAAAGGCTAACATTAATGAATAAAATAATTTTATAACATAACCTTACATTTTGTTTACATTTTTTAGAAACTAGGCTATTGCTGTGAATTCGTTCCGTCGGAGCTGTACACAAAAATTCAATAAAAACAATAGGGCATGTTGTGTAATGCACAATATTTGCGTCGGACATTCAGGATTTTTCAGAAGAAATTATTGAATCTGAAGATGATGGAGAAAGTGACTCTGACCACAACTTTGAACGCGATGACCAAGACGCACTTCAATTTAGAAATAATTTGTTGTTCCAGTTGATCGGTTAACCCCCGAATTTCTCAAATATTTGTGGTATTTTTTTTATAAATAAAACAATTATAATTAATTTTTATTATCACATTTTTATTTCAATACATCACATTTTATTTCAAGAGATCAGTCATCCAATCAGTCATTTATTTTTTTGGATATAAATTCATTTAAGTACATAATTTAAGTACTTCTGTTCGATTTTAGGCATTTATCTGAAAATACAATTTAGTCTGAATCAGTACAATCATTGGTAGGAGTGATTCCATACTTCATCTCCATGAATTGGAGAAACATGTCCGAAACTTTCATCACGGCCGCTCTTAATGTTGTCTCGTTTGAGTCAACAGATCTTTTGGTCCCTCTTACCCTAATCGATTCATTATCCTTTGAACTACTTGGCGTTGATGTAATCTCCATGTTGGATTCGCTTGGGCACGATTCTATTACTAGTGGCGGGTTTATATTATGCTTTAACGACGCATATTCATGAATTGTGTCAAAAAATATCCATGTGATGATTTCTAATTGGAGTGCTATATTTTACGACTTTTGACATTTTGTTAAAATTTTATTATTAATAAATGTATAAATATGAACAAATGTATGTATGTAGTACGAGTATATATTATTCTTATTAAAATTCTTTTAATTTTATTCCATTTAGTAATACAGTTAAACTGTATTGCCGCATTTATATGGAGTTTTAATAAGATTTAAATTAATGAATTGCAGTTAAGCATGCGGAATATAATAAATTGAAACTATTTTAAATTATTTTCAGAAGCATTTTAAAAGTCACATCCAGCAAACTAATAAATTTTATTGCAGAGTGCAATTTTTGTTTTAATAAATCATAAAAGTCGATTACAAACATATTGTAAAATACATATAAAGAAGGATTTGAATTTTGAATTTTGCAGGGATAGAGACGTAGTGAACGTGAACGAGTGCTAAACGCAAATGGCGGCAGTGTTTAAATAAATTGCACTAAATTATAGGTTCTCTGCCACTTACATTTTAATTAATTAATTATAGCTTTAATTCAGAATATAAATAGTAAATTGGAACTAATTTGCATTGATTTTCAGAAGTATCTCCTAATTTTGATCCAGTAAACTAATAAATTTTATACTCAGTTTTACTGTCAAGTATTGTTAGTTGAATGTTAGGGATCAAGAAAGTGGCTTGGCTGAATAGGTAAATAAATGGAATGTGAACAAGGGGTAAATGGTTATATGTATAAAACGAGGGTTAGAAAAAGAGGTACTAAACTAATTATCCTTCATTACAGTGTCTATCACAGCTCAAATATATAGAATTAATAATAATAAATTGAATTCAATTTCAGGTTAAACTAAAATTTAAATTAATTAATTATACATAGGTTGGAATACAGCATAAAATAAAACTAATTTGAGTTAAATTTTCAGGAGTATCTCATAAGTCTGATCCAGCAAACTAATAAATTTTATTTCAGAGCCCAGTGATGCTGTTAATAATTATAAAAGTAAATTAGAACTGTATATGTATAAAACGAGGGTTAGAAAAAGAGGTACTAAACTAATTATCCTTCATTACAGTGTCTATCACAGCTCAAATATATAGAATTAATAATAATAAATTGAACTAAATTTCAGGATCTCTGCCAGTTAAATTTAAATTAATTAATTATAGGTTGGAATACAGCATAAAATAAATCGTAACTAATTTGAGTTAAATTTTCAGGAGTATCTCATAAGTCTGATCCAGCAAATTAATCAATTTTATTTCAGAGCCCAGTGATGCTGTTAATAATTATAAAAGTAGATTAGAACTGTATCGTGGTGTTACTAACTATTGGCTATACCAGGTGTCTCACCGAGTCAATTTCGATCATACTAACTGAACCTATCCAAATCCTCTTTATGTTATGTGTAAACGGGTGTTCGGTGAGGCAGTAAACCACAATTTTGTTATTACAATTGTTAAAATTGTAACAATATGATTCACTTGCATCAGCACAATTTTAAATCGCAACGTGTTTCTTGGTGAATTGTTTTTCTCATATCATTGGACGTTAGTTGTTGACAAATGGCAACATGTTGAGCAAAAACAACAAGTTAAATTCTGAATGACATTGATATTTGATACCTACATATAAATTTCATGGCAACACTGATGGCCTTTTTATCACCATCATATTTTTTGTATCATTGTATGCTGTATAAATATATTATTTATCTTTTTATCAATTATAAATATAATTTATTTGATCAAACAAATTTGTTTTTGTAATTTTAAAATAATGGACAAATGATCAATCGGTTTCATTACGATCATATTTATGATCGAAACATTTATCCTCTAATGTAAATTCGATTAGTGATGACAACATGTTGGGAGACCGTGTCTCAGAACCTAGAGCAGACATTCTAAAGCCAAAAAATAAATTGAAAATGCCCTACTGACATTTTCTATCTTCACCCGTGGTTGAGATAATCATGGTTTTGCTTTTGTTGTTTTAATATAACACAATATGATACAAAGTTCATCTATTTGGATTAAAAATCTGTATTTTAATGAAATTTATTTTCCATCTGTCTCGTATTCTTGTGTCTCGTTGATTTTCTTGTATAATAACAATATTGACAGAAATGCCTGTATTTTCTTTGACGTAGAACTTTACCTTTGTTCTTTGGTATCGGAGGAACTAATATGATTTACTTATGTTCACACTCACTCATTAATTACCGAAATTGCATTCCAGTAACAACACTATTATCTAATTTAGTATGCGGTATTATTGTTAAACGTAGATCAACACTTTTCTACAACTGTTAATTTTATTTAAATAATTTGCTTAGTATCAATTTTGGCTACCACTACTTCACTGCCCACCAATGTACAATTATTATTTCTAGAATTATTACGCATTTACATTACGAAAAGCTTTATTGATACGCCCATTCAACTACTAATTAAAATAATAAAATTGAAAAATCAAATTGTTAATAACTCATACCAAAAAAACAAAAAGGTGATGAAAAACAATTTAAACTTTAAACGTATTTATAAGCTTTCAATATCAATGAATTTAATTTATACGAGTACAACAATTAAATTTTGCTTATACAGTTTCATTATTGATTCTGATTAATATTCTCATTAATTTTAATTTACGAGACTATAAACGCTCATGTTTTAATTTTTTATTAATTTTTCGTTCTTTATAAAATGATTTGTTGTTTTATTAAAAGGATTTTTTTTGGAATTGATAATTAAATTGAAATTCATATTTAAACATTTAACAAATAAATAATTATATGGTTTCAATTACATAGCAATGAAAAGTTTAACATTTTAATTAATTCATTTTGTGGTGGAATTTGTGTAGCAATAGCAGTTTCTTAAACGAATTTTCCAAATTTACTTTATTTATGTTTGATTGACTTTCGCATTTAAATTTAAATTATGGTACATTGCATTATATGTCGTAAGTTTGTCTAAAGCATTTTATACATTGGTTTTGGTATTTTAAGGATTTATTTAATACAATAAGTTCCGTAAATATGGAAAATATTAATCAATATCAAATTCAGCCGAAATTAACAATAAAAAATTGTTAAAAATTATTCAAATAAGTATGTATTTAAAAAATCGAAACAGCAAAAAAAAAAAATAAATGAGTGTATCTAGTACGTTGACCCTACTTTTGAAATATTCTTATGTGTAGATTAGTCGCATTTATTAAATTCTACATGTACCTGATGTATCCACCATCTACATATAACTTTTGTTTTATCTTATAGATTATCTGGCAAATTTGATTTATACCGAATTTAAATATAAAATTTAATCTAAATTAAGCCTCCATCGCTGTCGTATATGTGATCATCGTAATTATGATCCATTTCGTGTGTTATTTTGAATTCAAATTACATTGGCGGCATTTATTAATATAAATAGTATAATAGTAAACCCGTAACCAAAAAATATGTACTAAAATTTAGGGAAATATTTATAGTATCAATAAATAGTGGGCTACCTATATTTTACAGTAAGATATTTTCATCCAGTACATTCACATTGAATATTAATATATTTTTATAGTGATTTCAAGGTACCCCAATTTATCGCTTAATTAATAATATTTATATTAAAATGTAAATTATAAAACAAAAATAACAACAATTGTTATTGTAACAATATTTATATTATTTATTTGCATCACTGCAGTTAATATAAAATGACTGCAAAAACTATATTTCTGAAAGTAGGGCTGCAACATTTTCGCAGTTGCTGAATCTTTCTTCTTAATATGAATATATAGTACTACGATGTTGAAAAAAACAGGGTGGGGGTGTGAATACATCGCAATTTTTATTTAAAGTCGGTTTAATTGCTGCCAGCTCCAGCATAAAATTCCCCAATCAAAATTCTAACATCGTGTTCGGGTATAGATCCCAGCATATCGTACAAGATCGTTCAAGATTTCCGAGCGGATTTCTTGAAGAGCAACGAGTTCCAGCCGATACTGCTTCATATACGTGATTAAGCCTTCCAATGCTCCTGGTTTCCTAAGTGAATGCCGATTCCACGTGCCGATCGTAAATCACGTGCCATGGTACTTCAGCAGGGGTCCGGTGTTTCTTTGGCGATATTCATTTTCCTTTTGTTGACATTATAAATAGATTGTTTTTTTACGGATGTGGGTCGTCAGCCCAGCGACCCAACCGTTTAATCGTCTCCTACGACAAGCAAAGTATACTGTGATGATATTCTTAGAAAACATGTTCGTGCAATTTAGGTTTACGAGACATGCTAGTTCCCCCCGACCACAGGGGCCAATATATAAATCAATCAATAAATCTCTAAACTGATGTCATTGTTACATCAGTCAGAGAAGAAATGGGAATATTACACTACCTTAATTTAGTATTGTTAAATAATAAAGGCAAAATTGTGTATAATCACTGAAACTTGGCTGGAAAACCTGTGCGGGAAAAGGAAAAACCAGCACCGGTTCTTTTCCTGAAACAAATTATAGAAAATTCTATAAAACCCCATTTACAATTGTATGTAACAACTCACCACCAATCCATTATAGCAGGATAGAGAAATATTAATAATAGATTGCAATATTGAATATGTACTACTTAATCTCCAAAACCTCTACCCCCAATACTAGTCGACTAACTAGTGCGGCATACACTAATATTCAGAATCAAAATATTATATATAACAATTGCGTTTTTAACATTTCAAAATAGGTTCTTAATTATTTATCTGACGGTATTAATGTGCATTTAATTAAAATTTAATAATAATAAAACAATAATCAAATAAAAAAAAGATATAATCGATAGAAGTTGATAATTTAATTTTTAAAAAATTTCCTAATTTTGTTCTTAGAAAAATTCACACGCGCCGATTCATTTGAAATGAAATTAATCTTTTAAATTATATCTTGTTGATAATTTATTTTGTTTAACATTAGTTTTTTATTATCACAACACAAGAAGCTCATAAAATATAAAAATAAATATAAAATGTATGTTTTGTGGAAATAAAAATGAAAAATGATTTTTCCATTTCTAAGAAGTGTGTATATACTGCACATATAGTACTATACATACATACATACATATACCTAAATCAGTTCAGTTATAAAATTCACACAACATTGTAAAAAAATGTTTCAAATTCGCTATAATAAATAAATAGACCATTTTATCAGTAACCTGCTGATAAAATACAATAACAATTAAATTCGTAAAATCTTTTAAGAAATTTCCTTCTGTTCTGTGTTACAATAAGAAATGCTCCTATTATTTTATTTTATGTTTTAATATCCTGCTTAAATCCTTAGTACTAAAAAACAAAATTGGAGAACAATTAAATTATACCATTTTTTTCGTATTTTTTCTTTTATTTTATTGAATTAAATTGAATCAAAATTGTATTTCATTTTCATTCACTTTATGATCTGTAATTTTATTATGTGGCAATTTTCCATTGATTTTATAGGAAAAACATAAATATTTTTAGTAGAATTTGTTTTTTTCTGTATTAATAATAACTTTTATTACCCTCCTATTTTAATGATGTTCTGTTGTACACAAAACTGTATGGGTGGGATCATTAATATCGATATTGATACATTTTGTAAATGTATTACTATAAATAATATAATCAAAATCTTTGTTCTAGGTTAATAAAATTTAAGATTTAAGCATGTTAATTTTATTCAATCCGAAGGTATTATACAAATAAAATTTATATTTCCAGATGTATCAGAATTTCTAAAATTTGAATTAATTGATTATTAGAATGATACGTTGTAAATGTGTATTTTGGATAATATCCTCAGCGCTTTCAATAATAATAAAATATTCTTCTTTATTGATACAATAGAAACTCTTGTAGGATAAATAACTTCTATTTTCTATAAACGACATATACATATGTTTTGTACCTGTTGTACGAGTATCATTTTATTAGTCTTACAAATTGTGCTATACGAAGGATGTTTTATGACCTATGTCTATATTTTGATGCCATATTTATGGTCAATATTTCGAGAACAATTTATTGTATATGAAATGTAATTTAACAATCATCGTACATAAAATTTACCTTTACGTGAATAATGCACTACTACTAATCATGTTTGTGCTAAAAAAAAGTTTGCCTTTTCTGAACGTGAATGTATTATTGGATACGTTGAATATATTGCATATGTCAAACGCATGTTCGGACATCTGTATTAAATTACTAATAGAAATGCTTAAATGTCTGAAGAATAATTCAGTGACTGCAGCTTATCGGACTCCTTTACTTTGCGATATGTGTTAGGCAAAAATGAACTTTTTTCATAGATTAATTTTTCTGGATAAAATTAAGTAAATCATCATTTCAGTAGTGTCGTTATTGGAATTCTCACAAAGTTATTTTACAATTTTCAGTGATTTCTGCAATTAGTTCAATAATCAATCAAAAAAAAAATAATTTCTGTAAACCGTCCGTATTTTCATAATGTGTTAACATTACACATAATTCAAAAGTAATTAAAGAAACCGTAGATCCTGGCGCATAGATTATAATTTTGGTTCAAAAAAGACTTCTTCTTCCTACTGGAATTAAGTACCATAAATAAATAAGGATTTATTCTTCAACACGTTTCACCGGTTTTCAATAAACAGTTATCGTTTAGTTTTAAAGAGGGTCCGACTAACATAATACTATACAATTGAATTCGTTGCTTCACTTAATTACTTTATAGATAAAAGTAAAATGTTGTTAAATATTATTTACATTTCATTTACAGATTATGATTCCATTCTCTAGGTTATAAAACCAATTAATTCCTAATCAAAGTAACCAAATGGTACTTCGACTGTACAACAACCTAATTTGTGAGGTTACTCGTATCTAATCACAAGCGGCTTATTTTCAAAAATATTGAACATTAAGTGCCATTTTGAATATTTCTTTGTTGTTCAAAATTATTATTATAATAATTTCAAATGTAAGTTATTTCTTTATAAAATTCCAAAAATTTAGTTTAATATTGGAGGAGCAGGGTGAATTATCCTTTTTAATTTTAAAGCTTTTGTAAACGTATATTTTCAATTCTTACTTACAGCATTCATCTATTATGAAAAACGTTAGAGCCTCTATTTTTACTTTACAAGGTGAACTATACTTACACCGAGCATATAGCGCAGTGGCTAAAGCTGCGACGTTTGGATCTAATTAATGTATGTGTGTTGATATTTATTAACTAACCATTGAATGGTTAATCAATTATAATGATAGATGGGTAGTTCATATTATATGTTTTTGTTCTTGATGATACAACCTAAAATATAAAAGCAATCATAGCTAATTAATATAAAAATATAAAGCAATCATAGCTAATTTCGCCAGTAGTATTCCCGACAACTCCGTAAATTACTAACCCGAATTCCACGAGGTACCAGCAAGCCGACTGCCTTGCTCAACATCATGCGAAATACATGTCGGGATGCAAACACGGAGCGGTTTATCCGGCATCTTTGGCTGGAACAAATGCCGCCAGAAGTTCGAGCAATAGTAGTGGGAAATAGAGCGAAGGCCACATCGCCTGATAATATTACGCTAGATGACGAAGTAACGCTTGCCGATGCCATTTTTGAAACACTTGAGAGTAACCATTTAGGTGTTACCCAGGTATCGCAAATGTCCGACGGGAATAGATTGCAATTGGACATTGTTGAGCTTACGAGAAAAGTTGACGAATTATATCACCGCAATCAGAGAAGACGCTCAAAAAGCCACTCACGCTGAAGTAATGAACGCGGAAACGACGACGATCATGGGAGAGCCAATCGAGTTAGATCAACTACATGCTTTTACCATCGAAGGAACGGAAGGAGTGCAGGACCTCTGCAACATCAATTCCCATAATCAATAAAAAAATCGATTAGGCTCCAGAGCATTGTCGAATGATCCAGAAATCCGAAGTTGACCGCATAATTTTGGGGTGCGACTGTGATCACATGAACTACGTAACCCAAGATATAAGACGTATCTTCGTTCCTGACTCATCCTCGAGGAAAACATTTTTAGTTGACACTGGGGCTGATATTTCAGACACTGGAGCTTATGACCTCCTTGTCGACGTAAAGAATAACGCTCTTATCGATAAGAAGATATCGCTAAAATCAATTAGAGTGTCGAGTCCTAGCAATCCGCTGCAGCTCAAAACATTTAGCATTAACGATCCAATCGTTGATCTCCTAGAGAAATTCAAGGATGTTTTGCAGGCAATTTCATTGATCCGGCCGGTCAATGAAGTCACACACCAGATTACAAAGGGTCGTAGTATCCGTTAAGGCACGTCGTTTATCCCCGGATAAACTTCAAGCTGCCAAGGACGAGTTTGAGTACCTGTTAAAAAATAGTATTTGCAGACCCTCAAACAGCCATTTCGCAAGCCCATTACATATGGTAAAAAAGGCAGATGGTTCGTGGCATCCGTGCGGCGACTTCAGAGCACTCAATTACTGTTCCAGATAAATATCCTCTGCCGTACATTCAAGACTGTGCTAGCGCGGTATGCAATAAAAAAGGTATTTACCAAAATCGATCTGCACAAAGCATTTCACCAAATTCCGATAAAGCCTGCAGATATACACAAAACAGTCATAAGCACCACATTTGGACCGTTTGAGTTCGTGTATATGACTTTCGGATTGTCTAACGCGGCGCAAACGTTCCAGCGACATGTAGATCATGCCACAAGGGCCTTGGAAAATGACCAGCAACACCGATAGCATCTTCGGATATTGTTCCAACGACTTTGAGATTTTAAGCCACCTCTAACACCTGCATACGGTGGTCCGTATCTCGTCAAGAGACGATACGTTAAATACTTCATCGTGGAAATAGCGGGGCGGAAATCTAACATTTCAGTTGATCGAATGTAACCGGCACATTTATTGAAGGGTGGCCAATAAATTCCACCACGGAAACAACGAGCTCAAAGACCAGAGATACCGACACAAGTATTGAGGAGGGATCAACAGACTCCACCACCGGAGCAACGAGCTCAAAGTCCAGAGATACTGCCGAACCCACAGAAATCGCCCAAAGTAACCAGATTTGGCCGTACCATTGTAATACCTGAACGATTCAGAAGATGATTTTGGTCTGGTGGGGGAGTAGTGTAGTGACATCTGTTTTCGTTCTGTGATGATACAGCCTTCTTTGATGATACAACCTAAAACATAAACTTATATTTTGGGTCAATTGAAAAATAAAAAGAGATCGATAGAGCTTCTAGAACGTTAACGGCAGCAGACATCATCATAAATAAAAAGGATTGTTGTAATTAATTAAAATAAATAAATAAATACACGACCATACAATAAATAATTAATTAGTGGTTTTAAAGAATAGAACACTATAATGTGAATGTATTTTGCTGATCTATGTACATAAGTTATAAGAATTTTCGTATTCCTATAGTTTCTCTGATAACTGTATACATAGGTATTGTTATAAAGTTTGACAGAGTCATAACTGAAAATAGTATTGTATAAAAATCATTATAAAATATTATTAATAATTATTTTGTTGCAATTGCTTTTTATGTTAACATTTTCACTTGAAAAACTTTCCCAATTAATTCTTATAACACTCAACCATTAACATTACTGATGTTTGTTTTTTAACAATTTAATTGTATTCTTCATTATTATCTATTATTACATCGCAGAAATTGTTGGCTATATACATATATGTACACCAGCATCACATATTCCTTTTAAGTCGACTTTTTAACACATAATTTATATTATTTAATAGTCGTATATATGTATGTTTAAGTACAGCAGAAAATAGCAAAAATAGTATGTAATTACAGAGAATGGTTATATCTTTCGCAACCATTTATTTATCATTATTAAAACAATTAAGCGAAACTTCTTTTGATATCATAAATTGTTTATTTTATAGTTTTATTACAACACATTGCACACTACAACATCCACCAAACCAGTGCAAACCGTATATACATTTATAGATATATAAAAAAATTCGACAAACATCCGAAATCCTTTGCTTCTACATACTAGTTTACTGTAGTGCATTGTTGAGATAAAGATTTTTTTTTTTTAATTTATAATTTTTTCCAGTCTGAGTTTCATTTTTTGTTATGGCGGAGAATTAAATTTTGTCTTTTTTATACTTATTGCTTCTCTAGAAATTTTCCATTTTATTTTTTAGCTTGCTTTGAGTATTTCAATTTTTTTAATTTTGATTTGTATTTAATATAATTACAGTGAAGTTTGGATGGAAGATGATTGCTTTGGTTCTTTCGCATCAGCACCGGAAGATGAATTAATGATATTGAAAGAGATTTTCTTTTCAAATTTATCGTATAATAAAGGTAAGTGGTGTTTTGTGTTTGTATAGATGTTTCAAGATCAAACACTTCTTCTGAGTGTGTGAGATATTGGTTAATTCATTTTTTGTTTAACCAGTGTTAAACCAAAGCCATCTTAATATATAAAGCCTCCATGTTGAGCGATATTTTGAAACGAGCTTTTTTTATTTAACCAATAAATGTGTAATTTATAAAGAAGTCTATTCAATCCCATGGCAAAACATACAAACTTATTTTGAATTGTTCAACTATTAATAGTGAGAGCTTTTAATGTTTTATTATTTAAATTAATAGATAAAGAATTGAATTAGGTTGTGGCCAGCGTTATTTATCGAAATTACATTAATTAAACATAGTTTTTATGATTATAAAATTGTCATTAATTTAATTTATTTGCGCTTTTAAATTTGTTTATACAAATATATATCTGATATATTCTAATACTCTCTTTCAATATACTGCATTCACTCCAACACAGAAATAAAATAGTTCGATTAAAAATCGAAACATGGAAAAATATGTGTAAAAATTATGATAACTACGATAAATTAAAATTTAGAAGATTAATTGGATAAACGGTGGCAAATTTCTCATTAAACCAAAACAAAAATATAGATCGTATCGATCAAATAAATGATAAAATATTGTGTTTTGTTTTGAAGGTTACAAAAGGTTACATAATTTATATACAATATGTCAATTAGGATTAGGAGAGGGACAATTTGATCACGCTCTCAATATTATTTTTTATGCGATAACTTTTGATTGTTGCTATGAAATAAAAAATTGTGCTCATATATTTTTTCTCGTTTTTTGCGTTGTTTTATGATCATTATGTTTGTTCCATTTTTTAAAAATTCATTGATGTTTTCTTCTTTTGGTTTATTTGTTTGATGGGAATAAATTATTTTGTTGGTTATATGTATCAAAGCCATCTTAATATATAAAGCCTCCATGTTGAGCGATATTTTGAAACGAGCTTTTTTTAGTTAACCAAAAAATGTGTAAAATACAAAGAAGTCTATGCAATCCCATGGCAAATCATACAAATTTCTTTTGAATTGTTCAACTATTAATAGTGAGAGCTTTTAATATTTTATTACTTAAATTAATAGATAAAGAATTGAATTAGGTTGTGGCCAGCGTTATTTATCGAAATTACATTAATTAAACATAGTTTTTATGATTATAAAATTGTCATTAATTTAATTTATTTGCGCTTTTAAATTTGTATATACAAATATATATCTGATATATTCTAATACTCTCTTTCAATATACTGCATTCACTCCAACACAGAAATAAAATAGTTCGATTCAAAATCTAAACATCGAAAAATATGTGTAAAAATTATGATAACTACGATAAATTAAAGTTTAGGAGATTAATCGGATAAACGCTGGGAAATTTCTCATTAAACCAAAATAAAAATATTGATCGTATCGATCAAATAAATTATCAAATGTTGTGTTTTGTTTTGAAGGTTACAAAAGGTTACATAATTTATAAACAATATGTCAATTAGGATTAGGAGAGGGACAATTTGATCATGCTGTCAATATTATTTTTTATGCGATTACTTTTTGTTGTTGCTATGAAATAAAAAATTGTGTTCATATATTTTTTCTCGTTTTTTGCGTTGTTTTATGATCATTATGTTTGTTCCATTTAAAAAAAAAACATTGATGTTTTCTTCTTTTGGTTTATTTGTTTGATGGGAATAAATTGTTTTGTTGGTTATGTACACAATGTCCCTTTCTTACAAATTTTTATTATATTGCTATTTGAGCTTTATTAGAGAATAAAGTATCTTATTTTCCTTTAATTAATACAATAAAATGGAAAACCCCACGGAAAAATCCTTCAAGTCAGGTGAAAACCAATGTTTATAGTTTCAATTGATTTCAAAAAATTATAATTTTGAGTTACTTTTCATTCAAATATTTCTATAAACGAAAATCATGTCTCTCCATATAAAATGTATGAAGAGAGCGATTATTTTTGTCATTTTAGACTCACTAATAAAAGTTCGTTTTGAACATGGAGGCTTGATTTATTAAGATGGCTTTGTATGTATACACAATGTCCCTTTCTTACAAATTTTTATTCTATTTCTATTTGAGCTTTATTGGAGAATAAAGTATCTTATTTTCTTTTAATCAATACAATAAAATGGTAAACCCTGCGGAAAAAACCCTCAAGTCAGGTGAAGATCAGTGTTTATAGTTTCAATTGATTTCAAAAAATAATAATTTCATAAATTTCTATAATCTAAAATCATGTCTTTCCATACAAAATGTATGAAGAGAGCGATTATTTTTGGAATTTTAGGTTGCTTAATAAAAGTTCGTTTTGAACATGGAGGCTTGATTTATTAAGATGGCTTTGGTTAAACTTATAAACTTTTCTTATTAATGCTGTTAAAAATACGGTTGAAAAAATTCCCAAGAGTTTATTTTGGATCGTTATCAACTAATAAATAATTATTTTTGGAAAATTCCGGCAATGATCTAATTTTGTTGAGTGGTTTTATTTATTTAAAAGTCTCAGATATTTAATACTATTAAGATGTGTACGGAAACAAAATTGTGTTCGATATCATTTTTGAGTGAAATTTGGACCAGTATGTTATTTGGAGTGAAATTTGAAATAAGTTTGTTGGCAAAAATGATATTTTTTATCAAAACATATAAATATAAAAATTAAATTGTTAACTTAATTTGTTAACTATGCAGTGTTATTTGGGGTAACTGATTTTATTATAGGGCTATTGTTCTATGATAAGTCGCTGGAATTATTTTTAATTGATGTTATATTACCGGATGAACCTAACCCCTGTGGTCGGGAGGCACTCACATGTCTCGTAATTCAAAATTGGACGAACATGTTTCCCAAGAATACCACCACAGTATCCTTTGCTTGTCGTAGGAGGCGACTAAACGGTTGGATCGCTGGGCTGACGACCCGAATCCGTGAAAAAATAAAGTGTTTATACAGTCAACAAAAAGAAAAATGGATACCGCCGAAACAACTCAGGACCCCCGCTCAAGTACCCGGACACGAGATTTAGGATCGGCACGTGGAACGTGCAATCACTAAGAAAACCAGGAGCGTTAGAGGGTCTAACCACGTGCATGAAGGAGTAGGCTGGAACTCTTTGCTCTTCAAGAAACTCGCTGGCCTAAAAGTGGAGACCATGTGTTCCAGGGATACACGTTGTTATACAGTGGAGATGACCTCGGAAATCTTGGAGCTGAATTTCTTCTTGGGCCGCAGGTAAAGAACGCTGTTTTAGATTTCCAAGCAGTCAATAACCGATTGTGTAAGCTTCGCTTGCGCATGAAGTTAGCGAACCTGTCGATAATTTGTGTACATGCGCCCACAGAAGTCAGCCAGCCCCAAGATAAAGACTCATTTTACAATGACTTGGACGATCTGATGGGATCTATACCCGAACACGATGTTAGAATGGTAAATGGGAACTTGCTAGAACAATGCTAGAGCTGGCAGAAATCAGATCGACTTGTGTGAAAACATAGGTCCGTACTCCCGACACGAAACTGCGACCGATAATGGTGAGAGAATGATGTACTTTGCGGTTGCTCATGATCTTAGAGTAGCAAGCACATTCTTCCCTCACAAACACATACATCTAGAGACATGGACACATCCTCGCGGAACTTCCCGCAGCCAAATTGACCATGTGTCAGTTTCTAAAGGACAGGCTCAGGTTGTGCAGGATGTGAAAACTTATCGGTCAGCAACCAAATACGTAGGCAGCGATCATCATTTGGTCGCTGCAAAGTTACGATGGAAGTTTTCGTACAAGTCTGGGAACACAGCGAAACGCATGGTGCGTTTCGACTGTGAAGGTCTGATAAATGAAGATCAAAACAAACGATATCAGGATCTTGTCAGCGACAACATTAATGAAGCTAATTACCAGTCTGACTGCGTGAACTCTGTCTGGGAGGTACTGAAAACTTCGGTTGTCAGTGCTGCTCAACAGACTTTAGGTATAGTGAAAGTCAGACCCAAGAATGATTGGTTTGATGACGAGTGTCGTCTTGCAGTTGAGCAACAAAATATAGCCCATAATGAAGTGCAACAACGTCTCACAATCGCGAGGAAAAACAAGGCTGCTCTTGCAAGAAGGGCAGCTAAGCGGATTTGTAGACGGAAGAAGCGAGAATGGTGGAAGGCCGAGGTTCTGAAAGTACAACAACTCAACAATGAGCGCAGTTCACGTAATTTATTTAAAGGAATTACTGGACTGCACTATACTTTCAGGCCTACGTCAACCGCCATTCGGGACCGGGATGAAACCTCTGTGTCAACATCGACGCAGTACTTGACGCTTGGAGTGAATACTTTACTGACCTGCTTGATATTCATCATGCGTCACAGACTGTTGTTGAGCCACCTCTAATACAGATTGCGGAGATTTGCACTGAGGAGCCATCCCATGAAGAATTCACTAAAACCATGCAGAGATTGAAACGAAACCGTGTACCTGGAGTGGACTGCATTAATTCGGAGCTCTTGATATTCGGAGGGGATACTATGTGGAACCGTCTTTTCGACCTTATTCGATTAGTGTGGCGAACCGAAGTTATGTCTGACGAATGGAAAGTGGCCGCGTTATGACCCATCTTCAAGAAGGGAGACCGCTTGAAGTGTGAGAATTATCGCGGTATAGCTCTCCTTTGCACAGCATACAAGTTACTGTCATACATTGTATTGGACAGAATCACTCCTCTAGCGGAAGGCTTTTTTTTTTTTTTTTTTTTTAAAAAGGACTTGGCATAGACACTTTTACGGTCCATAGCCTTACCTTACATTCACACAACATTCATTCAATCCATTCATTCATCTTATTCACACAAGTACAGTATACCATCTGCGCATTGCATAGCTCCATGTCACCCTGTACAGTGACATGAAAGATGGGTCGGCCCATGAGTTCTACATTCCAACAGAGGGTCATAGATGTTTTCAATTTAATCACCGATCGTAATCGGGAGATGAAAAATCCCTTTTGCATCCCGCCTCTGTTGGGATTCGAACCCGGTACCTCCCGATCCAAACGTCGCAGCTTTAACCACTGCGCTATTTGCTCGGTCCTGCAGGGCTTGGTTGGTGACTATCAAGGAGGATTTCGTCCGAATCGATCAGTCATCGATCAGGTCTTTTCGCTGAGGATGATTCTATCTAAATATTATGACACATCCATCCCCGTACATCAGGTGTTCCTGGATTTCCGGTAGGCCTATGACTCGATCAATCGAGAGAGTTTATGGTCTGCCCTGGAATATCTAGGGATGCCAACAAAACTGGTACGACTATGTAGGATGACAGTGACGCAGTGCCAATGCTGTGTTAAAGTTGAGAACAGGCTATCGACAATTTTTGTAGTTAACTCGGGTGTTCGGCAGGGAGATGCTCTGTCCCCGATACTCTTTAATCTCATGTTGGAGTACATCTTTCGTAAAACTGAAACACCTCAGCGTAACATCTTATATCGCCAGTCCAATCAGGTGCTCGCATATGCAGATGACATATGCGTGATTGGACTGAATAGCAACGGAGTGAAAGAAATACTTGATCCGCTTGTAGAGTTTTCAGTTTCAGTTGGACTTCAGATCAATGAGTCCAACAAGAAATACCTGATCTCTGGTTTTAGGGATAATGGCACATCCGATTTTATTAGTGACCACCACACGTTTGAGGGAATGAGGAGGTTCAAATATTTGGGTTCTCTTATCACTCACGATAACAGTGTGGGTGAGGATATTAAAGTGTGGCTGGCAGCTGGCAGTGGTTCTTTGTATCCTCTAAGGCCACTGCTAAAATCTAAACACTTATCAAGTGTCGTGAAGCTGAAGCTTTACAAAGCTTTGATCAGGTCCGTTGTTATGTGTGGATGTGAAAGTTGGGCGCTGACGGATGAGTACGAGAGATGGCTCATAACATTTGAGAGAAGAGTCATGCGTGTGATTTACGGCCCTAAACTCGAAATAGATGGTACCTACCGAGCTCTGTACAATATCGAGATCAGAGATCTGATCAAGATCCCCGATATTGTACATGAAGTAAGATCTCCGGAACGAATTGTGCAGCGATCTCTGAAAGGAGAGCCACCGTATGGTAGGCGCAGAGGTCGTTGCAGGCGACGATGGCTCCACGGTGTAAAGAACGACTTGGCCTCTTCAGATTATCTTAGACAGTATGAAGACCATGTTCGGCATTTAAACCGCTGGAGCCAAATTGTTGACTCAGTAAGGGGCCAGTAATGGCCTTTAAAACTTTTTTAATTAATTAATTAATTACCAGATGAATACGCAAAAATTACTGAATTTTTCCGTTCCATATTCGATATTAGTCAATATAATCACACAAATTTATTTGTGTTGGTTTTGACCTAATATACATATAATATTTTAATGCTAAATACAAAATATACAAACTATTAAATAATTTGTCGAGGTCGCCATAACAATTAGTCGAATGCTCCAGGTTTTAAATTAGATACGGTAGATCTAAAATTCTTTTTTAGTTTTTCTTAAAATTTATACATCTTAAACAATACATATCCCGGAAGAAAAAACTTTATCTAAAACATTCCGTTCAGTATATGTATACGCCCTCATGAAAAATAAAATCTTTTAATGATACGACACAACAACAGTATATTATGTATAAGTAAACAAATAAATAATTAAACACGATTCTCCCGAGTGTAGCCTAATCAAAGCTAATTGATAACATAAACGTACACAAACACAGAAAGGAAACTAGATATATTCTATCTTAACATACCAGCAAAACAACCTAAATGAACTCTTGACTTATCGATAAATGATATAAAATCCAAGCACAAAAAAGAAGACACATAATTATAGAAACTTTATTCTATTTTATGATTTTCAATCTAAGAGAGTTACAAGTTAAGAATACACCAATACACCAGTATAAGATACACATAAAAAAAACCTATAACATAGAAAGATAAAATTTATTTCATTTCACTTAGGAAAATGACAACAAAACTATTAAAATATTTTCTCGAAATGTATGGGATACGGAACCGAACGACAGGAAGATCAAATGGTTTGTGTTTAATCAATTTCAGTTCATTCATTTTGTTATTCTACATATTCCAAACCAGAAATTGTGGGTGTACCATTTAACCTTCGAACTTGTGTACTAAACATACAGTTTTTTTTGTATAACTATAATAGAGAATTATTTATGTATACATCACTTTTGTTGACAAATTATAATATTTAATCTTAAGAATATATTATTAGTTTTTATCTACTGTTTGAGGGTGAAATATACTTCAACAGCTTATTTTTTATACCGCACTACACCATGTCTCTAATATACTATCGATTAATTTTTATTAATTTTAAAGAAGGTGGCTGACAACCAATTTCAATGTCGTACATCTTTTATCAAACTAATAAATATTGAAAATTATGTCATGTTCCATAAATAGGGCCGCAAATTATATAGGTATTTCATACTATTCCAGACGAAACAAATCAAACATTTTATTCAAAATACATTTAACCAGACTTCCAAATAGTAATTTCTGTTTGGTTCTAACTTCCAATCATTTTAATTTTTAATATTTTAATTCCATTCATATTTATCCTTGCCAACCATTCTCGTATTGATGAAAATTTGTTAACCTTACCAGAAAGAAAAATTAAACATTGGAATTTATGTAAAATATGCTGTATGAATAATAAACCTACCAACTACAATGGGTTAAGTACCACAGAGTTATTTTAACTAAACTTTTTCAACAAAAGCACAGCATATAAAATACAAAAAATACATAATTCCATTACTTCTATTGACAACGTTATGAATTTGGTGGATGTTTTAAGAAAATTAGTAAAACAAAAACGTCAGAAAGCTTAATAAAATTTGAAAAAGTAATGTCAAAGTTGTTAAAGAAACAGGGCAAATTTTCTGCATGTAGATTTTACTCACCCCTTTTATTTTATTTATATTTGAAGTTGGTGAACACACAGAGGATGAACGAAAAAAAAATGACATACAATTTTCCAGTTTGAAAATGAAGAAAATTTAACAATAAAACTAAGTAAACATTTTTTTCGCATTTCAGAGATTATTTGTTTACAGTATAATCTGTAGTTTGGTAATCACACTGTATTTGAATATGTGTAGTCGATTTGGTTACGTTTTTCGTAAAAATAAAAATTTGAAGTAAAAAAAATCTACTTCAAGGTCATCAAACAAAGATGGGTTATTTTAAGTTGGGACATATAACTTGTGATTCAAATAAAATATTGATTTCTAGACAAAATGGCAACC
This sequence comes from Tipula unca, assembly GCA_951394425.1. NCBI lineage: Eukaryota > Metazoa > Arthropoda > Insecta > Diptera > Tipulidae > Tipula > Tipula unca. The sequence continues at coordinate 103,014,779 of OX596381.1, forward strand.
GAATAAAAATCGACACTTTACACAATTGAAATGTGAGATACATTCAGCTCAATAAATTGCCAACTTACCATTCCACATATCATACAGTATATAACATAGGTACGTACTTAACGTCATACATACATACATAATATACTTATACAGCTCCTTCGTTGTGCTTTCTCTTTTGATTGTACAAATACTCTACTATGTTTTAAGTGAAAATGCTATTGGAACTTAAATTTTTTTATTAGACTTGTTGGTGGAAAATTTACATTCATGAATGAATTACAACAATATAAAAAAATTGTTTAATGACTTGAAATTTTATATGCGGAGTTTAGTTACAATAATATTAATACATAATTATATTATTTATCAACGAAAAAGAAATTATATATGTTTTTGGTAGTATTTGATACAATTTATATAAATGTGCACGGATCGGATCACCTAATATTTACTTACCGCAGCAGTAATATTTATAAAATAAATGATGCAAACACATTTGCTTCTAAAGTTTATCATTTGCATAGCTTAGTAAAAAATATAATTTTAGTTATGATAAGAGAAGAAATACTGTTGCTATTACAGTATTTCTTCTCTTATCATTACTAAAGATATATTTTTTATAGTTTTGGATAATTTTTGACAATTAAACAATTCAAAACAAACAAATAAAATTGTAAAAAATTTTCATTACAATTGTCGGTTATAATAAGAGAAACATCTGCATTCCTCCATATCTCGCTAACACGTCATAAACGGAACCTGGCCATACAGCCTCTATGCTGTAATTTTCTCCGAAGCGGAAACTGTAGCTTACACATTAATTAAAGAGTGAATACTTTACGGTGAAGCAATTCTTCGCAGTGCGTGTTTAGAAATCGAATTATCATATTAAATAAAAATTAAATCCGGCAAAAATGAATATAGGATTTTTTATTATGATAATTTTATAATTTACACAATTCTTATTTTGTCTATTTTTTGTATGTATGTAATGTATCTATATTTTTAATTCTGAAAATGAATTATTTTTGCTGTCCAAAATGTTCACGATATACAATTATAATATATTCGCTAAATTACATACCAAATTATACATGAAAAATTATCGATTTCAACAAAAAATGTTGTATGTATACAACATAAAACGTTGCCGATGTAATCCGCATTAATAAATTGTTGGTAGAATTTCTAATTTAAAATCAATGAAACTACGTGACCTAATCGTCAAATAGAAAATAAAAACCGAAAAATGTAATATAGAAAATCATAGTGAGAGAACAAAAATATATATGTACTCGTATATATGAAAAACTCACAAAAAGCTGCTTTTAAACAACTTACAATAAATCTTTTTTTTTTTGATTTCGCAATCTGATTTTATATTTTCTTGTGTGATTTGATTATTAGTCAGAGATACAACAAGAAAACCTTAGAAATCAATATGGGGAAAAGTATGTTTCAGCCAGTAATGCTGGTATCTGGTATTTTGAATGATAATGTAAACAACAATATTTTTGCATAAACCAAATAAATTTTTATAAACCGTGATTCGGTGAGCTCATTAAGACTAATGGTAAACTTGATCTTCTCGTATTACCAATAATCCAATAGTTGCATTGAGGGAATGAATTAGATGTGGTGTAGCGTGTATATAATTTAAGGCCTTTGACTTGTCGAAAAATCGTGGTTTTATTTTTATTTATTAAATTTTGATGTAAGGCGGATTCATGGTTCCGATCATTAGTTCGTCCATTCATTCCGATTACTTTTTCTACCAATGTGCTTGTATACGAGTATGCAGTACATGATGTACTTTCCTCGTTTATAACCTCTTTGTCTATAAACTTTGATGGAGGGGAAATATTAGTGTTGCAACGCTTTCAACCGCAATTTTATGTGATGCACGAATTATTAATTAAAATACAAAAAAAATTTATTAGGTTCGGTATTCTTTTTTGAATTGGTCGAATCATTTATAATTTGTCTTATGAAGAATAATATATATTATTCATATTTGATTTGATTTGATTGAAGTGTTCGACCAAGCATTAAGCAGGATCTTCCGGAGATGGCCGGGCCTCACCGAACACCCGTTTATACATAACATAAAGAGGCTGAATAATTTGGATCATTAAATTATTTTAATTATTTAGGAATTATTTGGATCATTAAATTATTTTAATTTTACTTTTATTTGAGCTTTATTAGATAATAAAGTATCTTATTTTCTTTTAATTAATACAATAAAATGGAAACCTCACGGAAAAATCCCTCAAGTCAGGTGAAAATCAATGTTTATAGTTTCAATTTATTTCAAAAAATTATAATTTTGAGTTACTTTTCATTCAAATATTTCTATAAACGAAAATCATGTCTCTCCATATAAAATGTATGAAGCGAGCGATTATTTTTGTCATTTTAGGTTCTATAATAAAAGTTCGTTTTGAACATGGAGGCTTGATTTATTAAGATGGCTTTGCAAATACCAACGCAATAAAATTAAAGTGCAAGACGAAAAGAGAAAACAGTAAAAATGTGGTTGTGTTAACTTTTGGATTATATTTTTGTGAATAAAATAAAATACTTAAATGCATGATTTTGTTTGAATAAATCTCAAACTAATTTCACTTCAATTTCATCGTAAACTTTGGATTTTAGATTATAAATGGAACACCATGACTATCACAGTTCTTCTGGCACGGTTCTATTTTATCTCAGCCAATTAGAATAATTTTGTACTGTATCCCTTTTCCCGATGTCGCTACAAGGTAACGAAATTTGAAATATTTGGTGATACATCTTCAAACGTATAAAAGGAAATAGAATAATGCTTTATTCGAGCATGCTGCGATCGCAATAGAAAAAGCGAAGTTAAAAAAAGAAAAAATGTGAGATTTAATTCTTAAAAAAGAAACAAAATCATCGATCGTAAAGATGACAATAACTGTTTTTTTTTTTGACCTACACATTCAAATAAATTCATGTTTACATAAATATGAAAAATTCATATTTAATTTTGATTTAATATTTATTAAATGAATAATAGATTTAAGGTTTTGACTTTCAGATATGTGCTGCATCAATATAGAATAAATTCCATAAAGTGGATATTGAAATGAAAGATTTAACTTTTCATTAATGAAAAGTAATTCGAAAATGGTCATTTTTACATTGATTCTTATGGGATAATGCAAAATGTAGTTCCTCTAGAAAAAGCTCGACAAAAAACATGTCTGATCCTTACGGCTCTGTATATATACATAGGTGGCTCTGATATTACACATTTTTTGGTATTATAAAAAAAGCTCGTTTCGAAATACCACTCAACATGGAGGCTTTATATATTAAGATGGCTTTGGTTTAATAAACAAAATGATCATATCATAATCATGGTTAACAAACCACAAAAATACATAACCAATTTTTATAGATTCAAATTTTCTAAATTTCTATCCGTTTTTTAAATTTTAATCGGATAATCCATTCAAATAAAAAGCCCAACACTAACTAAAAATGTATAATAATTTAACCCAAATTGAACTACATACAATAAAATGCAGTTAAGATAAGGTAAATCCCTAAACATAAAAATATTATGATGCGAATTTTACAGTTAAAGATGTTGTAAATGTATATTTGATAATGTTCTAGCTTAGAAATTACACAGAACTGCGTAAGAGATCTTTTGCCGCAGTATCTATGTACTTTACTGCGACTGCAAAATTGTTTAAATGTTCTTTTATGTAATAGTCATTTTTGATTGCTATCATTTTATGGTACGTTGCAGAAAAACTAAAAATAACCATATTTCCAACTTTTAATCTCCAAAAAAATTATATAGAAAGAAGAAAGCAATTTTATATACGTACAAGTACAATATATACTCGTAGTACATACATACATGCATACATAATCATTTTATTTTTATAATTTCGAAATGATAAAAATCCTGTGGTGTATTTTAACTATTTTTTTCTCTATGGAGCATAATAGGCATACAATTTTCTAGTGTTTGACTACCCATTAAGAATATGGTTTTTTTTATATATAATAATATTATTATATTCATTTTCATTAAATTAAAAAATCGCTGTATCGTGAGGTTTCCGCTCGAAATCATTCAGTAATATTTTTTTAGCTGTTTTCAACCTTTGTGAATTGTGCATAAAAAACTAATTAAAATGAACTTTTTTCCAGTATGTTGATCTGATGTTGGCTACATGAAGTATACTGAAATACGGACCAAAGATTTCTGACATTTTCCAACTTTTGAAAAAATTTCATTCATTTCAAAAAGGAATTATTAAGTAATATTGAAAAAACTGCTTATAATACATTTTTTTGATTTACTTGAATGTTGCGTGCTTCTATAGATAAAATAATAAAACCCACAAAAAAAAAACGGAGGTGCGTGCTTTTCGAATTCCCACAATTTTCTTTTTTCATTTATTTATGTGCGAAGTTAAATTGAACGGTTGATTTTGAGTTTTATTCTGTTCATCTCTGCGAAATGTGAATGTTGTTCAATCAATCAATATAACAGAACAAAAAAAAAAACGAAAAATCAGATTTTTTTTTGGAAAAAAATTGTTCATGATAACAACATGTAAATCAAATAAAACAAAACGAAAATGTATTTTGACTGTTGAACATAATTTTTCGATTTTCTATTTCAATTCATCACCCAAACGAAGAAAGTCACGGAAACATTTTGTTTTTTGGTTTTTATAATGGAAACAAAATAGGAAATGGTTTGTGTTAATCTGAAACGTTTAGAGATGAATTTAAGCGTGATCTGAGTTTTATATACATAAGAGTTAGCATATATAAAATTTATAAATTGTTTTTTTTCTTATTTTTTAAATGGAGTTGTTGATAAGGTGGTTCAAATTATTGAATGATTATTTTATATACGTTATATGAATTGGGATTATACATACTATGTGATATTATATTTATGTTGCATTTGGACAAAAATTATAAAACAGGACTACTTTTTCTACCCTAAATAACTCAATATTTAGCTATTCGTAGCTCAGGATGTAAAATTATGATTCATTAAATGGAAAGCGATACGAAATCTCGCAATAATAATAATAACAGTGTTAAAGGCCATTACTGGCCCCTTACTGAATCAACAATCTGGCTCCAACGGTTTCGATCCTGAGCTTGGTCTTCATACTGTCTTAGACAATCTGAAGAGGCCAAGTCGTTCTCTACATCGTGGAGCCATCGTCGCCTGCAACGACCTCTGCGCCTACCATATGGTGGCTCTCCTTTCAGAGATCGCTGCACAATTCGTTCCGGATCAGCACGCAGAACGTGACCGAGCCAGCGTACTCGCTGAGATCTAACTTCATGTACAATATCGGGGATCTTCATCAGATCTCTGATCTCGAAATTGTACAGAGCTCGGTATGTACCATCTATTTCGCGTTTAGGGCCGTAAATCACACGCATGATTCTTCTCTCAAATGTAAGGAGCCATCTCACGTACTCATCCGTCAGCGCCCAACTTTCACATCCAAACATAACAACGGGCCTGATCAACGCTTTGTAAAGCTTCAGCTTCACGGCACTTGATAAGTGTTTAGATTTTAGCAGTGGCCTTAGAGGATATAAAGAACGACTGCCAGCTGCCAGCCGCACTTTAATATCCTCACCCACACTGTTATCGTGAGTGATAAGAGAGCCCAAATATTTGAACCTCCTCACTCCCTCAAACGTGTGGTGGCCACTACTAAAATCTGGTGTGCCATTGTCTCTAAAACCAGAGATCAGGTATTTCGTTTTGGACTCATTGATCTGGAGTCCAACAGAAGTTGAAAACTCTACAAGCGGATCAAGTATTTCTTTCACTCCGTTGCTATTCAGTCCAATCACGCATATGTCATCTGCATATGCAAGCACTTGATTGGACTGGCGATATAAGATGTTGCGCTGAGGTGTTTCAGTTTTACGAAAGATGTACTCCAACATGAGATTAAAGAGTATCGGGGACAGAGCATCTCCCTGCCGAACACCCGAGTTAACTGCAAAAATTGTCGATAGCCTGTTCTCAACTTTAACACAGCATTGAGACTGCGTCAATACAAATACAAATTTCTAAAATCTCGTAATACACAACTGGATAATACAATTAATAAACAATAATACAGTTAAAAAATAATATAAAATAGTTTCTTTAAAAAAAACTATTCCCATAATATAATCAGATGCTTCAAAAAGTCTGTTTTTTTAATTCTGAGTTTTCAAATTATAATTTCTTTAATATTTTTTTACTGCACGGTTTCGACCAGTTTCCACCTTAAATCGTGTGGGTTCAATTTTAGTACAATGGTTCTCACTTTTATTTTGGTATGATTTGTGCTCTAGAACTATGCGTCCTTTTTGTTTATTTTGCAGTTTCCATTATTTGTTAAGTTGGCAACATTGCCACTTTTACCTTTTGATTAGAATTTTCAACAATTTTGTTGACCGTTATTTATTATTTTTATATTTGGCCTAAACATTTTTGATATTTTTCATACATAATTATTATTTGTAAAATAAAAAAATAGAAAGGTTCCTGCTGTACTATCCATCTTTATTTTGTTTGTGAAATCAAAAAAAAATTCTCTGTGTCAAAAGTCACCATCAAATTATGTGTGAGTACTTTTGACACTATATACATTATATACATAGACTCGCGATAACGACAATCCCAAAATAACAATTTGTAGAGTTCACGTCACATTTATGACGTACATATTTTTCGGTGAGGTGATACCCGTAATAGGGACACTAATTTTATAATACGATATTTTAAAATGAGATTCTCTAATACGATATTTTGAAGTCACTTAAAAATTTAAGTTAGGCGGATTGCTTCGTAGTGCGGTGGTTATTAATTTCACCTGCCGAAGCAACTAGCCCTTAAAATGGATGGCGCTCAAGTCATATGCCTGTACATAACCAATATGGCAAATTTAATAATACGCTCAATGCCACTAACAAACACATAAGGTTAGGTAAGGGTGGCCACCTAAAGGACTAGCATAGACACAAAATTGGTCCTTAGCTAAACCACATTCGAGCTACCTCCTCTTCACTCGTTGAATCATTCTGCGCTTACCAAGAAGTGTTAAAAGTCCCTGAAATCGATCTTAAATTTAAATATTTTAACTGTGGTAAAAAAAACATACCTCACTTTTTAAATAGTTTGCTGTGCAAATTGGAACCAGTTAAAATTTGTGAAGTTTAACAATTTTTGCTATCATCGCAATTTCGCGACTTTGTTTAAAATTTCATTTTAGTATAAGATTCTTAATTAAAATAAGGTTGGAATCTTATAAACATTAAAATAAGCAAAGGTTTTATAAAATATTTGCCTTTCCTTGTTCATTTGTGCAACTTATACAAAAACTTATTGAGGTTATGTCAATGTTCCAAAGCACAAAAAAATGCTAATGTAATTATTTCAAATAATTATAATATATACATATATTTACACAAAATATGATATTTTTCATGATATTATTTACTTAAATTTAACTTGCATTTTATAGCGTACAAAATATTTACAAGTTGGCGTGGTTGTAACCAAATCAAAAATTTTAACTGGTCCAAGACCAGTTGTTCCAAATTTTTTGTGGTGAATAAATTTTTTCTTTTTTTAACTTTGTATGCGCTTTTTATTTCCATTGGCACACACACTTAGACAAAGTTTTAGGCCCTATACAAAGCTTTTCTCTTGGCCTCCGCTTCTGCCAAAACTTAAGCCCTAATTTATTTAATTTATAAAAAATAATAAAATTAATAACTTCATATTTTAATTTTGGATATTGTTTTTCTTCAAACTGGCTAAAGAGGGCATTTTGAAAGTTAAGCTAAGAACTAATCAAAGTTCGACCTTAAACGATCGTGTATTCGAATTGCACTCGCAGATACTAAATTTGACTTTCAATTATTCATTTATGGTGTTGATAAAAAATTTGATTTCGAACTTTTGATATAGAATTCAAGCAGAATTTTATTATTTTATTTTATTTCAGTAGGATATGCCGTTGAATTTGACTAAGAATACACATTCGAAATTAACTATGAATTTAAATATATAAATTTATAATCTGCTTCCTCAAAAAAGTATTTAATTTAAAAATATATAATATTAGACAAACTATTCCAGAAATCCAGTTGATTCATCAACTTTGTTGTGTTTGTGTTTTATAATGAATAAAACAATAATAAAACAATTATTAACTAATTATTTATATAATTTAATTGAAAGAATCGATGCTCTCTAATTATTAGGAAAATTTACGGATATAGATAAGTCATTTTTATTAAAGTGGGCAATGGAACTTTTGTTTAGAAATTAAAGATGATTCCTCATTCCTTCGTCGCAGTTAGTGTCAAAACAATGTATCGTCTTTATAAATAGCCGTTACAAAGGGTTATCAATTAAAATTGTTTTGGATTGATTTTAGACCATTCATATCTGATAAGATCAACGTCGTCATCATACTTATCCCGACTCAGATGATTTTATTCCTCAAATTACAAATGTTCTGAAAGTAATTGATGAGTGCGTATAGCGTACTTTAAGTTTTCTTAATTTTCCTTTGCCAATAACAAATAAATATTTTACTAATTTATATAATTTTGCCAATTTAATACTTTCTAACGTACACAAAATATGCAACAGATGTCCGTTTGCCAACACATAAAAAAAAATCATTTTGCTGTTTCCAACAAATTAATCAAAAAAAAAAAAAATTAATTAAATTTTTCTCAAAAAAAAAAACACTTACGATGATAAAATGGCATTTAAAATCATAAAAAATTTAAAATTCGTAGGTATATGTTTTTGAATTTCAAATAAGGTCGCGATTTTCTGTTTTGTCTTAAGTAATCTTGTCTAAGACTAGTGTTTATTAGGGTGGGTGTGGAAACTCTTTTAGAAATGAAAGATGCATTATCGCACGTCTTATTTTTGTGTCAAAACAATCTATGTAGATGTACGTTCAATGTCATCCTCACTTAAATTGCACTCAATTCGCATTTTATGTTAATATTAAATTATAATTTTTTTTGGTTTGGTCGCTGATATTTTTATGTGGTAATTCACCTTGTTCGATAAGATCAAGGTCATCATCGGATAAATCTGATTCAGATCATTTTACTTCAAAATACAAATCAATCTCAAATAATTGAGAACATCAAGTTTTCTTAAATTTTCCATTGCCAGTTAAAAAATTAACAATTAAATGAAATTTATCGTTTTCTTTTCAAAATAAATAAAACACAAAAAAATTAAATTAAACTTGTCTCAATAAAATACAGTTTCTGTTAAAAGTGATTACCTTTAGCACTGGGGCCATTTCCTTTTAATCATCACCATTTTCGATATTCAATAGACTCTTTTTTCAAGAACAAAATGATACGTAATTTCGTATTCAATTCAAGGCCTGCTCGATTCTATTTCTGTACATTTATTCGTTAAAATATCACCGGTTTTTTTTTTATTTTCGATAAAAATGAGGAAAAAGAGATAGTTGGAAAATTTATTCTAACATGCTGAGATCGCATCAGAAAAAGCGTAATTGAATAAACGCCATAAAGCACAATTTTGTGAAAAAAGAGACACAAATGTCTATAGGAAATGATGGTAATGCTAGAACATCCCAACACTGGAGTGAATTGGTATTTGGGAATTCGATCGAAAATAAAAATGTAAGCCTATTATATTATGATGAGGGAAATTTATTTTAATGGCTATACCTGTAATAATATTCGAAACCTTGACGAATTTTGACATTTAATTTCCATTATTTTCTTTGGTGTTTAAAAAAGTAAATAGACTACATAAATTGGATTTATGGATTCAGTTTCTATTTATTTATCAAGTGAAAGTGATTCTGAAGATAACACTTCGTTACGGGTGCGATACAAATCATTTCGTGATAGATCCAATATTTTTGAGATTTCTCATTCAATACAATGATTGTAGGTTTAAATACGATTCTCTTGTTTGGAGCTTGTCGAGTTATCGCCAATATTTACAAGCAAATCACAATAATGATAGCTCTAATTATTGCTCGGTAAAAATATAAATTATCAACAAGATTGAATTTTTTATTATACTTATTGTTTTTATTATTAGGTGACTCTGGCTATCCATTGGAACCTTGGCTGTTGACTCCATTTAGAGCCACTAGCGAAGGCAGCCTGGAAGCAAAATTTAACACCAAGCTTTCTAAAACTAGAAATGTGGTAGAAAGGTGGATTGGAATACTAAAATCACGATTTCGGTGTCTTCTAGGTGCAAGAGAATTGCATTATGCACCTAGAAAAGCTTCCCAAATAATAAATGTAAGCGCCGCTTTACACAATATCTTCCGAGTTCCATTTGAACAAAATGCAGAAGAAAACATCGCCAACGAAGAAGCGCAAGACGAAAATGATGTACTGCCTGCAGAAAAATGAAATACATAAATCTATTTCATTCAAAAAAATACTATTGATGGACGATAATAGTGTATTTACATTAACTATATACTATAATATTTATACATAAATATGATATTAAATAATAAAGGTAAATAATAAAGTCTGCCATTTAATAGCCATTTTTAAAAATGTTGTATACCCTTTATACGGCGGCGTCAACGAAACTAATAACGAATACAAATACGATCATGATCGTACAAATGTTGCTCGTTATCGAATTACCAAATAAGGGAAATTCTCCATCTTTTTACGTTTATACGTTTTTGTTTTATTATTGTTGTTGTTCGTTTTCATTTTATATGTTTTCGAATTCACAAATACCGATTGATCGAATATCGAATTCACAAATACCGATTGTTCGATAACGTCGTTCGATTATTCCATATCGAGTTCCCAAATAGGGGCTCTGACTGTCACGGTATATATTATATCATTTTCGACAGCTAATCGATATTTTGTTACGGCAAAACTTTTTCGAAAATGAAATGACTCCTGCAAATACATTTCTAGTTGTGTCGTCAAATAAATTGTTATTTTATATCATTTGTGGGAATCAATAACTTTTTAAATTAATTATAACATATGTATTGTGTCGTACATTTTAATAAAACATTTAAAAGGAGCAATATTGGTGTTATTGTTGTGTTAACTTCAATAGATGAGAATTCTCACGACATCGCTTAAATGGCCCGATGAGGATGGCGATACCAATCATGAAATTGATTTTGAATATGATGAGAATCAAGAAAGTGCAGTGGCAATTCGTAGCGGTCTTTTAAATTGTTTTTAATATAAAACTAGAAGTAAAAAAATAACAAACAAAAATTTAATAAATACATGATTGATGTACCAATAATTCATGGGCCTTTTAATAAATTTCACTTATATGTACATAAAAAATACTTCATTTCTCTAACTTAAATCCATATTTAAAGAAAACCATTTACATCTATTTGTTTCCACCTTTATCCGTTTCGCATTTATTACTCAATGATCCTCCAAATACCCCACAATCACCTCGAATTGCTTACTGTTAGTTATTGTTGTTCATCGTACAAAAAATTATTTCAAATCTGTATGTTAGTTAATATTAAATTCACAAATAAAATAGCACAATTATGTTAATATTTTGTATAATTCCTTACATACATAGCTACGTGTGTATGTATATTTTCTTCAATATTTACCGACTCGTTCTTATTTTGTTTAAATAAAAATAATATAAATAAAAGACACATCGAAAATGGCATCCGATACAATTTTATGCACATGTTGAAAAAAAAAATTTCACCATATTTTTTATTTTAATTAAATATGTATATTTATTCGTACCTTAAATTATGTGTTTTTTGAAATTTATTTCAGTTAATTATAATAATTTTAAAAATTTCGAAAAATGCATATTTTTAAATTGTATATTATTCAAATTTGCATTCTGAACGCACTCAATGTTACTGATTCTGTTTACTTAATATCAAATTTACGGTCTCGTCATTCTAATATTAGTGAATTTAATTTTTACTCTAAAAATCTACAAATACATAACTAAGTAAATATGGTATAAGCCGTAGTGACCCGTAGTAGTAACCCGTTCCATTATGGTTATTTGGCGAATAAATTAGGCAAACTTAAAACATTTAACAAAAATTCTCCTTTCGGGCGAAACAAATAGAGAATATCATTTTGTGCTAAAAATTAGAAAGTTTCAATTTGGCACTCGATAATTGATCGCCAAATCAAGAAAAACATAAAATTACTAGCCTTTTTTCGGAGTGGACGAACAGTGTTCGGGATGATAATCATATTAATCATTTGGTTTCCACTGTGGTTACGGCTAAAAAAATAGCGACAATAATAGTTCGACGGAAATACTACTAAGCTCAGGATAGTTCGATGAGTTTTCAATGTGGTATGGCTACGGACCAGTTTATGTGTATGGTAGTCTTTGGGACAGTCTCTTAAACCTAATCTAACATAAGAACAGCGCACAATAATAACATAATTTAACATAAACAGAACAATGACAACAAATCTTACGTAGTTTGACATATGTAATGTTATAATTACTGTTTATGGTAACAAAAATATCAAACATGTCGTAGAGTGAGCTAAACGTACCACACATTTGACGTTTAAAAAACATGGCAATTTGTCGATATAGGCATTATGTTTAATGTTCGTTCTGCGTATTAATTAATTTTTAAATATCTGGCTGATCCAGTCTATAATCTATATGATCAAAAACCGGAATATAACATCGAGTTCAACCAAAATGTTATAATAAGATGATACAACATCTGCCTAAAGCAGATTCGTAAATTATATTTTCTAAATAAAATAAATTAAGCCAACTAAAACACTATTTATAACAATTCAGTATCGTCCACAGCCACTCCATTTATTGCAATCTAAACATCATCATTTATGATTATAACCATTTGTTATTTCTGATATTCATAAATTGGTTTAATGTCTGTACTTTGTATATAAACTCAAAATATTCTCATATATTTGTTTTTGGAAAACTGAAACGATACGAACGTTACATTTTATATCTGCAAGGTGGATGCAAAACACGATGTATTTTTTTAGCATATTTTAATGCATTCATAATAGAAATTTTAGCATTTGCGGGCCTATCAGAAGAAGGTATACGAATACGAGCTGTACAATTGATTTATATCTTCAAGATTAACGATGCGATTTATAATTGTTCTCATTAGCACGCATTAATATTATATAATAATAATATGTAATAAAATAAATAATAAATAAATAAAAATAGTAATAATTAGTATTATATTAATAGCTTGGCTTCTTAAAATTAGACCAGAATGAATATTATTGTAATTTATCCTTGCTACATACTATAATTTTCAATTATAGTTTATCAATTATTATTTTATTTTGTGATATTATTAAAGGGCGCTCTTATGGACTAGCCTGTTCAATATTCGCACAATTTAGTGCATACTATTATTTACGCGCGCCCTATTTTAATTTTCGTTATTTTGCGTGCGTTCTTTTTAAAATGAACCATAAAATATAAATATAACCAAACTTTAACAATTAGTAAAGGCATCAGATTCTAATGCAACTAAATTTTTTCTTTGGGTCAAGAAAATAACAAATGGAAAGCGTATTTATTGGTTTTGCTTTAGATAGGAAAAATGAGGTATATCTGTTAATAAAAATTATACATGTTTCTCAAAAAGTACATGTTTTTCATATTCAAATTTTTTAAATTTATTTGAAAAAATAACAATTTTAAGATTTGACACATGTTAAACGCTTAATTTTTTGCTATAAAATCTATAGGCAAGCGGTTCAACTTATCAAAATAATACCACTTGTAATAAGTAATTCTTTATTACATTTCGAAAAAAATTATTTTAATTATTTTGTGTGTCTTCGTATTTCTTTAATAAAATTCGATTAACATTTTATATTTAAATTTACCATTAGATTTATTTAAAAAAAATGGCTAAATCAAAAGTAAGTCTATATGTTCTAAAGCAAAACTGATTGTTCAGGAGTACATCGAAGTTTTAAACATCGATGGAATAATTTTATATTGTAAAATCTGTGAAAAAACGTATCTACATATATGTACTCGTATAACAAAAACCCTTAATAGACTAGCATGTTGTCAGTAAAAAATACAAATAATTGGGAAATCAACGATCTAAAAAAAAAATAATCAATCTTTTGTACAATAATCGATGGCTGGCTCCAGCTACTCGAAATTTAATGAAGAATTATATTTCTCATTGATAGCTGCTCATATATTAAAAGTGTATACGAAAAACAAATCGATTACATTAAACATGCAACCTAACTTAAATATTTGTGAGTTTCTTTGACGAAACGACATTTTTAAGAATATTACACGTAGTCGGTCAAATCGTTAAACAACAATTTCTATTAAATATTGCTGTGCTCGGGAAAATAAATCACGATTATTTGGCGACTCTATCAAATTATTAGACCAATTATTTGAGAGGGACAAAATACTTCTAGTTATGTCTGATTCAGCATTTTATATTGTAACATCTGTGAACAACCTCGAAGTGCGAATAAGATTTTGCAATTCACGAGAGTTGGAATTGCAGCATTTCAGCAAGCCCCAATCACGTCAGTTGACATAGAAATGGCATTTTGTATGTATACATATGTACTATGCTCCAATCGGAAATTTTTTTTTATTGAAAATGAATTTTGTTTTTGAATTGCAATTCAGATTTGAATGCAACTTAAATACGAATTTTTTGAATGTGTATATATTTTCATTTGATTATGACATTAGAATTTTATTGTGATACTTTTTTTTTAAATTATGTATTCTTTATTGCATATTTCTGTATTTTAATTCCCACATATTAAGTACATATTTTGCGCTTTGTTGAACATAAAAATCTGAAAAAGAGACTTGTGTACACTGTTAAGTTTGGTTCAAACAATTCAAATGTAGAATAACATTTAAGTTCAGATTTAATTTTTTAATCTTTGAAGTATATTATATATTATAAGTTGAGAGGATGCATTTACTATAAAGTTTAAAATTATTTGAAAACAATTTATTTTGTTTTGTTTGATCACCTAAAATGTAAGTTTTACATTTCCGTTATCATTTCGTATTCTTTGGATAGTATTTCTTTATACATCAGCAATTTGAGCTTTGCTAATAACCGCTCGTTAATTAGTAAATGAACAAATCAATTAAAAATTTTCGATATGGGCCTGTTTGAGAGGGAATTATATACATTTCATTATAATCGTTTGGTGCTAATACAACTTTTACAATTTGTTATAGATGTACGGCACTTGCCTTATATACACATCGCAATGAAACTGTATATCCCCTATAAATTTATACTAAGATTTATAATTGGCAGTAGTAGTAAATCGGAAATGAATAAAATCTACAAAGAGGAATTATTTTCTTTTTGTCAAAATTAACTGACAAATTTTCTATTTTCTTTTTCTGTTTATTTTCCAAATTAGTTTATATCAGCAGTATAAAAACGATATGGTCATTCGTAATAGCAAAAACAAACATATATATACATATATACATATGTACACTTTTATCAACAAATTATAACTGAACAACATTAATGATGGAGTTGAAAAAACGAAAATTAATGAAAGTATCCAGTGTTGTACTAATCAGATTTTCATTATTTGTTGTTTTTTCCCATATTTTTTCTTCTCATTTAGTTGTTACACTAACGAGAAGTGTCAAAGGTTTGAGATGATTTTATATATTTAGGGTAAAAACACATCTAGCATCTTAATTTCCGTCATAATTTGTTTTATATACGTATACGTACATACATACATGCATATCCTTTGATTGAATTGTACTTTTAAATTAAATTCAGTAATACTCTGATGAATTTAAACGTGTATGTAAATGTATTACGTGTATATTTCCCAGTATCTCCAATAAGCAATATTGGGATTTTTTGGTTAGGTAGTCTCTGACTTGTTTTTTTTCTGTCCTCTGTTGATATATGTACTCGTACATAAATTTTTTTTATCAATCAATCAATCCATCGAATTCATATTCTTTGGTCGCACGGTATTCCATGAAATACAAAAAAAGAAAATAATAAAAGAAAATATCGAAAATTGGAAAAGTCGTATGAAAGTTCGTTTTATGTTGGATTTTTTTTATGTGTGTAGTGTACCTTGGAGTATTCAGGATTAAAGTGTTTTTGCCTTCCAATTCAAAGCTTTTTTATCTATAAAATTTCATCGGAATTTAATTAAATTTAATGGAATTAGACTGTATGAAATTCTAGGTAATAGACGTAAGGTTTATTGAAAATATTCTGGAACATTTATATACGTATATATAATATAATACATACATAAACTCACATACATATGTATATCGAGCATAAGTATAGTACAATGCTGTCGGGAACATGCTTGTATGTAGCTCAATTCACGAGAGTAGATAAAAAATCCTACATGGTTTTATATGATCTGCTCAGCGAATGAAGTCACTCAAATGCTAAAAAAATTCTCTCATCAAACATAATTTGTGCGGATAAAATAATCTGGGACTTGGATTCACACCCGTGAATTCATTTTGAGAGAATTCGTTACGATTATTAAAATTTCCTTTTAGTTTTTATTTTTGTTTTATGTGTTTTGTATTCGGACGACATACAAACATAACAAGGGAATTTATATGTATGTAGGTATATTATAGCGAAAGAAAACATAAAATTGAATTTTCCATTATTCATATACGTCGAAAAGAAAATTTTAAGGATCATTTAACCAGAAGTAATTTCATTTTGAATTGAATGATTTTTTATTATTTTCCTTTTATTTAGGTTATTTGTGTGGATATATATTATATATTTCTGGACATGTCATTAAGTTGACGAACACCAATTTCTTTAATTTACATTTAAAATTTTTCTATGTACATTTTACATTATGTATATTACATTTGCGTTTACATTATATTAGATTTTATTTATTTATTTTGTTTTGGGAGCGATGATGTGATTTTTTTTTTATTAGATAAGAATATAAAATGGATATTACTATATGATATATTTAGATAAAATATTAAAATGTACCTTTTGATGTTATTTAATACTCCATTTCAGAGTGAAAATTTAATTATTTTAATGGGATTAGTTGATAGCTTGATATGTTTGATATTGCGAGGTATATACCTTCAAAGCCAAGTTACGGAGGTTAAAAAATGTATGTTATGTAAATTTTGCCGTTAGGTGCAAAATGAAATACTTAAAACAACCATATACATACATAAATCGTCGTACAAAGTTGGTTTATTCGATTTAAAGATGTAGTATGTACAATGTTTTAAGATAAAAATAAAGGAAAATCAAGGAGAAAGATCAAAATAATAACAATAAGAATTTACTGGAAAGTATGAAACAATCCATCTCTCACCTCCTTCTTCAAACAAGGAATGTTGTGCTTGTGTTCTTCAACTTTTTTTCATCGTGTATAATTTGTATTTTAGTATATTTTTGTTCATTCTTGGCTGTACCGAAGAAGATGTGTTATAAATTTTAAGTGAACGAGAAATAAAAATAAAATTAGGAAAACAAAACGAGAAAAATATGAGGGTCTGAATCTCATCAGCATCACCCACCTTATTTTCTTTATTTATTTTTCTAAAACAAACGAAAATATATAACAGAATACAAGAAATCATCCATAAACCAACACCATCACTTGGTGTTGGCCTCATTTATACTTAATATATATATATATATATATATATATATATATATATATATATATATATATATATATATATATATATATATATATATATATATATATATATATATACACATATATGTAATATAATATCTTCTTGCTTCTATAAGAAATATCTGCATTTAAAGTTACTTTTTCCTATTCCATCTTTATTTAATTTTAAGTGCTCAATCTCTTGGAAATTATGATTTTTTTTTAAACTTGTTTAGATAAACAAGGCGAAGATTGGTATTGGTATATAGAAAATTTATTCAATTTTTACTTTTTATTTCGATACTTCGATATAACAATTAAAGCGTGTTTAGGTGTTCTTTTATTAATATTATTGTGTCATTTTGATTTGTATATCAACGTGTTTTGTAAAATTCAATATGATTTTACGCAAATAGTTATATTCCAGGGAAATTGAAAAAAAAAATACAAATGGTTTTTGAATTTCAGATTGGCACAGCGATCTAATTTTGAATTTAATTTTTATTTATGGGTGTTTCGATTTCAAGATTAACTTTTTAATCAAATTTGCAAAATGTAATTTAGAATGTTAAATTTTTATTATTATATGCACAACACAACTATGTGGTAAAGGTGTAATTGTCTACCAATTTTTCTGAATGAATTTTGTCCGATTTAACATACTGGTTTAGTGAATTGGATAATTTGCTTTACAACTAAAAGAATTCATTCAATTACTTTCTGATTAATTTTGGTACTTTCTGTAAAGCCCTATGAATTAACGGGATAAAATTATTAAATATCTAAATATTTGCTTCTGAGTATCTGGGCCATATAAAGGTCGCAAGGCAGAAAGCCTATACAAAAAAGCCTATAGTGTTGCAAGCCATAATAGCGACATCTGCATTTAGTGGAAACCACTCTGTAATAAACCATTAAACAGTGTGTTTCATATAAGCGTGCAAATAAAATATCTTATTAAATATAAGTGTGGAGCATTACGGTTTATTTTTTTGCCTGAAATAACCTGGTAGACTAAAATCTTTTTTGCTCAAGATTAATGTATGAAATTTATCTATAATTTACCGAGAGAACTTAATGTATCGTTTGAAATTTAAAATTCGATTTTCTCTTATAATCTAGTTGTATTTCTCGATTCTAGAAATCGCTATAGAGGATTTTTCTTTGAAAACAATTTCAGTGAAAAACCCTTTACACTTTGTTTCGTTTTTTAACTGAAATGTTTTTGACTGGTAGTAGGGATTAGGGAACACATTCATACAGGATGTATCTTTATTTACGTAAAGGCCATAAAATACCACATCTAAACGTGACTTTTGCCAATTTTAAATACATATTGGACTTTTCAAGTATCATTTGACTTTCAAGTATCCCCAACACTACATATAGTTACGTATAATTGTTTGGTTATGGTTGTCTCGAACGTTTGATTATTATTTACTAAATCTTCGCTAGATATGCGCTTTTTTTTGCTAAACCGTCCCAAAAGAAATTCTTTAAGATTATTTAAAAAAATAAAATTTTAGAGACTTAAATTTTCGAAACGCGATCAATGCAGCTAAATGCTAATAATAGTATTAGTATATAATCTAAATGTCGTAATCCTAATCTCACAAATTGGTATCAACAAAAGCTGATATTTTATCCGTGGCCATGAATGTAGAACTACCATAAAGTCAACCAATTTCGCCCTTACCGAAATATTTTTCACGTCTATTGTATGAAAGTGGTGTACTGGTGATCAGTTCAACGATCGATTTTACACAACATTTAAAGGTACCCGAATGACACGGCTAACGTCCGACTGTCGATGCAATTGTTATTAATTTTTTTCGGTCAGCGGAAGGACACTCTTTTACATTGCACTACGAACGACGACAAATAAACAAAATTTTGCTAAACAGCACGCACATAAAATGCCTAGACAAATTCATACACCGTTTTAAAACGGTTGAACATTTTATAATTTTCTAGCTGTATAAAATTTGGCGTAAAATCTTGTCTCCTTTTTGATGCTTAAACTTTTTGTATACATCTCAAATATACGACGGTTACAAATACAAAGTGATATACAGCACAGTAGGTACTCGTATTTATATGAATAAAATAAACGACCTCCAATAAAAATTAGGAATGAGTGTCATCACAATTCACAATGATGATCTGGAAATTGTGGAAAATCCCGAAAATAAAAGAAATTTTTATTGCAAACATGAAAAAAGGGTGAATAAATATCCCATAAAAACACAGAAACGTTGCAACATAGGTAATAAAAATTTGGTAGACTGTAAAGTATAAATTTGTAGTATGTATGTATGTATTTCGAAAGTTGTTTCCTCATTTTGTTGTTGTTGGCCGCTTCATTTTTTGTAAAATTGCCAAGATATGCAGAAGACAAATACCATCCCTTTTGCTTTTTGTGTTTTATGTTAGTTTTTTTTTAATAATATTATGTATAATAGTATGTACTACTGTGATACGACTTCACTTTATCATTTCTTTTAGAATGTCCAATAATAATGTTTTGTCAAATTGTAAATATTCAGTTAGTTGTTTTATGTGCACGTTTGAGAGGGCCTCTTGAGAATTTGTGTGTACGTATTCCTTGAATTATTGGAAGTACAAATATACGACTTTAATCGACATCGGAGTAAATTGGATTTTATTTTTTATTACTTTTCGGTGCAAAATTTATGAAGTTACAAGGGATAAATAAAATCTTTGAAATTTAATACAAAACAGCTTTTTATCTATTCTACTTGGGGATATCAAATGGTGAAATCAGAAAGTGAAAAACTGCTTTATAATTTCTTTAATATTTATGAAACACTTTTTGTTATGTAATTTAGTATCTTCTTAAACAAGATTATAGCATTAATTTCATTTTGAAACAACTATAATCACATGTACTCGTATATATATATATATATATATATATATATATATATATATATATATATATATATATATATATATATATATATATATATATATATATATATATATATGTATATGTATATAAAATATATTATTATATGTATTACATACACGTTAATATTTATGATTCACATGAACATATATCTAGCCTCGTTTATTTAGCCTTACTATGTTTGGTGGGAGGTAATCACAATAATAGGCAACTATAATTCCAATTTTGGCTTGTTTGTTTATATAAAATCACATTAAGAAAATACGATAGTACAGCTTTTTTAACAATGACAATATAATTAAATTTCCATACAATTGTACATGCAACTTATAATTGGCTGAGGGCGTTTCCGAAACCGATACTTAATTTGGAATTTATTTACTTATTTGCCGCCATCTTAAATAAATATGAAAAATCATCTAAATTGATTTCATTTACTTATTTTGACAACAAAGCAAAAATAAGAAACTTTTTCCATTCTAACTAAAAAAATACACATACTTATACATTTTTTTATTATTATTTATATTAAACAACATAGATGATGACTTAATTTTAAGCATAAAAATTATCCAAACTTACGGTTTCTATAAAATGTATATTCCGTAAAATTCGTGATGACCAAAGTGAGTAGGAAATAAGTAGGAACAGTGCAACAATTTAAAGAAACTGAATCGGTATAGCAGATCGGAGAGAGCATATATTCATTGTTAAGTGCGGTTTATGAGCCAATGACATCATATAGGCCCGTACTTTTGATGAAAATGTCGTTGGAGCCACTGTTATACCATCAATTCAGGACGATACCGTAACTTGTTATGGAAATTTGAAAGGCCCCAATTGAAATAAATAGAAGTGAATCAGTTGTGATTTCAACTTAAGATGGCGCCACCCCATACAAATCGTGGAACAATTGAAAATCGTTCAATTTCCAAGAACGAAGATGACAATTGACCTCCAACATCCTGATGCGATATAATTACTTTAGATTACTTTCTTTAGGGTTATTAAAAAAGAAGTGTATAGTATACATATATGAATAATACAGAGACACTTCAGCATTTGAAAGAAAACATTCGAACTGGCATATATGCTATTGATCCACTTTTATTGCAGAAAATCATCGAAAATTAGACTTTCGATATGATTGAGATTGTATTCCATGTTTAATTGCCATAAATAATGATTTTAGATACAAAATAAAAATTTCCAGTGTTTACGCATAAAACATGTGTTTTAATTCCAAAAAATGTCCACTCTATCAGTTGGATAATAAAAGGTGCTAGCAGTTTTTAGTAATATGTACTCGAGGATTAGATGGCATATTTTCTGCGTAATACATCTTCAATGAAGTGTCTCGTAAAACTATAGAACAATAAATAGGATGTAAATGGAACTCGGTAATTTCATTTAAAAATAATAATAATAAGATAACATTGCGAATGTATTAGTCATAACCAATTGATGTAATTTTATAGTTTAAGGTTTCATCTTTGTATGCCGTATTAAAAACAACAAATAAGGCATTCATATCATTCAATACATAGTGGAATGGCTCGGTTATACACAAAAATTATGCAACATTCAATATGGATAAATCTTATATTTTGTTAAGAATAGGAAAGGAAAAGGATCAGAAAACTATTTTTCTATTTATCTTTATTATTTTTTTTTAGTTTCTATTTTTTATGGTATATTGTAAGAGTAGAACACAATGGAATCTCATTCAATGTAATTGAATTTTTTTTTATACTTACAAAATCTCAAATTTAAAAAAATTAAACAAAAATCGTAAAGAAAATCAAATAAAGCTTGTTATAGGATATTTTTTTGCATAACATGAAACTATATACATATGTATATATATATATATATATATATATATATATATATATATATATATATATATATATATATATATATATATATATATATATATATATATATATATATATATATATATATATATATATATATATATATATATATATATATATATATATATATATATATGTATATATGTATGTTAGGAGAGAAAAAGGGTATTAGACAATAACGCAATACATGGCTTAGGAATTTAAATATTTGTAATCATTACTCTGAGTAAAGCGTAGCATATGTGAGTGATATGATTTCATTTTCAAAAGTATATGGGTAGAAATACGCACTTATTACATATTCCGTTTTGTGTATGAATATTATTATCTTATATTTATTTTGTGTTTTTTTGGAATCTCTCGTATCTATCAGTTTATGTTATAATAATATCACTTTTGGGAATATGTATAAAGATTTGTGACAATATATTATTGTTGAATTTGTGACCGCCAAACGACCCCGTTGGAATATGTTCTCTTTCGATTGTAATCAGATGATAAAATGTTATATCAAAGATGAATAATAAATGGGCTTTAACGTTTTTTATCGATCCGATTTGGTTTATAATATGCTGAATTAATAATGTTGTCAAGCGTGCAAAGAAAAAATGCATATTTAATGTTTTTATAGAAATTTAATAACAATGAAATTAAACTTTCTCAACTTTCTAGTAACATACTCTCTATGATACAGCAATTTTGTTTTATATCAATGATTGTACAAATTACCGGTTTTTGAACTTCGAGAAAATACAAAAATATTAATTTTGTACAAATAATATAACACTTTTTCTTACTAAAGGGATTGTAAAGTAAATTATTATTGAAAGGAACTTGGTGAATAATAAAATATAATCTTATTACTTTATTTCAAAATTGAATTCAAAACACTCCTTACTCTTTGCATTTCATCTTTCTATTAACAAATAATTACTAAATAATGTGAAAAAGTAAACTGTAGCAATAAATTGTTTATTTAAAAATATTAATTTATAATACAAAAGGTTAAGCTATACATTAATAAATTTTAATTAATATTTATAACATGTATATGTATACTACAATATATTATTGTCAGATGCCAAATTAAATTTACAATTCCAGTGTGGTCTGCATATCTATCATCAAATTCATAACAGTCGCATCGCTCGGATAGATGGCATAATCCCCGACCATATCACGAACAAATTTCTCGGCCACCTTACATTGAAAGATGTCATAAGTATCAATTTACAACACTGATTGATTGAAGAAAACAACTGGGTGCTTCAATGATATTTAACGGTTTTAACTAAATTATGTTTTGGTTTCAATTTTACTAATGTGTGAGTGTATATTGTTTCACTCATTTTGTATTTTGGAGTCTAATATGTTCATTATCGTTTTTATTTTTGTATATTTAAACAAACTAAAACAATGAAAATAAGTTATCATAATTAAAACACATTAAATTAAATATTTTTTACATACTACCAGCTAATAATTATATTTTATTCCCGGCTAACTCAAAAATTAAAATATGAAAAACAGTTCGAAGTTTAGGTTAGTGCACGAAATTTGTCGACGGTCCATTTGCAACTGCGAAATTTTGAAAATGAATATAACATGAATTAAATTTAAGCATACGAATTTCTATTAACATTAAATTAGATTTGATTTTAATAAGTTTTATAATTATTGAAATTATTTATTAAATTTATCAATTAAGCATGAACGGGGGAAAAAAATAAAACTTTGAAACGACTTTAGGAAACATTTTCAAGTTGAAAAGCAAAAATCAAAACTATATGCCGCAAAGTATAAGGAATTTGCAATACACACATTCATTGCGAAGGGAATTATCGCATTATATTTAATTCATTTAATAATCGATTTTATACAAAAAAAACATCATTGTTATCGTGCCAAACATTTTGAAACCATTAATTTAAACTCAAACTAATCTACTTATACCAGTATGCCAGACAGCGTTAGAATTAATGTAATAAGATTGTATTAAGAACATTTAAGTTAGATAAATTTAAGTGAATTTAAATTTCCGTAAGTTACAATGATTTTATTGCGATTTGGTGATATGCTATAATAATTCCGGCATATGATCACATGACTTTAATATACATATCATCACATGACTTTATTATACAGACGTTATATAGAGTGATTGATTTTTCCTTGCTCGGTAAATATTTCAGAATCCATACAACCATCTTTCAATAAGAATGAATCAGTAAGTTATCTTTTTAGTTTTATCCAGTTCGCCTGTATTTTTTGATTCATTTAAAAATTGTATTTATATATTTTTTCTATTTATGTTTATATATTTTATTATGTATTATATTTGTATATATGTTTGTTAATGCATTTTATTTACACATTTTATTGGTATATATGTATTTTATTTTTCACTTTAATGAAATAGTGACTGGATTAGAAAAATATGCATTATTTTATAGAATGAGTATTTAAAATAGCATAGGGCATGCGACTCATTTTATTCACCACCATATTTTGTTATGGAAATATTGATGATTGACACAGGTATCCGATGAGAATACATGTATTGAGAAATGAACTACGTCAAACGTACAGATATTTTATTTTAACATTATATTTTTATGATGTAATGTTTTATTTTACATATTATTAAATATGTTTGTTAAAATTATGTTATTTAAATATTTATTTTATTTTGCAACATTTAAATTATAATATTAATTTTTTTATAATAACTACAGTTAGGTTATTGTAAAATAAAGTTACATGAGAGTAACGTTACAGTGGCATTCAATCAGCTTTTAGTTACATATTTCCATATTACATTTACTCTTCATTCGTGGGGTTTTTTTCGTCGTTGTTTTCGACGTTGTTTTGGGGTTGCCGTTTTACAACAACAACATTTATAATTTTTTTTAACTAATCGTTTTGTATGTGACATTTCATATTTTGTAAACTGTCGACGGGTGTTTTGTGGAAAATGTATTAATAAATATTTTCGCAAATGATTAATTTTGTTTGCTTTTTTATTTTCGAAATATTTTTTGCACAACTGAGATTTTTAACTCAATTGAAAATTTTTTGTGACAATTTCGACATTTCGCATTTATTTACAAAAAAATGTCGACAATCGATGAGATTAAAAAAATGCCTGTTGCTCTAGGAACGGCATCGAAAGCGACCAAAATTACTACCGCCTACTAATTTTGGTTGTTTTCGCACTTTAACCACTATATTTTAATATAAAATTGGTAGAAAACTATGGGATTGGTGAATTTCCTTACTAATATCGTGAAGAAAACAACAAAAAAGATTACAATCTGGAAGCAACGCTGGGGCCGGCGACGGGGACAACCTTGTGAATACATGTAACATATTACATTTATATTATATTTTAATAGTTTCACACGTATCTTCGTGGGAAGTGAAATGTGGTGGTTGGTATGTTGTCATGAATGTATGAGTTATTGCAGTTGAAGTGATGGCTATCATTGCTGTTTTAATTAGCCGTTGCCATGAAAGAGTCAGTCGTCAATTCTGATGTTTAATTTTAATTAAGTTAGATTAATTAATTTTATTATATTTTTTAGAATATAATAGCTTTATACTTAAAGTTTAGTCTTGTGGTAGTTAATTGTTAGTTGAATGTTAGGGTTGAAGAAAGTGGGTTGGCTGAATAGGTATATGGAGTATGAACAAGGGATTAATGGGTATATGTATAAAATGAAGATTGGAAAATGAGGTACTAATTATCATTTATTACAGTGTCTATCACAGCTCAAATATATGGAATTATTAATAATAAATTAAACTAAATTACAGGATCCCTACCAGTTAAACTTAAATTTAAATTAATTAATTAAAGGTTGGAATGCAGAATAAAATTAATCGTAACTAATTTGAGTTGAATTTTCAGGAGTATCTCATAAGTCTGATCCAGCAAAATAATCAATTTTATTTCAGAGCCCAGTGATGCTGTTAAAAATTATAAAAGTGGATTAGAACTGTATCGTCCTGTGTTACTAACTATTGGCTATACTAGGGGTCTGTAACCGAATCAAGTTCTATCATACTAACTGAACCTATCCCAATCCTCCATATGTTATGTGTAAACGGGTGTTCGGTGAGGCCCGGCCATATCCAAAAGATCCTGCTTAATGCTTGGTCGAACATTCCATTCAAGTCAAATCAAATCAAATTTTAGTCAACGTTCTAGCATAACTTATATACACATATTCTTATTTGAGACATATTTTAACATTGTGTCATTTATTTTCCTTAATGACACAAATTTAAACAATTTAATAAAGTTAATAAAGGGATTGACTGCATCATTCAATCAACCTAGCAGTCGTTTTCTACATGGCAGCTTTTATGATTAAATTTCTTTACCAATTATCTTTTCCAATTTTATTAAACTAATTTTAACAATTAATTTTTTCTTTTTCTATTTTCTTGTAAATTCATAATTACATTTTAATTAAACTTCGTACATATTACGTTATAGTTGTAATCTCATTAAAATATTATACTCCTATATACCTATATATGTATATATAATTATTTAAAACTGAGTTAGTAATTATAATTGTATTGTATAGTAAAATTGAATAAATTACGAGCCGTGTTAATTGCCAATGGGATGAAATGGATGGTATATCTGGAAGGCATGAAATATCCGGGGCATATTATCTGTCGTGTTGGTGACCAAAATAGGGATATCAATATGCATAGTATAATATAAATCTATTTAACGCAAACTAAATCACCACCGGAAAAAAATCTGTTGATTTTGAGAAAAAGGGGGTCCGTTTGATGGACGGATTTTAGATCCTCGCCCGGCGAAACATAAAATAAGGTTTTTATAAATAAAATTGCATCCCTTTACACCGGAAAACATTAACAAATATTATATTAAATTTAATTTAGTTATAGTCAACATTTCAATCTTTTCTAATTTGAGGTTAAATTTTATATGAAAGTAAAATGTAAACTTTAAGTGAGATGTTATCAAGTATGTACTTTTCAGTTTCTATTTTAAAGTAAATTAAAAGGTTATTCAGACTTATTTGACAAATTAATTCCATGTTAAATGTCAATGCTTATATTACTTATACTTTAATCACAGATACTGATAATCATTATCTGTACTTTAAGTTTAAATACAAATATCGTCACTTTTCGAAGAAATAAGCGTTTTTCTTTTCATTACTTTCGAAGAAATAAGCGAACTCCCCATATATTATGTGACCACATTTTATTGATCACATTTCCCATATTATTTCTTTATCTTCATATACGACCAGTGATTTATTCCAACACTGAAAGCTAAATGTGTTCAAGAAAATGCCATAATCTATAATGGCATACTGCATTTTCACCTTGCTTACACAATATATTTCTACAACGAGACGATCCAGATGTAACAATGAAGAAAATTATGTATGGCGTATAAAGAAAAATATTTATAGTTTGTGACCTTTACATTATCATATATCCAATAATCGAATAGAAAATGATAAATAGAACAAATTTTCTTTATTTTTACTAGACCATCGTTATTACTTTTTTTTCTATATTGTTATTATTCCCGCATGCTTTATAACTTTACAGTAGTCTATTCTATATCTAGTTTGTTGTATACATACTATAGTAGTTTTTGCGATGGTTAGTTTTTGTTGATATTGTGTTTATACTATTATGTTTTTCCATTTAAATTTCTCTATCATCCTATTTCCGAACCGAACTTGTGTTTTCATAACTTTTTTTGTATACAAAAATAATTTTCCTATAGTTTTTCCCTATACTGTTTCTATCTTTCTTTCGATTTGGGAGAACTTCATATTTCTATAAATATATTATATAAAATTATCTTTTTCAGCTGTGTACGAGTATATACTAGAGTTAAAAAAAATTTTCGTATCGTATAGTTATTCAATATTACAGTTACGTTATATATGATATGGTTAAATTTAGTCAGAAATATATGTACATATATTGTAAGTGTACAGCTGATTCAAAATCTTCTATATTAACAAGTCCAACTATTTACATAGGCACACAGAGATTATTGCCAAAACCGTCTTTTTTCGACCTTAGTATTGGTGCAATAGACGGCCATGTTGTGTTTCATTGTGATCTATTTCTGCATAACAAAAAAGTCAAAAAATGAAAAAAGTTGTCGTCTTTTTGTATGTATTAGTGTTGGTTGATATATTTTATTCAAATAGATATTCACATTATTATACAACATTGCAGTTTGTCATATTCCATAGTAAAATGCAAAACAAAGTGTATTAGTGTTTGTTAATTTTTCAAGTTTGAGGCATGTACGTACACAGCTAACACTAATTTAAAAAAAGTTGGTTTGTCTCTTTAAATTTTGTATCGTTGGACTTGTATAATATAGAAGATTTTGGCTGATTCCATAGAAAATTCCATGTATGCAATACAATTTGTATATAATTCAGTGCAGTGCAGTCATAAAAAATTGTACAGGATGGCAAAATATCTCCTATTTGTCAATATCAAATTTTAGGATAATTACAAATTAACACAAGTAAATCATCATTATCACGATCATGCCGATTAAATTATTTCTTTATTTTAATAAAGATACAAATGAACAACAAAATAAATTTCCTTTTTTGTTTTTCCTCGTATTCCAACTTTTTTACTGTTGAAGAGCAAGATCGATTTTATTGATATTTTAAACAAAAAATGAAAATTTAGAAGCAAATTTTTCCATTTTTTTGCGTGTTTTTCATTTTCTTCTTTCATTTACTTTAAAATATTTATATATATGTATATATATATACATATATATATATATATATATATATATATATATATATATATATATATATATATATATATATATATATATATATATATATATATGTATATATATATATATATATATATATATATATATATATATATATATATATATATATATATATATGTATATATATATCAATATATATATATATATAAATATATATATATATATATATATATATATATATATATATATATATATATATATATATATATATATATATATATATATATATATATATATATATATATATATCAATATATATATTTATATATATATATATATAAAACAATTGTTTATGAAAAGTATAGAAAAATCGATTATCAACATATGAGTAGTACACAAATTATGGTTATTTATTATTATTATGTTGGAGATAAACGATTTTCTCGTTTATCAACTATTCGTGTGGAAAGAGAATTTTATTTTAAATAAATAGTCGGAGAAACACGAGTATATGAATATTCAGCAATGTAAGTCATGTTTTAATTTTATGGTTTTTATGTTTTCAATGCATAGCCTTGATTAAAAAAAAAAATTTAAGAATACTTAATTTTTTTTATTGTTGTTGTTGTTAAAAATACAGGGTGTCAAATTTTGAGAAAAATGATAATTATGATGTTGTATTTATGGCAATAAAAAGAAAACTAATTGTCCGATAATTATGATTTTGGACTCACTTTAAAGATAAGTTAATAGCAATTAACAAAAAAATATAAAATTAGTATGTTGTTTAATTTCTTCTTCTCTAAATTTCCCGCCAAAATGTTCTTTTTCAATTTTCTCAAAAACCTATTTTTTTTTTTTTTTTTTTTTTTTTTTTAAATTTGGCAACTATTATTTTACAACATATTAAAACACTGGACCACCGTTATTTTTTATATTCTTGCAAAATCTGTTTTAGTAAGAGCATTATTTCATTTTTATATGGAAAAACTATATTTGAATAGATATGTATATCTCATTGTTTTGGAATTACATATTTACAAAAAAGACAGTTCAGTTAAATTATTAGTATTTATTTATTTTCTTTATTATTTATTTATTTAATATATTTAACGAAAATAAATTACTACTTAAACACGTTACTCGAGTAAAATTGATATTTGTAGTAGTGCGTAAAATACTTCGCCTTTCTCTTTCTTATGTGGCTTATTTGAGATTTCATCCCGCCACTTTGGTTTTGTCGTTTAAAAAATTGTTCTATTAGACAAGCCTTTATCTTTCAATAGCTTAATTTGGTTTACCTCTCCTATGCTTATTCTTTTTAATTTCCATATTTAGGCAAAATATTTCAAACAACGGAATCACAAATTTATTTATTATCTTACATATTAAGTATATATGACATTAGGTATAAAATTGTAAATATAAAAATAAAATAAAATCAGGTTGGAGCAAAATTATGCTATAATCAATAATTAAAGCTAGCTCTAATTACACAAAAATCAAAAAGATGGTCTATGTTTATGGTCATTATTACCATAATTTGTTCTGTGGACTTCCAGATGCCTCTTTAGTTTCTGTTAAGGACCTTTAATTTATGTGATTTTAGTATGAATGATGCGTCGATATGATGAAGTATGATGCTACACCAATGAACGCACTTTTAAGAGTTACCTTTGTTTTTTAATATTGGCATATTTAGCACAGGTCCATCCTTTAATAAAACCGAACATGAAGTTAGCTCTGGAAACGGACTGTTCGATTTGTTTTATGCAGCAAAAGAATAGTAATTCCTCTGTCTTCAGTTTCGAATACTTTTTGTAAAATGATACAATGAAATTTATAGGGTAAATATTGTTGTTCAACACAGCACCTACTTTTCGATGGAATGATATGATCCATTTATTGCCATTCAGACAAAGCCGGTTGGATTCACACCAAGATACCAGACTGTCTATTTCTTATTGCAGTCTGACAATATCGTGGATATTTTCCACTACATCTACAATATCAGTAATTTGCAATAAATTTCTGAGTGTGTGTGAATTCGGTATATTTCATCATCGTTAGTCGTCAATCTAAGTTCTTCTATTCAATTATAAAAAGAATCAATTAAAAAATATTTTTTACTCTGTAAAAAATATCAAAATCAAAAAAATTAATTGAAACTCCTTAGAATCAGAAAACTTTATTCAAATCATACTAAAACCTCCAATTTTGAGTCAAATTTAAGTTTTAGTTTTAATAAAGTTAAGACTGGAATCTTTTATATAAATTATAACATATTATAATAATCACTCTGAAACTTAGCATAAATTACTTACGACCCGCTCAAACCTAAAAAAATAATATTTTAAAGAGGCATATACATACCGTCACCCATATTATGAAAAAAATAGCACTCATTTTGTACGAGTAGTATTTTTATAGTTTTTCAATCATGATTGTTTTAGTTATGAACCGAAACCATAGTTTTACGAATTGTTTTCAAACATATGACAAAATTTAGACGTAGTAACATTTAGAATATTAGAGCAGACTCTAAATTGAAAAGGTTAAATTTAATTAGATCAAAGCATTACTAAATTTGTTTTATGTTGTTTTTTTATGATCGATTTGTTGGCAGCATTTTAAAGCAATTTAACATTATGTATCGGTTTATTAGATTGTTTGCTGATGATTCAATGCTAATAATTATTGTATACAGAAGGTGATGCTAGAAAATGAATGAATTATTGGAATGGTTTGAAGTGATTATAAGTTTAATTAATTCAACTGAATGTTAATAAAAGTAATTGTATTATGATAGAAATATGTGAGTAATTGATTGGACGATAAAATAGCTCCTGTTGATATACAATATGCATAAAAATATTTCTGTAAAATTCAATAATTGTCTCACATTTTCAATTTTATTCGTCTCTTGTATGATTGTAAATGTGAGTGAATTATATAGTGTTCTGGAAATATTAAACAATCTTCAATGTTCAATGGTTCAGTGCCGCTCAATTGACTGCTTCTAGTGTAGATGATTTTCCTTCGCTTTTATAGATGAAGATGTGCTAATTAATTCAAACACTTAGTTCAAGTTGTGTTCAAAATAGTCCTTTATAAGTGCAAAAAACTTGATTAAGTGGTAAAAACTTGTCAAGAAATTTTCAGATGGTTCATATTGCGCTTAACAAAACAGTAGGTTAGGTTAGGTTAGATGGCCGCTTTTTACAGCACACTTAGATCGACGGCGGTCCGTTGTGATACCACAGGTACATTCACACACACACACACACACATTCATTCAATTCATTCATCCCATTCACACAAGTACAGTATACCACCTGCGCAATGCATAGCTCCATGTCACCCTGTATAGTGACATGGAAGGTGGGTCGGCCCATGAGTTCTACATTCCAACAAAGGGTCATTGATGTTTTCAATTTAATCACCGACCGTAATCGGGAGATGAAAAATAATTAATTATAATAATTTTTATAAAAATTAACAGAATCAGAATAAAAAATTAAATATAAAAACTTACTTAACATATCCAGCTCAGTTTTTCATATCGTAATAAAATGTATTCGTTCTTCTTCATAACCATATCCATTATTAAATTCTGTTGTTCCAAGATGCTTTAAGCAGATATTACCGTTTAGAAGGTATAGCTCTGAGAGAATAATAACAAATTAAAGAATACGTAAATTAAAAATAACAAATTAATAATTTTTTCTTTTGGTTTATTGTGTGTTTATTTATAAGTATCTACAAACATTTTATCTTAATCTTAATTTATAATTAATGATTATCACTAAGATTTTTTTTTTGCTTTTTTATTGATTTTTAATTGTTTTGTTGTTTTTTATTCTAATTATGTTTTGTTGCTTTTTGGCTTTCCATGGAAAAATAGTATTTACAATTTTTTTGTTATTCAATTAATTCATCAATATTTGACTTTGCTTTCATTTCAAAGATAATTGTTTTTGACACAAAAATAGTAAAACAAAATTTTTTTTTTTTAATCTCAGTCCAACCAGGAGAAGATAATTTATATGTAAATTTAAACATAATGTATGCATAAGGTGGGATCGATTGTGATCACTTATTTCTCAAAAATAGTCGAATCTCTTACGGTTGCCACATTTTACGAATTTATTTAATTTTGTTTTAAATTATAAAAATATATTTTTATATTTATTTATTTTATTCATTTTGTTCTTAAATAAATTAGTAAATAATAAATAATTTAATGGTGCATTTAAAATCGTTGTCACCAATATTCCAAAATATTTGTATGCGACTGTAAATAAGATGTTGATGACGATAAATTTAAACTTTCCATTGGTAATAAATCACGTCGCACTGGATTATATTGGTCATCGTCATTATTATTATTAAAATTATATCGATTACGATTGAATATAATTGATGCGGGAAGTTCTGTGTTACTGCTACTATTGTTATTGTTACTACTAAAAGATATATTATGTTGACTATTATTATGGTGATGGATTGTCTGTTGCCGAGTTGATGATGGCTTGATGCAACGATAAATTTGAATGAGACTGATTGATAGGATTATTCCTATTGTTGCACCAATTATTATGAATGTAAACGAGTGTCGAGTGGTTGATTGCGGAGTACGAATCTCATTCCATTTCTCTGGCTGGGTACTATATGATGTGGCATTACTATAATTACTAATAAAACTATTAGTGTTACTATTGTTGTTAGTTTGATTTGTTAAATTTAATTTTTCTGTATTAATTTTACTATGGTGATGATAATGATAATTGTTTGAATTCTCATTATTGTTATCAGAATGTATATTATTGTTATTACTATTATTCATATTATTAGTGTTATGTTCATTTCCTATTATTGTTATTTTATCCATATCTAGTAAATTATTAATTTTGTTATTATTATTATTATTATTATTAGTCTGAGTATTTAAATGTATTTTGAAATTTTTTACAGTTTTTAATGATTTTATTGTATCAATTTTTGATCCAATTATTACATTATTACTATTTCTATTTTTATAATTACTGTGTTTGGTTTGGAAATTAACTATATCACTACCATTAACATGATTATCACTATTAGCATTACTATTTTGTTTATTATTTAATGTTTTATTAATATCCGGTTTTAATTTTGTGATAAATTCAAATTTATTTAATTGAATTTTCTTTCTTAAATCTTCATTTTCCACTGTATTCGTTTCGTTATAGAGTCTACTGATCGTTAGGGTGGTGATTGGTATTGTTGTTGTCATATTAATAGTATTACTCGTTGTTGTAGTTGACGCTGGAGTTAAATGATTGTCATACTGTTTGTTTGATGGTAAAATTCGATTTGATTTTAAATAGGAAATTACCTTTTCTTCAATATTAATTGATTTTTTATGATAATTAATACATTTATTCTGCTGTTGTGGTGTAATTTTGTTTATTGTCACACTTTTGTGATTTGGTTGTTCTATTACGGGATTATCATCGTCGTCGAATGAATATAAATCATTGTTATTATTACTATTAGTATTTAATAATATATTACGACATGGTAATACCCATTCAGCAATTTGATTTAAATCAGAACATTTAATTGGATTATTATTAACATTTAATTCTTTTAAGTTTGGTAAATTATTTATAAGATTTAAATTTATACCTTTTAATTTATTTAAATTTAAATTTATATAAAATAATTTTGGTAATTTTGGTAATTCAGGTAAATATAATATGTGATTACCTTCTAAATTTAACAATTTTAATTTTAATAATTGTTGTAACAGATTACCATCAATATTTATTATATTATTATATTGTAAATGTAAATATTCAATATTCGATGGAAGACTTATTGGTATGCTGATCAAATGATTATCATTTAAATTTAGTTCTTGTAAAATTTCGAGCCGTCCAAATGCATCATCATCAATTTCGGAAATATTACAAGCGGATAGTTCGAGTATTTGTAGTAGTGGGTAGCTGTCTAGATCGCCGCATTGTATTGTCTGCAAAATAAAATGATATTTTTATTAAAATTTTATATTGAATAATCTTTAATTTTTTTTTAACAATTGCATATTTATAATACAAATGGAAAGTTGCTATTTTTAGAATAGCGCTTTAGTGGATATTATAAAAAAATTATATATATCAAATATACAATTATTTGTTATAGACTACGCCAAACAAAAAAACGCAAATTTTCGGAAAAAACAGCTAATTTTAAAATGCTTGTATCTTAAACAAATATCGCATTTAAGAAAAGTTGTGTTTCTCAAAAGTGTAGTTTTCTAGTGTTATCATCATTGAAAAGAAATTTAAATATTTGCATAGATTTTTCCTTGATCATTTATCACCAAAATTGCATCCAAAATGCGTTCCAATTTTTTGATCACATTTTCGCTAAAACTGCAATAATGTGGTGTCGCACAGAAACTAACTCTGTCTTATATTTTCAAGAGGTTAATTGTCTACAACGTAGCTAGTTTGGATTTGCAAATGAATAATTGAGAAAAATCGTTCACAGTTTTAAAGCTAGCAGTTTTTATACTCGTTTAGCAAATTTTTAAAGCACGATAAAAAAAAACAAAATAAATTAAAATGAATCACATATTTGATTTTTATAGAATCATCTTCAAAAATCGATATTAATATTTTACATAATATTATGAAAAAATAATTTTAATGGAAAGGAGACAATAAAACACATTTAAAAATAAAATAAAATAAATATCAGTTTTATTTGTAATTATAAAAAACAATTTAAAGAATGTCAGAAATTTAAGTTAAGTTAGGTTAGAGTGGCTGTCCCAGGCACTATAGTAAATATATTCTGTAAACTTTTACCACATTTTTTATGTTTCTGTAATTATGTTATGCAATTTTTGCCCCATCTGGTTTGTATAGAGCAAACAAATATTATCACACAACATCAACTTTAGATAAAAGTATTCAACCATAGAAGAAATACATAAAACTACTGATGTGATAGAGTATACATTACAGATAAAAAATATGGCATTTTTCTATAGCGCATGCATTTGATAAAGCGTGGCACAGAGATTTGCTCTTCAAACTTCAGATAGATCTACCAAAACAATTTTATCTCCTATATGGACCACCGACAGAGCCCATGAAGTGATACTGACGTTGGCGACAATATTGAGGAATACACAACTAAACTACAAAAATCTTATGATAAAATGGACATAAATGTGGGGGATCAGGCGTTACGAAATAAACTAAATAATCAAAAAAATACAAAGTCTAACTGGCCCCGTCCTGCTGTTTCAATTCAATTAGCAGATAGATAAATGGTGTGCTATATCTAGCAATTCAATTTAGTAACTTTATTCAGACACAAATTTAGTTCTTAAATTTAACACTGATATTTGGTGGCGCCACTATATTGTCGGCAAAATAACAGGCTCTAGTAACGCCATTACTACTATCAATTAAAGACCCATACACAAATTAAATTCGAAAATATAACACATATTTTATAGCACCACTGCATTATCAGCAACATGTCTGGCTCATACAAATAAGGTGTGGCGTTACTTAACAAATAACGAAATTCTATAATTTCCACAAATTTAAAATTCTGTTTTAACCTATATTATTAATAGACAGCAGATTACATTCGTAAATAAAGCTGAGCATGGCTTAGATGGAAAAAGCACGTTAGAAAAAAAATTCAATATTAAATTGAGGCAAATGTTCTGTTGATATTCCTGTTGAGTTTAGAACTCGTATCACTTGAAAATTCGGGAAATATGGATTGTAGTGCAATTTCTCCCGTTTTATTATTTTTTAACAAATTGTTGTTTGAGTAGCTTAGAACGTAATATACTTAAGTATT
This sequence comes from Tipula unca, assembly GCA_951394425.1. Taxonomy (NCBI): domain Eukaryota; kingdom Metazoa; phylum Arthropoda; class Insecta; order Diptera; family Tipulidae; genus Tipula; species Tipula unca. The sequence goes on from OX596381.1 coordinate 103,051,971, forward strand.
TCATCTTAATTCTCTCAAATTATTGAATTAATATTGATGCTATATGGATTTTATTTCCATTAATTGCAAAGGTGATGTATAATATTGCACTAAAGTTAGAAGAGAAAAGATGAATCATTTTTTTAAACCATCTCAAAAATGCAATACTCTTAAAGAATATGAAAAGAAAATAATGGTCGTTTGTTTTTATGTTCACCTGCACAAAAAAATTCCAGATACAATATCAGTTATCGTAAAATTTCACGGGTTTTTTTAATTAAAAAAATATTTTATATGATTTATGTCCTAATATTTTTTGTGTTGTTCAGAAAATTCAGATGCAAGTCTTATATTGTATGGAATTTCTTATTACTGAAGCCAATATTATATTTTTTCTTTCCAAAATTATGTGATTACATCTGTTTGCTTTTTCTTCTTCATTTTTTTGTTTTTGGAAAAGTTGAAAATATAAATATTTTTTCTTCTAAACCGTGTTGTAGTAGTACGTGTCCTACAAACACTTCTTATATAATATAAAAAGATAACATGATGTATAAAATATACAATGGAAAAAATATTATGTTATTTTTTATATTGATTTTTCCTAAGCTTTCCCCGTTTATATTTTGGTTGTACTTTACGAGAGAGCATTTTCATTTTTATTTTTAATTTTATTGATTTTAGGAAAAATATAATTTTCAATTCCGTTTAATGTGTCTATTGTTGCTTTTGCTGCTGTGAAAACAACAAAATTAAAAATTGGTAACTTTATGAGGAAAATGAAAAAGAAACTGAACAAAATTCACATGTTATTTATATATGTGATATTACTCTGCAGTTTTTTTCTATTAGTCAATAATTGATTAACTGTTGTGCAGTTTTTTAAGTGAATTTCTTTTTTCGTTATGTAATATCGCATCTACAGAGCTGGAATGTGATGATAATATGATGGTTGAGCTAGAATACACATTTAAGCACATTTTATGTACATAGCTATTTGATCTAAATTCGTTCAAATGATTATTCTGGATGACATAATTACATATAGAATAAGATATAGATTTGTTATATCACATAAGAAACTAGTTTTCTTTCTAAAATAAGCTATGGTTTAAAGATTTTCTTGTTATTCCTATATTGCAATTTCTTTTAAACCCATACTATCCCGGCAACCTCAATTTAAATTTTATTTTTAAAAGATAAAGTTTTAATCAGAAATAATTTTTTTGAATACGATGAATATTTTTTTTCTCTCGATTTTTTCCGTTTCAATTTGAAACTTCTGCAAAAGTTGAATATACATTTACACACACACACATACACACACACATATATATATATATATATATATATATATACCATATATATATATATATATATATATATATATATATATATATATATATATATATATATATATATATATATATATATGTATATATATATATATATATATATATATATATATGTATATATATATATATATATATATATATATATATATATATATATATATATATATATATATATATATATATATATATATATATATATATATATTGATAATATATATAAGCGGATTTGTAGACGGAAGAAGCGAGAATGGCGGAACGCCGAGGTTCTGAAAGTACAACAACTCAGCAATGAGCGCAGTTCGCGTAATTTCTTTAAAGGAATTACTGGACTGTACCATACTTTCAGGCCTACGTTAACCTCAAATTGGAACCGGGATGGAAACCTCTGTGTCACCATCGACGCAGTACTTGACGCATGGGGTGAATGCTTTACTGACCTGCTTGATGTCCATCAAGCGTCACAGACTGTTGTTGAGCCATCTCTAATACAGACTGCCGAGATTTGCACTGAGGATCCATCCCATGAGGAATTCACTAAAACCATGCTGAGATTGAAAGGAAACCGCTGCCCTGAAGTGGACTGCATTAATTCGGAGCTGTTGATATTCGGTGAGGATTCTTTGTGGAACTGACTTTTCGACCTTATTCGATTAGTATGGCGAACCGAAGTTATGCCTGACGAATGGAAAGTTGCCGCGATATGCCCCATCTTCAAGAAGGGAGACCGCTTGAAGTGTGAGAAGTATCGCGGTATAGCTCTCCTTTGCACAGCATACAAGTTACTGTCATACATTGTATTGGATAGAATCACTCCTCTAGCGGAGGGCGTGGTTGGTGACTATCAAGGAGGATTTCGTCCGAATCGATCAGTCACCGATCAGGTCTTTTCGCTGCGGATGATTCTATCTAAATATTATGAGACATCCATCCCTGTACATCAGGTATTTCTGGATTTCCGGCAGGCCTATGACTCGATCAATCGAGAGAGTTGGTGGTCTGCTCTGGAATACCTACGAATGCCAACAAAATTGGTACGACTGTGTAGGATGACAGTGACGCAGTCTCAATGCTGTGTTAAAGTTGAGAACAGGCTATCGACAATTTTTGCAGTTAACTCGGGTGTTCGGCAGGGAGATGCTCTGTCCCCGATACTCTTTAATCTCATGTTGGAGTACATCTTTCGTAAAACTGAAACACCTCAGCGCAACATCTTATATTGCCAGTCCTATCAGGTGCTTGCATATGCAGATGACATATGCGTGATTGGACTGAATAGCAACGGAGTGAAAGAAATACTTGATCCACTTGTAGAGTTTTCAGCTTCAGTTGGACTTCAGATCAATGAGTCCAAAACGAAATACCTGATCTCTGATTTTAAGGACAATGGCACACCAGATTTTAGTATTGGCCAACACACGTTTGAGGGAGTGAGGAGGTTCAAATATTTCTGTTCTCTTATCCCTCACGATAACAGTGTGGGTGAGGATATTAAAGTGCGGCTGGCAGCTGGCAGAGGTGCTTTGTATCCTCTAAGGCCACTGCTAAAATAAAAACACTTATCAATTGCCGTGAAGCTGAAGTTTTACAAAGCGTTGATCAGGCCCGTTGTTATGTTTGGATGTGAAAGTTGGGCGCTGACGGATGAGTACGAGAGATGCTCCTTACATTTGAGAGAAGAATCATGCGTGTGATTTACGGCCCAAAACGCGAAATAGATGGTACCTACCGAGCTCTGTACAATATCGAGATCAGAGATTTGATGAACATCCCCGATATTGTACATGAAGAAGGATCTCAGCGAGTACGCTGGCTCGGTCACGTTCTGCGTGCTGATCCTGATCCAGAACGAATTGTGCAGCGATCTCTGAAAGGAGAGCCACCATATGGTAGGCGCAGAGGTCGTTGCAGGCGACGATGGCTCCACGGTGTAGAGAATGATTTGGGTTCTTCAGGTTGTCTAGGACAGTATGAAGACCAACCTCAAGATAGAAACCGTTGGAGTCAGATTGTTGACTCTGTAAGGGGCCAGTAATGGCCTTTAAATACTGCTTATTATATATATATATATATATATATATATATATATATATATATATATATATATATGTATATATATATATATATACATATATATATATACAGCCATTCCACGCGAAATCAGACAAAAAAAAGACATTTACGGGGGCAAGGTGTCCAATTTTTTTGAAATTCGGGGAGATGGTAGATATAGATAAAAAAAAATATAATTTGAGTAAAAACTCGGTGGGGTCAAAATTCGCGGAGTTCCGTTATAATTTGTTTTTGTCGGAAACTCAAATGTTCACATCTTTAAATTCGTGTATCTTAAGTATTCCTGGTCCGATTTTCACGTGTAATAGCTCATTAGAAAGACAATTGTACTTTGGTGTTAATGTACAATATATCGTTTAAATTTCAGTTTTAAATAGTATTTTGCTGAAAAATCGAAATGCTCACCCTTTTTTTTATTTTTATTTTTTTATCGTAAAGCACTTGACAATACCTTTCAAATAAGCCATCTTTCACGATGGAGACTCAACGCGTTCGAGTTTTATAGAACAAAACGTCATAACAAGTTAGGGTGGAATTTAACATTTCAGTACAATTATTAATCCTAAACTACGAAATTTATGTTTTGGTTCTTACTTTTACAGTTTTATTCAATAAAGTTAATTTATTTACAAATTATTTTAATTTAAAATTATAAAAATTATCAGAATTGGAAAATCGACGCGCTGTAATGTGGTTGTTACCATTGGGAACAAAGCACTGATAATCGTGAGTTTCTCTGATGGCTTTTACTGAATCAAATTTTTTTGCTAGTGATCGTGCCACCCTTTTGTACCCTTTGTACAAAATCTAAAAGTAATGTTTTATTTCCCAATCGAAAAGTTGTTGTGCTGTGTTTTTTGATCAGCGTGTGATCACTGAAGGCTGGCTTTCGAGGCATTTCGTTTCAATTTTTTAATACAAATTATTATATATATATATATATATATATATATATATATATATATATATATATATATATATATATATATATATATATATATATATATATATATATATATATATATATATATATTAGAACGGTTTGCAATGGTTTGTTCAACTTATCTCACAACAAATTCCTTAGGCAAATGTCACAAAGAATATATTGACCAAGACTATATTGACCACTTCTTGATAAGCTTAAGTGGAAAGAGTGTTTTTAAAAGTACAAAAAACAGTTAAACATTAAACATAGAAAAGCGTATATTGCGTGAGGTAGAATTACATAAAACACAATAAATTGGTTTTATATCGTCAAATACTAAAATCTATATGATACAGTATTCAGCTTTGGGGTTATACCAATAAAATACATTAAAAAATAATATTTCAATATAATATTTGGCCATATAAGAAATAGTAATTTGCACGAAGACCTAAAGATAGAATACTCCAAAGAATAAATAAAAATCATATAATCTTATGCAGCCTAAGTTTATCTATACCTATGTACCGTTCGAATTTGCTTGTTTTTTTTAAATAAACATATTTTGTAATAAATTAATGTAAAACTACTATCCATTTACGGTCTTTTAATTTTCTTTTTCCCTCAATAACACCAACGTACTGGAATCAGTAACAATGAAGTACTGACTATACGTATACTTTAGAGGTTAGAACGGTGCAGTAAAGCAGAAACTTTATAAAAAATATCGAGAAGCTGCGAAGTGCGAAATCTGCCATGGTGGTTGGGATCTTGGAACAAATTAACTAGCAGCTTCTTTTACTGAATCTGGCTACATTGACCGCGCAAGAAAAATGTACATTTGAATTAGCAAGCAGTTAAACAAGTAAATGTACATTTGAATTAGTAAACAATTTAACTATCCGCCGGTTGGATGGAAAATGTATTTGCTTTGCCCATAGAATGGACTACTCAACAAGCCATCAACGCTAATTTATAACAGTCCTAAATATGTTTATGTTTTATTCAATTTATATATTTCGGGCCGTTTTTTCGTGATACCATCATTTCTGGAGCACTTATATAAATTTGTATATTTTATTTATTCATATAGTGTTGTGGAGCAGCAGACCTGCCACATTTGTGGTGATTACCGGACGAAGGAAACAAAAACAATTTGTATATTTCATGAAAATTTGAGTTCCTATCTCGCGCAAGTAGCGTGAAGTAAACGGTACACGTCTTGGCCATCACTAAAATGTTGAATTACGTTGTACATTGGATAATGCATACTGACGGCTTTAAAGAAACCTCCTTTTGAAATTGCAAATCCAAATTGATGTATAATTTGAAAAATAAATGAATTATTAATATAAGTACATAACCACATAATCTCAAATCAATTTAAAAATACCGTCCTTTATCCAGTAGAACGCTAGAACACTTCAAGAGGCCTATTGAGCCAGATAACCCGTTTAAGATAAAAAAAAAAGTGCAAAAAATCTACACTAACCAAACACAACTTTCGTGTTCAAAATATTTGTATCTGAACTATAGAAAGTAAAGTTTTTGATAATTCATGAGTTACGCTTAACAAATCACCCTGTTTAGATAAAAGTATACATAATTTATTTTTAAGTTAAAGTAAGATCACACAGTATAATGATGAATTCAATGATGGTTGAAAGTTGTGAACGGAAAAGAAAATCCAATGGAATGGAGCGAAGACGAGGAGCGCAAAAAACTAAGAGGGAAATGATTTATTATACAAATTTTCTTTTACTCAAACTGTTTTACAATTATTTTTATTGAAGCAGCATTTTTAAGAAAAATCTTTCTAAATTTTGTTTAATTCGTTTAACATTTTCCTTATTTTGTGTGTGTCTTTATGTATACATATACATATGTATTAAATATATTTTCTTAAAGTTTTTTATACCATTCTTTTCTAGTGGTTTTGTTTATATTATTATTATTTTTTGCTGTTGTCGAACAAATGTATCGCTAGCAGAGTAGAAATACACATAATGGTCGGTTTAATTATCTGTTAGGCTATTGGCTTACGGTTACCATTTTAAATAGAAAATTAATTTTACTTTGTTTCATCACTATCATCCAAATCAAATTTTTGAATTGTATTTGTGTACTCCTAAATCATCTCTGGGCTTATCTATTGATCGCCCAGTATTATGTAAATCTATCTATCAATGATGTCTAAATATACACATTTCTATGCTTTATTTTTTATTCATCCTTATCAATTTAATGCAAAGTATTTCTCGTTTAGATTCTTCCTGTCTTTATTTTATTTTATTCTTCGGCAAATTAAAAATAAAACAACAGGGAAAAAAACTTTTTACATTACAGCAAGAAATGAAGATGAAAAAATGAAATAAAATCGTTTATAATTTTAATTTGTACAGCAGCAAAAAAATGAAAAATTTCATACTTGGTTTTTTATTCATTGTTGATACTGTTGTTGTTATTCGTGTTGTTATTTTTTTCTGGAAAATTAAGTTACCAGACACAAAAAGGAAAAATAATAACCTAAAGTTATTTACTTTCTAATTAATTTAGTTACACTTTTTTGTTTTTGGAGAATCCAATGAAATTCAAAGCGAAATTCGTACTTACAAGATGACGTAGTATAGAAGAAGAACAGGCAACTTTAGTGATTGTGTTAGGGTGGGTTAGTAACATCATTATGATACGAGAATAAATGTTCCTAAACAGTTTATTCTGCCATAAAAACATGAAATATTCGATTTATGTTTCCAAAAAAAAAATCTTTTTTGAAGGTTGATTACATGTTGTTCCTGTTCATTTTTATATATTTTTTATTTCTTATTCTTGAAAAGCATAAATAATCATGATTTTAATTAAATTTGAATTTATGTTCACCAAAAAATTTGTTGACAATTTTTTCTTATTTTATTTTCGCTTCAATTTAAATATTTTTCGTTTTGTATGTTTTTGACATTTCCTACAGAATTTTAGAAAATCTGAAATAAACATGTATTGGAGAAATGTTAAATGGAATTATGTTTTTTTTTGTGTTTGTTACATGAAAATCACTACATGAAATTTTGACGAAAAAAATAAATCCAGAAATAAAATAGCATGAGTGCGTTGGAAATGTGTTTTATGGGTGAAATTATAAGTGGTAAATTTTATTTCATTTTACCTACGTCAAGAGAAAGTGTAAAAGTGATAATGTTTTTTTAGAAAATCTGCTTGAAAAGGTAAGGTGGCAGATAAATAATAATGTTTCAGTTTTTTCTTTACTGAATATATCTCAATATCAACCCATTAGAAAAGTATGGCAGTAAATATTTATTCATAGGATAAATTAATTGATGAACAGTTGGGCAAAAGAACAACAAAGAATTCAGAAATTTCAATACTGAATTGGAAGTCATCATAATAATACAAACAATTCAATCAATTTTTGAAGTATGATTTTGTATTATGATCTAAGAGCACTTTGCGCTGTCACTTATACCAATTATATGTTAATCAGTTAAAGATAGCCGCCTAGTTCCTGCCTAGATAGTCATATTCCAGATTGCCTTCAAAAATCATTTTAAAATCCCATTTCGATTCAAGAAGAAGTTGAATTTCTATGGTGGATTTTATTAATTGTTTTGGAAGGTTTTCTTTGTACACATTCTAACATGATGTCTTATGATTCTCAGGAAGGAAGTTCAGGTGTAAAGAACAGAAAATGTTACCACCCTCCTTACCATACTTTCCTTTTTCATTATTTATTTTGTGTTTTATTTATTTACTTATTTAACCAATTTTTATTTAAGTAAATGTATATATACATATTTATATTAGATGCTTTATATACCTGTTTATTTATAACAGGTACTGGCACTGCTTCGCGTTTGTTAGTAATAGATCTCTTACTTCGCTGAAAAGACTTACCTGTTTTGTGGGTGAGTCTGTATTCATTGGTGAGCTGTCATGGGTGACCTTATAGTACATAGAGTCTATTAATAGATGAGCGGATAGAAGTGCTACGCTGATATAAAGAGGAGTTAATAGTTGGCCGTGATCGAAATGCTCTTCCATTCCACCCAAAAATGAGCAGATAGAGGTGCTGGTCTGAAATAATGTTGGAACAAAACCTGATTGTGAACCAAATACCCATCAGGAAGGCCTATTCTGCTCATAATTAGCCTGTGCTTGATTTATTATAATCACGAAAATTATTATGGATAACTTGAGGCGCTTTAAATAAATTAAAATGAATCAATGAGATGATTATCAAAAAATCTTGAGGCATGATAGTGATGTTGACATGACGTTGGTGAGACTAATTACAAAGCTAATGATGGGGGGGGGCAAATAATAATATAATACATATTTATTTTGTAAGTTTTATTTTTGAAAATTATTCTCCTGTGTGTCATAATTAATAATGTAATGTCATAACTGGTGTTATAATTGTGAAATATAAAATTGAAATAAAAAATAATGTGAATATAAAATAAATTTGCGTCATCCTATTGGAATTCGAACCTCTGTTAAGAGTGCCACACTCAAGTCACCACCAAAGTGTAGTGAGTGTTTATGACACTAGGCTCATCGCATTGCGAGAACAATAAAACCAACATTTCAATGTGGTCAGTTCAAGTCACATTTATGAATGTATTTATCGGTGAGGTGAGAAACTGTGAACTAAATTATAAAAAAAATGATAACATCAAATTTAATTACACGCTACAGCAATTTAATCAAACTGAGCAAAACGGAATTTAAACTACAGCTTAATCAAACTTTAACGTGGGCGCCCTCAAAGAAGTACTAATGTCTACCCAATAATCAGGTATTGTTCTATCTTTATTTATCGTTTTTTTAACTTTATTTTGCAAATGATACATAATATCAAATGTGAATGCAACTGCACTGTTCAAACAGCATATGTTACTCGTAGTTAACGCGTAGGATATTATACTCATAAATTATTATTTTGTGCAAACTTACCTTAAATAAATTATCATTCAACCTCAACGTGCGCACCGATTGCGTTAGTGCATATGGTATTTTTGTTAATCCTGTCCCACTCGCGTCAAATTCTTTTAAGCTCCAAGAGGTAACAAATCCTTGCAGCGAACTACCCAATTCTTTATTATACGCTACAGACAGCTCAATTAAATTTGGTATCAGCTGTATTGCCTGCAGTGATTCACGTACTAAATTATTATAAGACAAATCTAATATTTGTAAATTAATTAAATTATCAAAGGTATCATTATTAATTACAGTTATATTATTTGACGATAAATCTAATATTTCTAAATTATTTAAATTATAAAATACACTATTATTAGACGTACTATTATTAATTAAATTATTAATTTTATTATTTGATAAAATTAAAATTTTTAAATTTTTTATGTTAAAAAATAATTTATTATTTGTATTAATTAAAGTAGTAATAAAATTAAATGATAAATTAATAATTTCTAAATTAACACCATACAATTTTAATGTATTTATATTTTCAATTTTATTACATGCTAAATTAATAAAAACTATTTTTTTTTTAATTAAATTATTATTAAATGTTATTAAATTATTGTTATATAAGTTTAAAAATTTTATTTTATTAAAATTTAAATTAAAATTTTTTATATTATTTACGGATAAATCTAGATATTCTAAATTTATTATTTTATTTAAATTAATAATATTTGTATTATTTAAATTTTTATTCGACAAATTTAAATACAAAATATTATTTATATTATGGTTGTTAAAATTATTAGTTATATTTTTTGTACTTAAATAATTAATATCAGTCTTATTAATATTATTTAATCCAATTGTTATATTTATAATTGTTATAAATAATATTAATATTATTAATTCATAATTTAAAATCATTTTAGTTTTTATTATTATTTTTAATGTTTTGTTTACGTTTTTTTATTTGTTATAAATTGGTATTACATTCTTAAATAAAATATAATCAAATTTTAGGTAGTTATCGTTTATATTGTAGTGTTTTTTTGGCTTTCATCTGAAATGAGACAAAATAAAATAAAATTTATGCAATAATTTTTAAAATTATTTTAATATTTTTTTAATATGTAATTTATTTTTTTTACAGGTAAGCATAGCTAATTGAATATTTAAGGACTATATGGTTAGTAAGGTAAGTGTTGTTTATATTTCTATGATCCATTAGTGTTGTGACATTGTGTCATAGAAAAATAATTTTAAATAATTTCGCGATTATTGATGTAACGCAATATATTGGCCTTTGGAGGTAGCTTTTCTGGCGATAAAAAAATGCTTAGCTTTATTGAACGCTTTTGATGACAATACTGAGCAAACAATCTAGCTTAATCGGGTTCGATCACGATCGAGCACATCATATTGTCATAGGTAATCAGAAGATGTAAAGACGCTCTCCAGCCATCGTCAAATATAATGACTTATGAGTATAAATGAAAATGGAAATGAATCATCCTTCGGAGTTTGATGCATCATTCATCTGGGATCGACTTTCAGTATTTTTTGACCTGAACTCTGATTTCGTCTATGCAGAAATCGTATAAGATGATAGCACAATCGATGATCGTATTTCGGCAATATATCAAACTCGATAATCTTCTAACGAATACATTTTCATATATGGCAGCGGGCATTTTTGCCAGTTTGTAGAATTCTCGCTTATCGATTGTTTATTCGTATATAAAGTGTTTAAATTTTATTTGTGGTCGAACTGGAATTCTTTCAATTTTATACAAGTTTAGTACATAATGTACAGGTTTAATTTTAAGAAATATTTTATTTTATAATGTGTAATAATAGACTTTTAGCTATTGTTCTTGTTAAGCTATTGATTTTGTTTAAATTTGTATCACAATCTCAAATGTTCTTCCACACCAACACCGTTCAGTGGTCTCTCATATCATTAACATATGTGATTTCCTGAATTTACTCCTAGCTACAACAAGATTAATTGATTTTGATTCAATTACATAATTTCTAGATATAGTCTATATGACCAACTTTTACACAATTGCTTTATTATTATGTTAATAGTCATTTTATATAGTTTAACAATTTTTACATTATTTTTATTATCTATTGCATATATTACTATCACTAACAACTGATCGCAAATATTTTATAGTATTTAGAATATCTCAAACACATCATTTTGTTTGAACAAATTCCGATAAATATAACGGTCCTAAATTTCCTAAAAGTATAAATATCATAAATAAACAGAATTCGCGTTACAATATGATTTTACAAATACAATCATGAAACGAGTGTATTTTGTATGATGTAAGATTATAAGATAATATATTATTCTTGTTCGTTGCAATACCACCTACTTTATGAAAACATATTTGTTGTTATAAATGTAAGATTAAATTATTCGATTCGATTATACCATTATTTTTTTTTGCACTTTTTTTTGGTTATACGTATAAAAAGTTTGATTAAAAATTATTAATTTATTTAACATTTTTTTAAATATAATAAAAATAATAATTAATTTTATTCCTCTAATTAAAATTGCTTTGGCATAAATTCAAGAATATTTGGAATATTAGATTAATTATTTGGTAACCAAACGATTATATATTATCTTATTTGTAATATGTCTCAAACATAATTTCCCAATTAATACAAATATAGCAAATATCTTTTGGCAGCAAAATGGTCAACTATATTTAATATGTTTATATATTCATACATATATGCTTATGTATATAGTATACAAATATTCATTTTGCCAAAATCTAAAAAAAAACTCTAAATTATTTACCCATCTCTTTTATTATTCTTAGAAATTATCTTTAAGTACGTGTTCTTGATGATGACACACCCAAGATGTTTTTTTTCGTATTTTCCGCACATCAAATTCTCTTTTATTAATTAAGCTTTTATAATATATAACCATAACATACTATATATTTATCTTATTCTATAATGATACATATACATATATAGAAATAACGAATTAATTAAATGTTCTACTTGGCACATTGCCTTAATGATGTAAAATATGATAACATCTATGGTATTTGTTCTAAATCTTAATCTTATCTTGCTTGAAGATTTTAAAATCTTGAATTATGTATGTATGAATTATGTAATGTAAATATTTGGTCTGATACATATTTTTGAAGGGTAAAACATAAAATTTAACATATACATTATATTCAATATTATATGTATATATATATATATATATATATATATATATATATATATATATATATATATATATATATATATATATATATATATATATATTTAGTAAAAACTTAATTGTGGCTATATTTGCTTAGCCTACTTCAAACTAAAGTACATTCCATATAGAATATTTATAAAATAGAATTGATAACTTTTGGAAAGACTTCAGTGCTGGGATGTTCTATCATCACTTCGATTCACTTCGATAGACATTTGTGTCTCTTTTTTTACGAACAAAATTGTGCTCCATTCCGTTTTTTGAATTACGTTTTGTCTATTGCGATCTCAGCCTGTTAGAATAAATTTGTAAACTATCTCTTTTTCCTATTTTCACTTGCCATCGAAAATAAAAATATTGGTGATATTTTATCGAATGAATTTATAGAAATAGAATCGAGTAGGCTATGATCACAATATAAATTGCGAAATAGAATACAATTTTGGTTGTTAAAAAAGAGACACAAATGTCTATCGAAGCGAATCGAAGTGATGATGGAACATCCCAGCACAGACGAATTCAATTTCTATTTAGCAAAAGATAATTGAATAAATTTCATTTTCTAATATACATATATTGTTATAATTTTATTATTATTTTTATTAAATATTCTATTATTTTAAAGTTTTAGTATATTTTGAGAATTGCCTTACATTTGAATTTCATATTATTATCGTTGAATGTTGAATCATGAATAGTCAGGTACATCTTGAACTATGACTGCTGTCAACTAACCAACTATTTGGTTTAGTCAGTAATTTAGTCAAAAAATCGGTTTAGGCACACATCATATTTACATAATGTATACATAATTATAATTTATATATTTTTGAGAATAATACCAATTAGAATTTTAACGAATTAATGAGCATTTTACTGACAAATATAGATGAAATAATCCTAAATAATAAGGTTATTGATATTATATCTAAATATCTATTGCACCAAATAAAATAGTGTAATTTATCTTCTTTTTTTTTTGTGAATAAACCCCAGTTGAAACCTCAAAAAGCTTTCAAATTCTACTTAATTTATAAAAATCTCATTGTCAGTAAATTATTTAAAATATAAATAATACGATTTCTTTGTCATTTTTTTTTGTTTTATCAACTTCCTTAATTTATATTCTTAAAATCCTAACACAAAAAAATACAGAAACAAATCCCAAAATACACGAAGAAAAACATTATGACAACTGTAGAAATTTTCACAGAATATTATTTTGATTGAAAAATATCCCAACAAAAAAAACTTAACTTAACTATAAGAAAAATTAGTCATTAATAAATTAAATAAACTCAAAATTACATAAAATTTATAGTAAACGATTAAATATACGTAATGACTTAACAGACAATTGATTAAATTAATTTCTTGTAGTTAGTAATAAACAACTACATATACGAGTATATTGTTTTGGTAATGTTTATGTTTGTTTATGGCTTACCCAATCAAGATTTACGATTACCGATATGATTTTATCACAATTTGGTTTCCCCGTTATTTTTGATTGAATTGAAATCGTAATCAAATTGATTAAGCTATCAATAATTCATATACTCATTCCAGATCCCATGCCATTGTATAAGGGCTATCAGTTTAAAGTGCATTGTATACATTTAAAAAATGTCATAATAATGCCTAGACCACATTAGATGTAGGAATTGTATATAATATTTAATCTGTATCGTATTTGTCATAATGTTATATGTCGTATAATAAAAATGTCATGATATCATAATAAGATATTTTATCTTATATACGAGTAACAAACAATCAACACATGCACAGTAGGAAATTTATGTTTTTTATTTATAACAAAAAATGAAATAAAATGTTATATTACTTTATTACACATAATATTATATGAGGGTGCCAGCTGCCTGGTTAGTATGTTCATACTGCAGTTAGGGGAAGATAACATATAGCACAATGTAAGTTTAAAACGAGTGAAATGTATGGTTTGATATAACATATATAATACAGCTTATGTATTCATCATATGTATATGAAGTGTGCATTATGTTACTGCAAATGAACATTGAATGTGAACTTAAGGAGAGGTGAAGTATTAAAATGTCCAAGGGATTTAGACCAATGAGGTTCAACATTATTTTCAGTGTGCCCATGAAGAAATTTTAAAATTCCTCTTAGCCACAAATTTAAAAAAACGCCTTTTTTTTATTTTGTTTATTTCTTTATTATTGAGGCATAAGTTTATATATATGACTTGAGAATTAAGAGATTTTTACTTTTTTAACGGCTACAGGTCCGAGTTTTTAATTGACCATCTACACATTGTATAGCTCCATGTCAGTCTGTACTAACACGAACGATGGTTCGGCTCATGAATTACTTCAACATAAGTTTATAGATGTATGTTAATCAGCTTGATCGAAATCATGAATGAAGAATCACTTTCGCATCCTGCCTCTATTGGTATTCGTTACCGGTACCACCCGATCCAAACGTCACAGCTGAACCACTGAGCATAGCGTCTGTAGTATACATACTTGATATTCACATATTCAAATTAAAATAGTATTTTGCCTTTATTACATTCAGGTATATATCCCCGAGGTCACAACTAAATTATTTAGTACTCGAAAATATGATTACTCGATAAACGCCACCTTGTAAATTTTAAATAAACAATTTATTTTTTGGAATTTAATTTCTATCAAAACTTTGTCGCAAATTGAGTCGTAAATAAAACCTGGAAGTTTTTAATTATTTATATAAAACACTGTTTATTTGTGATCCGATAGAGGATATATCTCTTAATGCAAGTTATATTCACAAACCTATGCTGTATCAAACATACTGAACAATCTTTCTATGGCTAAATCTAGCACTAAAAAGTGATTAGTTTCATTACATGTTCACATTCAAATTGTATATTCACAAGGCACTAGTTATCTTCGTTTTGAAGTAGAATATTTGGTATCATATAATGATTTAATAAATATTAAAGTGTAAGTAATATAGGGAATAACAATGATTGCTCCGGTAGCCAAAATATCACAATATTAAATGACGGGGGCTACATGTGGCCAGTGAGCACTAAGTTGATTTCGATCTTCTAATAAATAAATGTAATAAACTATTTTAAACACAAATGGAATCTTTTAACATGAAAATTGTATATGTAAAGCTATCGTTTAGCAAGTTGTTATAAATTATAGTGATCCAATTAATTTAAAGTTTGTGTATTATACAATTTAATATTGCAAGTGCATTAAATTTAATGAACATATATGATCCAATGGATAAAACCGACACATGGGGTACACATAGGGATCTTACTTTTTTCACCAAACTGTTTGCTTGTTACGCATACGTTTATATTCATCCTAATTCCATCCAAATGGGTAAACTCGTATTTGAAATCTTAAGAGTTTGGTTCAACAATTGATTCATAGTTATATTCACTATTCCTACTTATATTCACTATATACACTAAGTATAACTAAACTTAAATTGTGATTGATAAATTTACTAGAATTTGACCCAAAAATTGTTGATGGTATGTTATTGAGAATTATGAGAATTATGATACTAACCTCCCACGAAGAGAATTTTCATTAAAACATGAATAGAACTAGTCAAATGAAACGCCCATAATTTAGTCAGAAAATTAGGTGTCAAGCTCCCAGTATTATTAACTAAATTTGCAAAAATACTTTGACATAGAATTACATTTGAATGTATTTATGTATATAAAATTGGATTAACACGTTTCAGGTAAATTTAATAAACTGCTGATTGTACCTGAAATGATGGTTAATGTTGTCCAGAATTAGATTGTTAAATCTTTTATCAGCGTTATTTAAGTAAAATAGTAATAAAATAAACATTCGCTAAATAGTTCTTTTTATTCAGATGCGATTGTATAATTCACCGACGGTATATACATTTTAATGTTTTATTATATTTCAATCGATACAAAAAACTGTTTTAATTTTTTTTTTATGTACATATATAATAGTACATGATAATTGACGTGTTCTAGCGTACATAGCTCTCTAAAAAAATTGATTAAACAATGGGTGTGTCCGAAATGCGTATTTAAATGTATATTTTCAAAAATGCGCTTTTTCGTAAATTTAATTTATTAAAAGTAAATATCATCTAATTAATAAATCGATTAATTATAATTTAAACTGACATCAAACAAGATGTGTTAAAAATGCGCATAAAAACTACATCGTATCCAGTTTTTGAAATGTTTCGCGCAAGAAAATGCGAATTTTCCATTTCGGACGCATCGTATGGATAAATTTACTCACGGAAAATCCTTAAAATTCAACTATTTAAAGTTAATTTGCTTGGAGATCAAAACTATAAATAGTTAGATCATGTTGATAGAAACTCATAATCAGATTTAAAATTGTGATAATATTTAACCGTTTAATTTATTTTTGTTGTTGAGGGTAGTCATCTTTATCGTTTTATAATCGCTTTGACGAATTAAGATTTGTGTTAGGAACATTGATTCCTATTTTCAGATAAGTGATATATTAATATCTCTGAGAACTCTCTGATGCAAATAATTGTATTAAATCACTGGAGTAATAGCATTCATTACATCTGAATTAAAGCAATTTACTTAAATTATTGGATACAATTAGTAGGTAAACTCTTTATCTACATCATTTCATCAACATATTGTTGAAATTATACCTGGTCCCACACCGTTATAATACCTAGCAAACCATGTTTCGTGCAGCGATACAAACCAACTAAACATTGCTCACTAATCGATAACCTTCTGTTATGTATTTGACATTTTAAAAACAACCTCTTCACTAACATAATCGACGAAACTTGAACTAAAAAATTGAATTATAATATGTATTTGGAAGTTGGAATCCTTTTTTTTCGTCCTTCTATATAAACATCCGAAGATATCATTTAGGGTGTGAAATAAATATATGTATGTGCAGGGAAAATTATTATTTAATATTTTTTGGTTGTTGTTTCGTCGTGGGAGGGAAAAAGCAAAAAAATGTTCGCATACGAGTACATTATATAAAACTCCAAAATATTTTCTTTTCTTATCTTCTACTTTCTTGTATTTTAAGAGATTTGTAAATATTGTATTTTCACACATCACATGCCCTAATGTGTATGTACATAGAATATATACATATTATGTATATAAACTCTGAGATGACACTAAAATTTGTTTATAAAATAAAATATAAACAAAATATATATGAGTATACATATATGTATGTATGTATATGTACTTTGGAAAAGAGAGATATTTGGTACACATCCGATCGCGAAAGATGAACAGCACAAAAAACAATTTTACATATGTAAATAATCGTAATCATTTGAGAATATAAAAAGTTTTTTTGGTATTCGCTTATACAGTGTAATAAGTGATTTTTGTGTGCTTATATTTTGTTCTTTGGCATTTTGCATTGCGTTTTTGCGTATTTTTCGCCTTAAAGATGTTTGTTGTCGATGATAACAAAATGATTAAGAAATTTTACGTATTTATGAACACTAAATTGAATTGAAAGCGCAAAAAAAGTGTGATAACTAAATTAAAATGTTATTTGTGGTTGGTTTGGTTTTAGAGACGAATTGTTTTATATGAGTATAAGATGAATTAAGTGCCTCAGACTAATTTTAACGTTCAAGAAGTATATCGTAGAATTTTTAAAGATTAACAAATTAAATACGTCCATGTTCATTCAATTAGTTATCTTATCCTATCATTAACACCATTTAAATTCTAATTCATCGTTAAAATTCATCTCGCGTATATATTACTATAAAACCAAAAATATTGAATTCTAAAATGCCATTCACCAACCCAAACAAAATGTTATTATTTCTTAACAACAATTTCATTTTTATCAGAAAACAACGACAACAAAAATAAAATAAGTTTTTGGATTAACTGATTTATTAACTTAACTTTTATATTTAAGATTACGGAAAACTTTGAGAGTAAAAAAAAACAAAAAACCTTTTTTTTTGTGTGCTTAAAAGCTTTTATATCTTGGGTATTTTCATAAATACTTTTTTTATGATATCCATGATGAAGTAGTTAAAAATAAAAATTTTAAAAATGATTTCCATTTATATTAAATATTAATTTTCCTTATTATTTCTAATTTTTGTTGTATTTTATTATATTGAAAGATAATTATACGAAAACTTAAAGTTATAAAATATATATGTTCATACACATACTTTTAGAAAATGTTTTCGTTTTACTATTGGGTATGACGAGGGAACACGTTGTATAAAATTTTGGTTTTCATTTAAAGAATACAGACAAAGAGTTTTACTACCAAGAATAACTCAGCGATGGTGGTTGATAACTTGATAGGGTGTATAACAAATATCTATTTTTTTTTCTAAAGAAAATAAGTTTAACATTAAATATATATCTACTTAAATATAAAACAAAATCAATATGTACTAAATAATATGGAATTTATGTACTAAATATAGAATAAATAGAAAACTGAAAAAGCTCATCAACATCGCATTATTTGGCGCTCTTAACAGGCCTAAAATTGTTGTTTAGAAAATTGGAACTCTTTGCCGCACAACTCTTGCGATTTGACGCCATTAAACTTCTTTCTCTGAGGTTACGTGAAAAATAAGGTATAATGCCAATAACCACCTAGGTGATTGCAAGGCTGAAGGACCAAAACATATATATATATATATATATTATTATTATTATTATTATTATTAAAATTGGCCGGAACCCACGAGGATTCCGCACTCAATGCCACAAAGGCCCATGGTGCAAACCTAGGATTCTATCCCAATTCGCAAACGCGCACTGCTGCCTTCGCAAACTGAACAAGTTTAGACCAAGGCAGAGAGGACAACTGATCTAAATTCAAAGACCTAAAGTTGAATACCCGAACTCGTATAGAGCTGAACGCAGGACAACTGCACACGAAGTGGAGGGAGTCGTCATCCTCCTCAAGGCAGTCCTCGCAAATAACATCATGCGCTAAACGCATACGATGTAGATGATCTTTAAAACGGCCATGTCCCGTAAGAATCGCTACCAAGACTCTTAACTGGCTCTTTTTTAAAGATAAAGCATACTTCGTGGACCTCAAATTGGGCTCCCCAATGAAGTACTTCGCCTTACGACAACCAAAAGTCGCAAGCCATTGAGACCTTAAGTCTTTCAGAGCGTAATCCTTAATAACTTTCTTACCGTAGTTGAAAGATATAGGAGTAGCTGGTTCAGGACCAATTAAAGTTGATTGGGAGCCAGCTTTGGCTAAACAATCCGCGATCTCATTGCCTATGATGTCACAATGAGCCGGAACCCACATGACCGTAACTTTATTGCTAGAACAAAGAAGGTTCAAGAATTGTTTGCATTCCTTGACGAGTTTAGAAACAGTCAAGGGATTTCTTAAAGAGTTAAGTACAGCTTTACTATCTGTACACAGTAGAATACTTTTGTTTTTAACAGCAAAATTTAAAGCCTCAATAACACTACGTGTCAGCGCTATTAGTTCCGCCTGAAAAACAGTACAAAGCGAACCAAGACTACCGCAACGTCTCAGATCCGTCCAAGGACAGTAGATTCCAAAGCCTGCACTGAGGTTAGAACGAGAACCATCGGAATAAAAGACAATGGACTCATCTAATTTATTAAGAAAAACATGCGAACTCCACAAATCTCTCGAGGGATAAGCCACCGAGAAAAGATTTGAGAAATGGAATTCGGGAAGTAGTCTGTCGTTAACCATATCGATTTCTGGTAAACATGAAGAATAATTACTAAAAATTTGTCGATGTCCCACGATAGAACCGAAGAGATTCCATGCCCCAATGCACCTCAGACGATAAGCTGCAGAACAGGCTGTACCTAGAATAAAGGTGCGTAACTGAGGCAAGGAAAGAATGGATTCCATAGCGAGAAGTGGAGTCGAGGACATAGCCCCCGTTATGGCTCTGCAAGCAAGGTTTTGTAGACCATTAAGCTTGGCTACAGAAGTCCTCAGATCAACTACTGGCCACCACACAATAGAGGCATACGATAGTAGCGGTAGGACCAGTGATTTATAGATAAAAGAAAGCATCCTAGGGCTTAAGCCCCAGGATTTTCCAAAGGCTCTTCTACATTGCCAAAAAATGGCAGTAGCTTTTTGAAGCTTGTAGTCCAGGTGATTCTTCCAGGAAAGTTTACTATCCAGGATAACACCAAGGTGCTTGACGTGGTCACATTTTGTGATCGTTCTCCCAAAAAGGGAGGGAACAGAAAATTCAAGAGTATTCCTCTTCTTTGTAAAGACAATTAAATCAGTTTTAGAAGGGTTGACGTGAAGACCCTTCTCAACACACCATGCCTCCACAATAGTCAAAGCATGTTGAGTTAGGTCGGATAAGACACTGAAATGTTTGCCTGAGACTGTCAGAACAAGATCATCAGCGTAGCTCTGAGCAATGTAGCCAGATTGCTGCAGCTTCACAAGCAATTCGTCAATGACCAAAAGCCACAGCAGAGGTGAGAGCACACCTCCCTGAGGACAGCCTTTGGTGACCTTAACAGAAACTAACACACCATCCAGCTCCGCCTCCACAGTGCGAGACTTAAGCATGGATTCAATCCATAGGATAATGGTGCGATCAATACCAAAATTGGTACAGGCAGTAGTGATCGTAGCAAAAGAAGTGCTATCGAAAGCTCCCGCAATATCCAGGAAAGTACCCACAAGAAACTCTCTATTATAAAGGGATTTTTCAATCCTGATTACAAGTTCATGTAGGGCGGTTTCACAGGACTTACCGACTCTATAAGCATGCTGCATGTTACTGAGTGGGGATGTGATTAGAAAATGATCTCTAATGAATCTATCGACAATTCTTTCCAGAGCTTTAAGAAAAGTTGAGGATAGACTAATAGGCCGAAAGGACTTAGGATCCGTATAATCGGACTTACCAGCTTTCGGGATAAAAACAACTCTACTTCTGCTCCAAGAATTTGGAACAGTGCTAAAAGCAATGCACGCTTGAAAAAGGTGGAGCAAATGATCCTGAATTTGAGGAAAACCCCGCTGAAGTTCAGCAGGAAAGATACCATCAGGACCGCCAGCCTTATAAGATGCAAAGGAAAATAGGCTCCATCGCAAGACATCATGATTGATCAGCTTGTGAGCCAGACTCCAATCGGGACTTGCAACAGACGTCCTAGTGAGATCGGTTGCAACATCATCCGAGTTGACGATATCACAACCAGGAAAATGAGCCGAAAGGAGCAGCTCACCAATTTCCTTGTTGGAGTAGGTAAGCTGTCCGTCCGGTAGACGAAGAGAATCCAGTTTACACGTACTGTTCTTAGCTAAAGCTTTATTGAGTCCAGCGAAAGCAGAAAGACTGTTGATTTCCTCGCAGAAGCTCAACCACGCGGCTTTTTGAGCGGATCTTAGACTTTTTTTATATTCCTTTTGAGCTAACAAGAAGTTATCCCAGTCAATCTGTTGCTTAGACTTTTTTGCTTTGTTCTTCAGTTTCCTAGTAGATTTCCTTAATTTCTTAAGGTCAGAGTTCCAAAACGGTTTGTTCCGAATCTTTTGATTAGTGATAAGGGGACATGATTTTTCAAAGGCTATCGTAATTGCCAATGCAAGAGACGATGCTTGATCCTCAATGTCCTTCCTCGACCGAATAACCCTCGGTGGCGCAAGTAAAGAACCAAGTTCGAGAGAGAAAAGACCCCAATCGGTTAATTTCCGATTGCGGTAAGGTTTAAAAGGTGGTCGTTTAAGGTTGATATTAAACGAAATACACCTGTGATCAGAGGTGAGGATGTCATTCGTCACTCTCCAGTCTAAAATTAAATCAATAATGGACATGGAGCACAAACTAATGTCAATCACCTCCTGCCGGATAGAGTTGACAAAAGTAGGCTCACTTCCAGTATTGAGAATCTCAAGCTCAGAGGAGCTTATATAATTAAACAGCGAAGAACCCCTGTGATTAATGTTCGTACTACCCCATATCGAGTGATGAGCATTAGCATCACAACCGATCACCAAAGGGGTACGCTTGTTCTTACACCATGTCACAAGATTAGTGAGTTCCTCAGAGGGAGGAGGTGAAGAAGAGTCATACGGCAAATAAACTGAGGCGATGACCAGTTTAATGCAGGAATTAGCGGATACCAGAGTAATAAGAGCAGCCGTAATATCGGCCGAGCTACACTCGTGAATAAGAACTGCATTGATATTATTGCCAATAAAAATGCACGCTCGAGTTTTATTGACAGAATTCTTACAGAAGATTCTGCCATTAAATAAGTCTAATCCAGAGACAGCATTATCAAGAAGATATGGTTCCTGGATTAGACAAATATCTGTATGCATTACAGAAAGCAACTTCCTTAACTCAAAAGAAGCAGACTTACTGTGTTGCAAGTTGATCTGTTTTACTCTAAGGATGGACGACATTGTAGAGTCGGGCAAAAAGAAGAATAAAAGTTCCCTACGGACCAGAGATAATCTTGAAAGAGATCCTCTCCAGAACGTACTGCAACAACAAACCGGAACCAGATATACTCTCGAAGGATTTCTGGTCAACCCGGAAAACAATCGATTGGCGATTTGCCTCACGTTTGCATCGGACAACCTTCCATCCTTCACTTGCAATAGCTGGATTCATCAGCTTGATGTTAGTGGTTACTACACATGGATCCTCAGGCGGACCAGGAATCCAAGTTAGTAAAAGAAGTGGTTTTGGGGGGTCGCCAACCGATAGTTGACAACCACTCCAAACATCTTTCATTTTGGAGATTGTCTCACAAAACCACTTGTAGGTCTCGTCATTGTTGCACCTGCAAATGAAGACACCATCTGAAAGATAGCACCCAAGCATCTGCGGTACAAACCCTGACGATTTAGCCGAGTCAAGAACTCGACGACTAAGTTCGAGCCGGAAAACACCCAATTTCTTCTCATCAAGAGAGATATCTGGATTGTTCTCCCGAACACAGAACTTTCTAATCGCAGATTCCGCGACGGTCTGCGCATACGAGCGAGGCTTTTTCGTCGCCATTTCTGGAGTGGTACCGGTTATGGTACGCACTCGTTTGGGAGTGCCAGCGGAAGTGCTGGGCTGCTCCGTGATTGTGCCTAGTGCAAGGCCAGACAGTCTTTTTTGCAGACGCTGTCGACGACGTTTGCCTAGACGTCTAGCTGTAGTGCGATGGCTCGGCTCCGTTAAGATACCATCGCCATCCGAGTTCAGCAGTAAACTTTCCGTACCCGACGGTGTATCCGAGTTGCAACCAACAATATCGTGGTCAGCAAACTCGAAGTCGGATGCCAGATCAGTTGAATCCATGAACTCTTACACTATAAGATGATGGATCTGAAACACATCATGAAATCGAGAGAAAAAAAAAATAATAAAAAAATAAAGAACAGTAAAATCAAAATAACAATAATATAATTTAAATGACGAGAAAATAATAAAAAACAAAAAGTAAAAAGAAAAGAAAAGTGTGTATAACTCTGGGTGAGAAACCGCAAAACAAAAGCAAATCGTTCAACAAAACTGTAATAATAAAATATGCACAGAAAAATAGACAGGAGTAAAAAATACACTACATACACACAAATATGTACATATATAACATCCATATATATATATTCATATGCAAAAAAAAAAATAAAAATACAAGTGTATAATTCCTATGTACAGAAATATAAAAAAACGGTTCACTTATCTTTCCGTCACACTCGTTTTAGAGTGTGCCGTTCCTTAGAGTAAGCGTACAATCAAAATAATAACAGTACATTAAAAAAAAAAAAAAAAACGTGATCGAGGAAACACTACAAATGATTGCACCACCGTTAAAATAAAATGAATATAACACAAAAAAAAATGAATATAGAATTTAGAACACTATTGAAAAAACCGAATATGAATAACCCAAAAGCGGAGCACGAATTCCACTGATATAAAAACACCGTTAAATTGGCGGTTTCACACACAAAATTACCACACACAGAAAAAATAAAACTCACTACCGACAGACAAAATTAAATTAAATTAAACTACAATTATTAATATAGTTATTAATATCTGTATAACACTTTAATAATTGTTGAGCTATTACACTAAAACTTTATCCTTTTATGATTTAAAAACAATTTTATTATTATTTTATTTTATTTTTACTCTTATTAGTCCACAGTAGAATGTGTACACAATAAAGGTTGACGATAGAATAAATATATATATATATATATATATATATATATATATATATATATATATATATATATATATATATATATAATATATATATAACTATAAATTCCGTATCTCGATGAAAAACAGTTCGCTTTTCCAATTGGCTCTGAGACAATGTAAAGGGGTTAGAGCTCTATGAATTAAATACAAACATATTTTCGTTACAGTTAAAAACAACATTTCAAATTTTGTACTGTACTTTTCACGTTTGGTCAAACTCTAACCAACTATAAAAATAAATTGTACAGAACTATTCATATAAACATAAAAATTTTATTTTTAAAACTTTAAGCGTCTTTCTACTCGCTTGTTTTTCGCCCATTTAAATTTAAAATTCATTTCACATAGAATTCATTATTATATTTTCATATATGTAATATATATATATATATATATATATATATATATATATATATATATATATATATATATATATATATATATATATATTTATATATATATATGTACATATGTATTTATATGGTGCATGTATGTATAGAAAAGCCAAAAATAAATAAATAAAGAAAAAATCAAAAAAAAAATTATTAAATATGTATTCAGACAGAATGAAACATTTTTTTAATACAAAAGTCTAGTGCCTTTAAGCTTTATCTTGGAATTTTTCGTTATTTTATTTTGCGCTTTTCTGTGTATTTGCAACATACAATACATTTAATATTTTATATATACATATACGAGTATATTATATATATATATATATATATATATATATATATATATATAGTATATTATATATATAATATATTTATTTAGTAAATTAATTTATTTTTATATTTAGCATTTATTATGATAATGATTATTATTTTGTATTTTGATGATAATATAAAACAAATTGCTATTATTTATTTTTGGAAATGTAATCTGTAGGATTTTATTTTAGCTTCTAGATATTCATAGATGTATGTTGGTTATTTATTATTTATACTATTCCTCGTCAAAAATAAATAAATGTGATGATAAACTACAGTATACATAAACAACTCGTAAAACAAAATAAAATTTGTAATACCATTTGTATACAGACTATAATTATATTTTAATTAATTTTTTTTACAATAAATATTAAATTTTATTAATACACATGTATTTGATTTAATGTAATTTTTATATCATAATAAACAACCAGATCTATGTAAACTGATTATTGGGCAAATGCTGCTTGACATTATATTTACATTGATCTTACTAAAATTGTTCCTGATTTTGAAATCTTGCCGTGCAGAATACTCTATAAGTCTAAAATGTAGATTTAATTTATAGAAAAGTTATTAAGTTATTAATGATTTTTTTCGCATAATTTATAAAATAGATTGGATTTTTTTCATGTTATTGTGTTTATTACATTTTTGTATTACATTTTTTAACATTTCGCCATTTTAGAATAAAATCGTTCTAAGTGCAGACATTGTGATTTATAGAAGACAAATAAAATTTGACAACTCTATTTGTTTTATAGAGTATTATTTTTGAATTTGAACTCTGGATTTATAGATATCGAAGTGGGAATTTTATAAAAATATCTCTTTTTTTTGATCCATATTCAACCAAAAAACACTGCACTTTTTGTAAATTTTAAAGTCGGTTAGGTAATTTAAAATATTTAAAAAGTTGTAAGTGGCCACTTTGAATCTTGTTTTACTATAAATTGGAGGTTTTAATTTTATGTTTAGTAACGAGGTTGCATGTGTTGATAATATAAACTTGATATTGTTTATAATTTGTGCAAATAATTTTAAACAGTTTTTCGCTTTGTTTAATTTACAGGCTACCAAGTTTAAAAACTTTTGCCTTTTGCCGTTAATAGAATGTTATAGTATTCTAGATCTTGTTGGCTTATAGATTTGTACATTTTTCCAATATCAGTAGTATCGATATTTAAATTTATTAAGAATAGTTTTAATGGATAAAATTTAATTTGTAGTTAACATTATTTAATTTTCAAAAGTTCCTTTGAAGTCTAACTCAACAAACTAATAACATTTATTCAGTTCAGTTTTTACTTTTTATAAATTATATAATTTGATACACTTAGATGTCTGTTACCGAGTTAATTTCTTTCATTATTAACTAAACCTATAGTATACAAATTCTCTTTATGTTATGTGAACAAGACTGTTCGGTGTGGTCCAGCCATCTCTAAGAGTCTTGCTTAAAGCTTGGTGGAACACGCCAATCAATCGGCCAATATGCTTTAAAATACAAACGAAAAAATGCGCTGTAAATTCTGCGTGCTTGTGTAGTTACTGTGCATGTACACAAAACAGTTTATGCAATAATTTTATTTTAATGTTTCAGCAGTTAATATTTCGTGTCAGTATGGAGGTATTATTCTTACAGTTCTTATTTAAGTACGATTGAAAAACATGGCGGTACCGCTCTTTATCTATAGCTAGCGCTGACCTCATTTAGCGAGAGATTCCTAGGTTAGGTTAGGTTAGGTATGGCCGTCTTAAAGGACTAGCATAGCCACAAAATTGGTCCATAGCTGTACCACATTCGAGTTTCCTCCTCTTCACTCGCTAAACCATCCTGAGCTTACCAAGAAACGTTTAAAGTCCCGGATCTCGATCTTACTAAGATCCGTGAAATCGTTCAAAGGGGAAGTTCCCATAAATTTTGTTCTGCTGTACGCTAGACTAAGGCAGGTGCAGAGCAGATGGAGTACATTTTCCTCCTCCTCCTCATCACCACAGCTGCGGCAGAAATCGTGGGCTGGGATACGCAGTCTGCTCGCATGTTTCCCAATGAGACCAATGAGAGATTCCTATCATGCTTTTAAAAAATTAATCAGTTTGTGTCGAGTAAAAGTTTGTTTGAATAATTAAGGAATAATAGCTTTATTGTTATGCTATAAAAGTGCAGTTATTTTTCAGCAAAATCTCCATTACATATGTATCTCAATCACAGTTAGAGATAGAATATATAATACACCTAATCCTTTTTTTACACGGTAGATGCGTTCCAGACTTGGTCGTGCAAAAAAAAAATCGTGTAAAAAAAGACAGGAAATGTGGTAAAATAATTGATGTGTTCAAAAACTGTTTTTTGAGTAGAAAATAAAGTAAATATGTATATCTTCTTATTGGGAAATTAAACGAAATGTTTTAGTTGGTGTATTCCCCTAAATATAACAAACAAACTACAGAAAATAATAAAAACACGAATTTACGGGAAAAAAAAGAACTTTTTTGCCGTGTAAAAAAATTCGATCGTGTAAAAAAAGGTTTAGTTTATTTTTTTCTATCGTGTTATTTCAAAACCGTGTAAAAAAAGACCGTGTAAAAACAGGATTAGGTGTATACTTGTTTTGTCCAATTTGACGACCTCAGACTGACCATCTTTAACTGCTTTTTTATCATCTGATTTTTTGAAAATCTTGAATATTAACAAATATAGACATAAATTAATTTCATTTTCCCGATAGTTTTCCTGTATATTCTCTCAAATTCCTGATTTTTTTTTCAAATTTTATAACTATTAAGGGGAGAGGAGGACATATTTTAAGAGAGATAAAGATAGACGGATATATTTTCAAAATTCGCTATAAAAACTTATAAAAACTCGTTAATAACATTATTAGTACTTATCGTAATATGTATACTCAATACTTTAGTTCATATCGAAACTACTGTTAGATTATCTTCGGATTAAATTACTCAATGTATGTAAACAATGTAATTATAAAATTTCAACTTTCACTGCTCTTCTAATTTAATAACTTTAAATATAATCGGTACTCTAAGTGTGTTAGCAGAACAAGAGTATCATCAACGACTGTTAAATTAAGAATACACCTAAATCATATACGATGCTAATAGAACAAATGACGACAGCGGCGACTTAATTATCAGCTGTTTATTTTTAGAAACTATTTCAAATTGAATTACAATATTATACCAACTATTTTATGTTTTTTATTTAACGAATTGGTAATATTTATGTGCCTCATTTTGTTTATGTTTATTTATTTCACAATTTTAAATATTTTAAAAATAATTAATATTACTATATTAAATTTTTCATTTTCTTCATATTCATTCATTTTGATAAAATATTTTAGTTTATGACGTTTATTGTTGTTTTTATGTTACCGCTGGCGCTCTTGTTTTGTGTCTACGGTGAAATCACGGCGAACATACGTCATCGCTCGTCGTTGTCACTCTTGTTCTATGTTATCATATTGTCTATTATATTAATGCCCGGTTGCATGAAAATTTAGCCGACGACGTCTACCTTTTTTTTACATACAGGAATAAGTGGCTTACAAAAAGACGGCTTTCACTAAATTATTTCAACATCGGGCCTTTTGCAGTCATAAATACATTAATGGTCGAGTAATATATATATATATATATATATATATATATATATATATATATATATATATATATATATATATTTATATATATATATATATATATATATATATATATATATATATATATATATATATATATTATATATATATATATATATATATATATATATATATATATATATATATATATATATATATATATATATATATATATATATATATATATACAGGCAGACCTTTTTCAACGCTGTGTATTCGTTCCAGCAAACTGAGTGCAATATGATATAGCGTTATACAAGGCTTGAAATCCATACAAATGTGGTGGTTGCGTTCCTGTAGGGATTTGATATTTTTTTGCCGTTTTTATTTCATTATTAAAACAAATATAAATTACAACAATTCAATAATATATTAAAATAGTAAAACTTACAGGATAAATGACATTTTCAATAAATATAAATAGGAACAAGTTCAAAATATAACAAATTTATAATAAATTCTTTTTTTTTAAAATATGTATCAAGAGTTGATTGCTTTCCTTGCTCATATCTTTTAATGTTTTGATGTAGGCTGCCAACTCATTTAAAACTCCTAGAAATGATAGAATCGACGGTATGTAGAAAAAAGAGGAAAATAACAATTATGTATAACACAAGCAAGAAGAACTGCAGAAATTTGGAAAATCATAAATAAACGATGGAAAATTTTAAGTACTCGTGCATATAACTATTTTACTTAAATATGTACTCTATTTTTATAAAGAGCGTAATAGCGAAACAGTGTTGTGCAAGGGCGCGTTGTTAGAAGTCTGCCTGTATATGTATGTTATATTTAAAACTAAAGAATAAAATATAGCTTTTTTCTCTGCTATAATGTGAAGTAAAAAATGTTCTCTTCTACCTACAAATAAAGCAAAAGAAACAAATTTTAACAAACGAAATTAGAAAATTAGCAATTAATGCGTAATGTAATATTAAACGACTTTTTCTCGAAAAACTACATTTAATTTGAATAACTTGAATTGCCACAGATATTACAATAAGTACAAGAGCCTTTTTGAAATCAATAACAAAAAAAACTCGAAGTGAATGCTTTAAACACTCCGTGTTTATGTTATAAGGACACTTAATTTAAAATTCAAAATCTTCTTTTTTTGTTCTTGTGTTTGAACCAGAAAAATGAGCTTTCCATGGTATTTGAAAATAATTTTATTGATATTAAAGAATCAAATAGCACAACAAACGAAAAAAATAAAGTAAAAAAGCTGAAAAGCATAACATGAATAGAAAGAAGACCGCCTATATTTTTTTTGTTGCTTTTTTATTTTTCATTTGTGTAGATTTTTAATACGGAAAGCGGATTGTGGTTTTATTCCAAACTTTTTTTTATTGTTATTTAACAACCAAACGAAATATATACATATATACATATAAATATATTTATATATATATATATATATATATATATATATATATATATATATATATATATATATATTTATTTATATATATGTATATAAACATATATATAAATATATATATATATATATATATATATATATATATATATATATATATATATATATATATATATATATATATATATATTTATATGTATATATATATATATATATATATATATATATATATATATATATATATATATATATATATATATATTCGTATGTATATACATAATATAATAATGGGAAAAATAATGTCATTAAAGCAACAAGTATTTATGCTGTTTTATAAGTATAAAAAACACATACCGAACAGCAACAAAAAAAGAATCTAAAAATGCTTGCGATCATAACATAACACAAATAACATAAACTTTTTATTTATTTATTTTTATTTCCGTAATGTAAAATATTAGGTATAGATGTTTTAGGGAATTAACGAAAAGTATAATAACTATGTGCGTATTGGTAAGGGTCAAAAACAACGGTAAGGTTTAAACCTTTCGAGGAAATGAAAAATACGGAAGTTCCGGGGAATTTTGGCTGGAAATTATTTTTCATAAAACGGCCATTCAACCTTTAGTCAACATTATTTTAGTTAAGATGAAATTGTAGATTCAGATTCAAATTCAGCTATTTCCTAAACCACCGCTTATTTTGATTTTATATGCAGTATTCCACTATTATACTTGATTACAGATCCAATTATGAAATACACTATTATACTTGATTACAGATGCAATTATCGAAATGTTATATATACTGTTAATTACTTGTCATTAGAATTTTCTGTTGGCTGCAGAAATTTTGTCTAAACTTAAAACTAGTTGGCTCAGTAAGTAGCGTCCTTGCTTTGTTATTCAAGGGAGTTCGATTAACGGTGGTGACCAAAGATCACGGTTGGCTGTTTTTAATGTGTAAGTATATGTGTTTGTCCGGATATTGCATCGTGGGCCCATTAGTGGCATTGAGTGCTGGAGTAATCTGTCCAATTTAAATTTAAAAATTTTTTAGAACTAGTTTAATGGTAAGAACTATCTCTATCTTTGAGGTGAGAAATGATGTTGTTTTAGATGACAAAGTAATTAGCAAAAGACGTTAAAAATAAATTGTGAAATAGTTGAAAATGTCTATAAATGCAGAAAAGAAAGCGAGAACGAGTACTTAACTTAATCAGTCTATTACCACTTTGCTAGCTTCCTCTTTAATAAATGTCCCCTTTCAGTTTAGGCCGGTTCTACATATATCCAGGCTTAGTAAGAGACTACACTATATACATAAAGGCTGATTTACAATCAATCTTTTTCTCTATTCCATAAAATAGGACGTAAGAGAAACAAATACATTCATATAATTTCCATGAAAAAAATTAAGTAGACATAGTCAAAAATTGTCTTTAAAAAAAAAAAAAAGATGAACGGGTTCGCCTTTTTTCACTATTTTGTTATTTTTTGTAAAGCTCGCAACCAAAAATAGGTGATTTTTTTTTTATAACATAGTTGTACATAATCCTTTCCACACCTATTTACACCTATATTTACATATTTAATTTAGGAATAGAATTAGACAAAAGATTAACGATTGAATGTTAACCCCCAGCCATAAAGGTTGATTTACATACAATCTTTTCTCTATTCCCTAAAATAGGACCTAAGACATTCATATAATTTCCACGGAAAAATAAAGTATAGACGTATTCAAATAAACATTGTCTTTTAAAAAAAAAGATGAACGAGTTCGTCTTTTTTCACTATTCTGTTATTTTTTGTAAAGTACGCAACCAAATTGTGAATTTTTTTTATAACATAGTTATCTTTTCCAAACCTATTAATTTTTTCCATTTATAAGCGTATAGCTATCTTTTTTTATTTACATATTTGTTTTAGCAATAGAATTGGAAAAAAGATTAAAGATTAAATGTGAACCAGCTATAATACATACATACATATGTATATTTAAACAAAACTAGTTTCTTTTAAACTAATTTGTCTAATTTATAAAATTCATTCGGTTTCAAACATCGGAGGAGTCAATGGGCAGTAAAAGTTGATTGTTAGTAAAATACAACTAAAACGATTGCAGGACAACACAATTTGTATTAACTGCTTCCAATAGTTTAGCACCTCAAATGTAAATGTATTACTGAATCAAATTCTGGAAGTAATTCAGAAAATTCAATTAATAAAAACCAATTGGAGAATAATAATAATAATTGCAGCTCCTAATCCCTGTAACAACAGAAGACGCTTACATCTTTTTATTTAGTCTGTTCAAAGAAATTAAACCGAAGTGATCGCTGGTCGAATTAAAATAATTAGACTAACGAAAGAAGGAGAAACACTTAAGAGTTAACAATAAAAAATAATTCACTGCAATTCGTACCGCGTACTTATTGAATCTACTACTTACTTTATTTTCGTTCGAAAGAAGCCATCGTTAGTAATTAAGCAACAGTTACAGACTACGGACCAATACTCAGGTAAATGTCTGCTTTTACTCCAAATAGCGAATTGACAAAAGTAAATTTTTAATGTTAAGTTATTCATTTTGATTGATCTACTGATTGATTAATTTTAATATAGGGAAAGAGACGTATTTCAATAAAACCAAATTACTGAAAATACTTGGTTTTTGGTCCATACCCAGGTTTATTATTACAATCAAATGCATGACTATGAATTGCGAAAGTAAAAGTACTTTCGCTATGGTAAACTGCGTAACGAATTATTTCATTTCCAAAATTGTATTCTCAGCCAAAGTTTAACTAGTGGTATAACTAGTTGTATATCTATCTATAATTTGTTCCGAGTTAAAACCGAGCTGCAAATTCAACGTGTGAATGATGGTATTAGTGATGTTTGTGGTTATCAATTAATACACGGGATTTACATATTTGCAAAATTAAAATTTTATTACTACTATATATCTACTACTAGTAACGCTTTCTGCGTAAAACATTATTAAAATAAAATAAAACTGATTTGTTTCTCTATTTTTAAATTAAAATACATTAAATATCCGACACTTTATATTGTAACTTGGGCTTGGGCGTAACAGTAATCATATTTAATTGGGCATAAAATAAAGTTTTTCTATTATATGTTCTAAATGTAATAATAATTGAATAAAATTGGATTATAATATGTATTATAAATTATAAGTAGTTCAGCATTGCTAGTTGTACATAAATTTCTGAAAATATATTCCTTGGTTATTAAATAAAGAGAAACAGTTTAACTAACAATAATTAATTCCATTTCCATAGGATTTTTTTTATAATTTGACTGGAAAATATTATATTTTTAAATTTTATTAAGTCTTATATACACAAACTTAAATTTTGTTTGGAAAGTTATTAAATCTGTTAGAATTTTTAACTTTTTAAATTATACAATTTCCATGCTCCTTGTATAAAAATAATGTTAAAATTAAATTTGAAAAATACTGAGCCTCTCCAAAAGATATTCCCCAGAAAAAAATATTTCGAAAAACACGACTATTTCGCCTTTGAGCGTCATTTTGGATGTAAATTGGTGAATATACATACATATTATTAAAAATCATCAATGAGAAGATTTAAGTACAAACAATATAACCAAGCAAGTGTGTCAGAAAAATCAGGTCGAATTATTAGGAAGAAAATTAGATCGAAGTTGCAAAGTCGGCAATTGGTACATAAAAAATATGGAAACTTATGGATTACAAATGAAAGGGAATAATAATAATAAAGGGTTAATACCGAGAGAAACCACAATTATTTGAAATGTTACGTAAGCGAAAAAATACAAACAAATCGAAAAACTCGAACACATAGTATCATTTCATTATCGATGCATGCTGATTGCTGATGTACTTGTATTTTGTACATAAATTATTTTAGTTTGTTACGATCATACAACTGAATAGATCGAAACATGTATGGATATGTCGGTTACTTTCAGATATTTTTAATTCAGATATACGTTTAAATTATTTCAGATATAATTATTCAAGTTTTATGATTATCAGTATTTTAATTAATTTTTACTATCAATAATACTATAATAATACTGATATTATAGCATTCGATTAAATATCATATTTGAAATATTTAATTTTATTTGTTTATTTTTATATTCTTGTTTTTTGTGTGTACGTAGTTTACCGTTGACTGTATATAGTTACGAATATATACGAATAAATACGATCGATATAGCGAAATAAATACTTGATGGTCTTGGCCGGTTCGTGTCTGTAAGGAACCGAACGGATAAAATAAACCAACCTTTATTTCCAAGTTTAAATTTTTTTTTTTAAATTCTAGAGATAGTCATCGGGAGGAGGGTTATGGTCTATAAAAATAGGTACATTTATCCTACAATTAATTTTTTTTTGCATTCTGGAGCTAAAACTTTCAGTAATAGTTCTAAAAATAAGAATGTAAATTATCTTCAATATTTATTTATTTGGAGAAATTTATTTATTTGATTTAATTTGTTTGATTATCCTTATTTATTTGTTTATATTATGTTATATTATCTAAATTAACACATTGAATTTGTTTAAATTATTTAATTTACTAATGTTAATTTATTTGTTTAATTTAAATAATTTATTACTTTCAATTAATTTATTTAGGAGGCTAACTTTTTAAATTTATTTTACATATTTTATTTAAGCAAGATTAAATTCGTATAAAATTACTATTGAAAATATTAGTACAAAATGACACCTTTGGCTCCAGGAAACGAAAATAGGCTACCTAAAAATGTACCTTTTTAAAGACCATAACTCCCAGGGTTATCTCTAGAATAACCCCCAAAAGTTTATAAATATTGGAAATAGTTTGTATACGTGCTGTTGAAACTAGCAATACAGATGATACTAGATGAATCATTTAGCTCGATGATACGAAATTAGGCTATTTGATATTATTTGTAAGATAAATATACCTATTTTTAAAGACCATAGCCCCCAGGGGGTTATCTTTAGGATTTACCCCAAAAAATATTATTTTTCTTTATTTTGATGTTGACATCAAAAAATGGAAATGTCAATTTTCTCTTCCAATTTAACTAACACCAACACATAATTATGCGTCAATTCGAAAATATAAACATAAACAAAGAGAAACGTCATGTGCAGTCCATTCGTATTTCTCTTGTTGTTCATAAAACACGTGTTTATAAAATTAATGTTACCCTTTGATTTAACCATTAAAAATATCGTTAAGAAAATATTGAAAATTGACCATTTTAAAAAAAATAAAAATTTTTGTGAACCGGTTAATATGATTGGGATTGGGGAGTGTACATATAATTATTTCTTTTTACATTAAATTTTGAATTTGCTACATGTAGCATTAAATCTGTGAAATGAAACATTTATTTTTTCTAAATCTATATCTAGATGAATAAAAATGAATGTTAATCTCAAGTAACTCTTAAACTTTATATATTTATAATGCATGCATGAATATTTTTTATTCATCTTTATTTATGTTCATGAAATATATATTTTTATGATTTTTCTGTAGTTAAGTTTCTAAATATCTCATATCGTTGAAAATTCAAGCATGTTAATATAGAAAATGCTACTGTATAAGTTCATATATACTCGTATATGATAAGCTTTTAAATATTAAATTAGCTCAGAGCTTTTAATAAATTTGTTTTATGTGTTATTTCATGTTATATGTACATGAGTATATTCTATCTTCCGAATCGGTCGTTTACACGGTTTACAGCATATTTTGTTACTTGAGTTTAGTTTACCTCTTAACATCGAAGTACATCATTTACCAACATTTCGGTCCTGAATTATCATTGCTTTATTTTTTTCCCGTGAACTTTATTGAGCAATTTTATTTCATATTTTGTTACCTGACATAACAATAATAAACTATATATTAATTAAAAATAGAAAAAATAGATGAAAATAATTTTTAAAGAACATAAAGATATCGAAAATTCCCAGAAGTTATGCATTAGAAAATACCTCGATTATCATAGTATGCAAATTTCATCTTGGATCTAGAATCTAGATGGATTAAGGCAATCGAAACAATTTACTTGCTGATGGAAAATGAAACAAAACGAAGAGAATCTAATCAATATCTATAAATCTTCACATTTCAGGTATAAAAGGAATTAGATAAAATAGATTAGATTCGATCCTGGTCTAGACGTAAAATTGAAATTGACATTTTAAGGTTTTAGTTTTTTTATCGGCATGTGTGATTTTTTTTCTCTTCTCTTCTACAGTAGAGACGCATCATATATACGTATATATGTATGTAATGAATAAAATACTGTTGTGAAAAAACACATTCTGAGAAAATGAGTTTATGGAACTGTCGTCTGACATTAATAGCTTCAAAGTTTTTTTTATTCGTTGAAAACAATAATAAATTATATTGAGTTTTATACGAAATGACAGGCACTTATGGTGAACGATTTTTAAAAATTTAAATGCTTACTAGCTAGAAAATGTCAATTGCGGATGAATATATGGGAATTTAGCTCATGTGTGCTTATTTTTTGTGATAGAGGTAAATTTAGAATTGCAGATTTTTCGAACTCTGGGATTTTGTTTGACATATAATACAATTACAAACATTTAATCATACTTTAAAGTTTAAAGTTGTACGATAGTTCATTAATAAATACCAAAGCCATCTTAATAAATATAATTAATATTAAGGTGGCTTTGTAAATACTTATATATTGAATATTAATATCATGATTTATGGCAATATTTTACCAATAAAACTAGTTGAAATTTATCAATTTTTGAAATAATTTTATTTCACCGAAACATATATTTTGCAATTTGGATTTAAAAAGATTTATAATAAAAATATGCCATTTCCAAACATTGTATTACTAGAAATATTGTGAAAAACGCAATTTGATATGGAAAAGTTAATCGTTGATTAACTTAACTAACAGCCGGTTAACTAATATTCTCGTGCAGCTAAGCAAAAACAATTTATTTCACCAAATATACAAACATATATATTTGATCATTTTGAATTTGGAAATATTTAATTTTATTTTTATTTTTAAATATATATATATATATATATATATATATATATATATATATATATATATATATATATATATATATATATATATATATATATATACGTATTGGCTGATAGGAAGGAGCTCCGCTCTATCAACATACAACAAACTTCTATTATATAAACAAATATTAAAACCGGTTTGGACTTATGGTATACAACTTTGGGGTTGTACCAAACAGAGCAACGTGGAAATCATCCAAAGTTTTCAAAACAAAGTATTAAGGAACATCGATGATGCACCATGGTATGTTAGAAACAGAGACCTCCATAGGGACCTTAAAGTGGACACTGTTTCAAAGGAAATCCAAAAAAATGCAGTGAGACATAGGCTCGAACAACATGTTAACACTGAGGCAACTAAGCTGTTAAACAACACAGATATTGTATGCAGGCTCAAACGAACTAAACCTTTTGAGCTGGTGTAATTGCTAGTGTAAACAGCGTAATGCTGATGTAAAATCCACAATAACGATGTGGTTTAATTCAATTTATCAGACACTATGGAACACCAGTGGGAAGAAGCCCTCAAACATTAATACAACATAGTAAATTAAGTTAGAATAAAATTGCTCATTAGTCCAGGTGACTAGATTGTAATAATTGTTTATTTAAAATATTTAAATAAAATTGAAAAAAAATAAAAAAATAAATATATATATATATATATATATATATATATATATATATATATATATGTATATATATATATATATATATATATATATATATATATATATATATATATATATATATATATATATGTAAATTTGTTAAATGTACATATATATATATATATATATATATAATAACCTTAAAAAAAAATTGGTTGGTTTGGAGAAAGATTGGAAATCCAAAGAAAATAGTTTATTTTCAAATTTAAGGATAGCTTGATTCTGGAAAACGATGATTAATTATATGATGACGATTTAATGGGCCAGTTTAATTTAGAAATGGTATTCTAATTTAGTATCGAACAATATTAATATAACTTTGTTTACCAATTTAGCATATAGCTTAATATAACAGCTTAGCCTTGCTTTGAAACTATTTTAATTGAATGAAAAGGTTCATTTGATTTGGAAATGAAACATGATTGGGGAAGATAATGTTTATTGGGAATTTAATTTTAGAGTGCATTGTTTTTTTAAATACGCCCTAAAAATTTAATAAAAACTATTAAGCAACAAATAGCAGTATCTGGTTTAAAAATACAAACAAATATGTACATATGTATATGATATTTTAATTAAAATAAAATATTGTTCAAATGTCGTTTAAAAAATTAATTTAAATTTTGGGTTAAAAAACTCCAAATATTTAAATAATCTCCTGTTTTAAAATAAATAATAATTATTCGTTTACATACATACATTCAGTCACCCTTTGAAACACTCCACAAAATAGCTTTCAATCAAATAAATAATACATATTTTGTTGTTGTGTAATTTTTACACCCAATTTAAAATATTTTTTACGAAACATTAAAAAATATAAAATAAAATTAAATAATAAATAATTCTTTGCGATTTCCCTATTTTTGTAATTTCAATTCATTTCTCGAATTTCCACATACGAACATCGAACAACAATAAAAAAATATAATTTGTATGATAAAATATATAAATTCAATTGTATCTGTCTGAATTTTGATGAATAATTCAACATTTCAAAAAAAAAAATAAAAATATTACATAAAATAATTTTTTTTATTTAAATAAATTATAATGAAGCAAAAAACAAAATATAAAAAATATCTTGTATTTTATAGATTTTTCCAGAAAATGAAAAATTGAACATTCGTTTTCGATTTATGTATGTA
Source organism: Tipula unca (assembly GCA_951394425.1). NCBI lineage: Eukaryota > Metazoa > Arthropoda > Insecta > Diptera > Tipulidae > Tipula > Tipula unca. Next base: position 103,091,453 of record OX596381.1, read on the forward strand.
TTTATATGTATGTGTATATCTATATATATTGTTTTGCATTTTTGTTAAAAAAATAGTTGCTTTTAATAAAAATATATTTTATGTATGATAGCATACTATATTTTTTCACAATCTAATATATATATAAACCCTCTCTAATAAAATAAAGTTATCTTTTATCGATATAATAAAAATCGGTTGTTTTTAATGTTTTATTAAATTTTTGCATAAAAATGCAACAAACAGACAAATAAAATTTTTGGGTATAAGCTCGCATTGTAGATAGTAGATACTATCCTATAGAGTATAGAATATGCTAAATAATAATGTAATCAAAATTCATAAACAACAATATTATGGTTTGGTTCTTGAGATATATGTAAATGTGACTAACAAACAACGAATGTACTCTTACAAATTTACACAGACTTTTTAAAGTTATGTTCGTACATATAATGATTACGCACAAAATGTAAAATGCTCAAAGCTAATTCAATATTTTTTATAATTTCATATTATAAGCATAAATATTTGTTTTTTTCTTGTATTTTATGTGCATATATGTATATGTATTTTGTTTATTATTCAACGGGAGTTTGAAATCACACAGTAATGGCAAACAACATAATTACTGAGTTTCAATACTTTTAAATATATAATTAAAGAATTTGTGATGGTTAATTTAATAGAAACAGGACGAAGAGCCACCTATATTATGTATATTAATATATGTATATATATATATATATATATATATATATATATATATATATATATATATATATATATATATGTGTATATATATATATATGTATATATATATATATATATATATATATATATATATATATATATATATATATATATATATATATATATATATATATATATATATATATATATATATATATATGCAGTAGAACCTTACTTAACGAGCATAATTCGTTTCAGAATCTTTCTCGTAAAGCAAAACAAAGTTTCCTATATAAATTAATGTGAAATACGATAATGCGCTCCATGCTGAAAAAATAGTCAAAAAATTTTATGTACGAGTGAGTACATACTACATATGTAAATCGATTATTCAAAGAAAATTACATTATATACATCCATACATACATGTACACATTGCTAAGCAGAATCTTCTTCATTTTTTCATCAACCTGGAATACGAATTCGATTTACAGAAAACAAAAAGCATGTAATAAGTTTATTATTTATGACATACCTAATTCTTTTTTACGAGAAAGCTGTCTAAAGAAAGTTGTTTTTGCCGATGCTTCAAAATTTGGTGAAAAGGCGATACAGCATTATCATTGAAAAAATTTGTAGCGCGCGTAGCCACTGCCTTATTAGGGTGATGCTTCTCAATGAACGAAGCAACAAATTCCCCCGCTTTCAGCATTTCTCGTATTGCGCCAGAATATTGTTGCTCGTTATGCGAAACGTCGCTCGTTTCGTTTAAGCGAATCTTTTTTTTACAATTGTTTTTTGCTCGTAATGTGAATTACTCGTTATATAATGCTCGTTAAGCGAAGGTCTACTGTATATAGATATAATATATATATATATATATATATATATATATATATATATATATATATATATATATATATATATATATATATATATATATATATTATATATATATATATATATATATATATATATATATATATACATATATATATATATATATATATATATATATATATATATATATATATATATATATATATATATATATATATATATATATACAGCCATTCCATGCGAAATCAGACACCCATACGGGGGCAAGGTGTCCAATTATTTTGAAATTCTGGGAGATGTTTCGAGATAAAAAATAAATATAATTTGAGTAAAAATTCGGTGGCTTCAAAATACGCGAAGTTCCCCGTTATAATTCGTTTTTGTCGGAAACTCGAACGTTGACATCTTTAAATTCGTGTATTTTAAGTATTTCTTGTCAGATTTTTACGTGTGATAGCCGTTGGAAAGACAATTTTACATACTTTCAAATGTTTTAAACTTTGGTGTTAATGTACAATATATCCTTTGAATTTCAATTTTAAACAGTCTTTTGCTGAAAAATCGAACTATTCCCCGTTTTATTTTTATTTTTTTAAATTCAACGCAAAGCCCGTGAAACTATCTTTTGAACCAGCCATTACATGATGGTGACTCCACGCGTTCAAGTTTTATATAATGAAACGTCATCAAGTTAGGATGGAATTTAACATTTCAATACAATTATTAATTCCAAATTAAGAAATTCATGTGTTTCTTTTTCGTATACAGTTTTATTCATTAAAGTTAATTTATTTACAAGTTATTTAAAAACATAAGAACTATCAGAATTGGAAAAGCGACGCGATGCGATGTGGTTTTCACCATAATGGGAACAAAGCAATGGTAATCGTGAGTTCCCCTGATGGCTTTTACTGAATCAAATTTTTTTGATAGTGATTGTGCCACTCTTCTGTACTCTTGATTTGCATATAATCTAAAAGTAATGTTAGATTCATTTTTTGTAGCCCAATCGAAAAGTTGTTGCGCTGTCGTTATTTGATCATCATGTGGTCGCTGAAGGCTGGCTTTCGTCGTATTACGTTTGAAGGCATCTCCAATTCCGTCGCAAGAATCTTTTCCATGAGATGTTTCAAAGTGCATTCAGTGTCAAAACCATAACTTGCGTTGAACTGACACAGTTGGTAGAAGTTTTTTTTATTTTAACATTTGTACACTTACCACTATTTAGTTTCCTATCAATTTTATATTTCGGTAGCTCTATTTACTGGCGGTAATTTCATTTATGTGTTACCAACTTCTAAGTTTGCTGTATTATCCGTAAATATTAGTATATTTGCTTCTCCTGAGTTCTTTAATATATATAGAATATATAAAACTGGTCCCAGAACGCTTTCTTATGGTCTTCCTGCTAAAACCTTTTTACAGAAATAGAAGAGAAGCAGAATAATACAGAGTATTATTCTTCATATTTTCCTCGAAAGTGTTGATCAGCAATGTACGATTTCAAGATCTGGTAAAATTGTCTCCGTGTAATTTATATTTCACTCGATACCACCATACCTTATCATTGAGCTACATCTAACAAGATATACTAGAATATTTTATATTTATTTTCAGGTGCATCTTGAAGTTAGGTTTTTAGTCCTTAATATGGAATAATTTTCTTTAAACCCAAATTGGTAGATTTGATTTTCTATTATTGGTTTGAGTCTGCTTAAGAATTAATTTTTGTAATATTTTTGATGTTGTTGGGAACGAAATCGGCCTATACGAGTTTCTGTTGTTATGTGGTTTACTTGGTTTTGGTATTTTATATATACTGCTGCCACCTTTCATTGATGTGCGACATGTTTTAGTCTGAACACTGCCTTGTTTATATGAAATAGTATTCGTAATCATTTTTCTTGTAGAGACATTATTTGCTCTGGCATTAAGTTATATCATACAGGTTTTATATTTAGATTATTATTAATTTCAGACTTAAACCTATATGCATTCAGCTACGTGGCATCGGAAATGATCCATGGTAAATCAAAAATAGCAACCTTAACAGGGACCTAAAATTGATATATGTCAGTGATGCAACAATGAACTTTGCGATTTAAGACGTACATACATCGTCTATGTCAGTTTCGAAATACTGAGATATGTAATATGATGGACAACCAAAACTTCAAAGGAAGAAGCCACTAGAACAGGATACCTAACTTCCAAACGATGTTTAAATTAACTTTAATATGTACATTATGAGACTAACCAATGTGTTACACCGATCTAAACGTGATCAAAAATAAGATTGATAAATTACTAGATGATATATTAAAGTTGTAATATGAAAATAAAATAGAAAATAATGAATTGGGCGTTCAAAAATCTATAATGTTCTTAAAGAACACCAATTTTTTTGATTTAAAATACAAATACATACATATGTTCAATTAAAAATCGGTACTATTTTTTTAGGTTACTATATTTTTTTGTGTTCCAAAACAAAACACATTTTTGTAAAGAGAACCCTTATAAATTAAGGGAACATAAATTGAAAGGCCTTCAAACACTTGAGGACGTTTGATCACACCCTGTAATGTACTTGGCCTCCATTGTCTGATCTACGCGTTTTTTATTAGAATCAATTATTTATTGTTTTAAGATTCTCCGATTAAACTTATATAATTATACTGATTTATTTTGGAATAACCAATGGTTAGAATTAGATGCTGTTGATTATTCATATCATATTCTTTTGTTTAGTTTAGGAAAAGATTATTTTTTATTATTCGTTTTGATTTTTCAATTCTTTCGGGTAGACTTCAGGTGGTCAGATGTGTGCATCTTAATGCTTAATGGTTAATTTTCGTTGCTCTACAAATATCTCAGGTTTATCAGGAGACAATTACTCTAGTGAATATCTTGAGTTTTCTTGGGTAAATTATGTATCAAAAGTCTATCAGATTGCATTTTAACACAAGGATATTATAAATACATTTTTCAAAAATGCTCAATTTGGATTTATGTCAAAAATAACAAAATCTGAGAAACAATCTTTTTTCGATTACAATACTTTATCCTTAATACGTAAGTGTGATAAAGTAAAAAGGCCTGTAGTTGCTGTCTTTCAAATATTTTAAATATGAGCAATACCGATATTAGTCTATAGTTGAATATATTAGATTTAGCTCTAGATTTGGGCACGAATTTTTTTATCTTAGCAATTTTGAAAATGTTTTGGAAGCTAATGGCTTGATTGATTCATTTATAAAATTACTAAAAAGAAGAGCAATATCTATTCAGTATTGATATTTTGCTGTTATTAACAATTAAATTTTTGGTGTTATTGATATACAAATGAGTAAGTTACAACTGAATACATACTCGTATATGTATGAATAAATCCAAATTGGTAAAATTGAACATTAAAACGAAATTAAAACCTTGTTATTCTATTATCATTTCGTTTGTTTATTTATCTTTTTAAATTATTTGAAATCGGTGATAAATAAATATTTTATTATTTTTATTTTAGGTAAATGTATTGCAAATCCGTGTGAAGTAATGTGAATAAATTTTTTTTAGGATTAACTGCAGTGAAGTATGTACATGCATATACGAGTATGTATGTATATACAGAATATTAAGTCATTATAGTTTGTTATATTTTTTATTGCGAATAAAACTTTACTGTATTATAACCGAAAATATATTGCCATAGTTATTTTTTATTTCTTGTCTCTAAGTCACACAATATCGTAAATATATTATATCAACAACAACAACAAATAAATTATCAAAAGGACAATAAATTTCTCCAAACAAAAAATATTGCCCTTCATACATTAATCATGTTACGAAGACAACTCATTCTATTCTAGGGCGCTGAACTTCGTGGTATATATTCGTATATCTGGCAAATGCTTTTCGTTTGTAAGATAATAAAACATTTCATATCTTTTTATTACAAAAAAAATATTTTTTATTTAGTTTCTATTTTTATAATATTGAATTGAAACCACCCCAATAATATTTCGAGAAACATAATCATTTATCAATATACCCTTACATTAGATGACAAAAAATATTTATCGTAATAAAAAAGTCCCTAATAGTAGTAGTAGTTAGTTGCTTTTATGAAAGTTTACGAGTATGCTATTGTTCATAGCATGTATGTGTGTATATTGTGTATATGTGTTGAATATACGAGAATAAAGTTTTAGAATGCAGAATTATATTCTATATTCAACTATAGCGGAGGTACCAAATTTTCTACAAGAATATATTTATTTAACTATAAAAAGATCCGAGTAAAAATGGAGCATAATGTATTCATAATTTTACCGTTTTTTTCTTGGATAGTGAAAGCATTAAAACTATTACCCTTTTTCTACAAATATAACCTTTTTTATACAAATTGTTTTCGTTATTTTTATATATCCTTTATAAACATTATTTAATAATTTCCTTTTATATTATACATATTTTTCAATCTTCTTGAGAAATATTTCTTTATGTATGTTTTTGGAACTGTAAAGAGTATCAATTCAGCTATATAATATTACACACATGGATAAAGTGAATATCATTATGTACAACATAATGGTTACATATTTGAATCAAAAAGTAAGCAGACAACATTTATTACATCAGGATGTTTTTTTTTTATTTAAAATAAACAACAAATTGTTAGTATGTTTAGAGTTTTGTTACTAACTTATAGTTAGGAACGAGTTTAATTTATATGATGTAAAATAAAAACCATGCACAGAAGTATAAAATTTTACATTTTGACAGTCGTATTTTATCATGTCGTCAATGGTAACGGCAAAGGTCGTTGCATATCACCCTGTGATTCGAAATTCTAATCTCGCCGCCGACGTATATCAAAACTAATTTTTCTACGCCTGTAGTGAAATATATTTTATAAATTATTTTGTGATTTGTAAGCATAGTACTCGTACTTATATACGACGATTTTCATTTTAGAGACTGGTTGCCTATAGACGACTAATCAATTCGCGTGATATATATATATATATATATATATATATATATATATATATATATATATATATATATATATATATATATATATATATATATATATATATACATATAAGTTGTAAGCGAGTTTCACTGATATACTCGTACATGTGTGGTTGAAATGGTACAATTTATTTTTAAAAATCAGCTTTACCTATACATAATATGTAAACCTATATGTATGTTCAATAAACTAAAGAATAACCAATAAAAATAAGTCCAATTACCTGTACAAAACTAAAAATCAATTTAAATTAATTGGTTTATAATTCAAAATTAAAAACGTAGAAAAATTGTACAGGAAAACAGTAAATTCGATAAAATTCGAATTTTTAACTTTTGTTTTTGTACGATATATTTTGTTGAAAGCTCATAAGCACGTTTATTTTTATTTGCTGATATTATATAAAAAAAAAAGTTCTTGTTACATCCATTTTTATTTTAACATTTTCAATTTACAATTTATTATTTTGATTTTTTCTCAGTATCATTGAAAAATATTTATACCACAAAAACAAAAATCGTATAACCGAAATGGTTTTTTATGATTCTGGGTGGAATAGATTTATAAGGAGGTACGGGGGTGACTTAAAAAAATGATGTATGGTGTATAATATAATAACACTGACGAATTATGTGTGCTCGTTTTATGCAAAAATTACAAATTTTTACTTATTTTTATGACAAATTGTATGTTTTGTTTATTTTTATGCTGTTTGGTGACAAAAGACAATCAAATTTGTTATTGGATCATTCGTTGTGCTTATATATGCGATAATGATCGTAAAATCATAATGGTATTTTTGCTTTATGGGATTTATGTAAATATGCATAAAATTTGAAAGAATTTTTTATGGGGGTCATAGAACGTATATTCTGATTTATTCTCCTCTTAGCAAATACAAAAGTTCAAAAGCTTGAAACTCTCTTCTGGTAACTAGAAAAGGTTTTGTATACCAATAAAACTTAAACTTTTATCAAAATATTCAAAAATTTAATTACAATTAGCTCCATGGGTTGATCTTAGGTAAAATACTAAATCACAAATTTCCTTTGCATGTGTGTAATACAATAATTATATTAGATGGTAACTATTTATCAATTTATTATGTTAATCTTTAGTTCCTTAAATTTAAAACAAAGTTGTTGTCATCATAATATAAAATTCCAGTAGAGCCTAATGGTCGAGTATAAAAATAGCTACACAAATAAGAAGAATAAGCAAAATCAGAAACAAGGTTGGATTTTTTAGCATGCGTGTTTAATTTGGCTCGAGGAATGCAGCTACAAATATGAGGATTAGGACTTTAATATTTTTGTATCACTACAGCTTATGTTCGTAATGAGGAGCAATGGCTCGCAACCATAAGCTACAATTTTTTTAATTGCAATCATAATTCGGTTATTCGGTTGTGATTTTAGTATATACGCAAATATGTAGCTAAAACACAATTATCACAATAATAACTTAATCAACTAACCGCGAAACCTTGACATTTTTGAATTATAGTAATACAGTACAAGATACCACGTTCATTCCAGACATGACAACTCTGACAAATCTCACGCATGTAAATTTCAACCACTGGCGCCGTTACTACTTTTGCGACTTTGTTATGACCATTTTTGTTTCTTTACAAAGACATATTTTATAAAAAATTATAATAAACTGTATATAATTATGTAGAAACTGTTTTTTTTCGAGCTTTTATTTAAATTTACAAAAACTTTAAGTTTTAACCCCCCAGATTTGCTGTAGATTTTTTTTACTACATCAATGGTATAACGCAGAAAAATATATCCATAGGTTAATGCTACTAAAGCATTTTTCCTGTTCGGTTTACACCGAATAATAGCCGTGTTTCTTGACGTATGATCTGATCCGGATCAGATCATATTTGCTTTCCTTTCATTTGTATATCCGCGTTTCAGAAAAAAAACATAAAATTTGTACTATTTTTTGTTTTTGTATCAAAATTTTGAACCAAAATGCTACTAGGATCAATATAATAACCTAAAAACAAAAAATAATACAATTGGTGTTGTATTGTAATTGTTTCTATTTTGTTACTTGCCTACACCGCAATATAAACATTTTTTACTACTCGTTTTGACAGATAGTAAACAATTCGCTAACTATGGTTTTTTCAATCACACAATATTTGTGTTAAATAATAGGTGTACTGTAGCCTAATTCTATATCGAATAAGATAACGCGAAAACGAGTACTTTACACGTTTTCATACCAAAACGGTATTCTATAACTTTACACCAAGATAAATTAAAAAATCGGTAAGATATTAAACTTCAATAAACTACACATACAATTTATCTTGTGTAGTTCGTTTTCACGGATAAAACTTTAAAATTTAAAACTAAAATTTCACGAAGAAGGCGGGCTAGTGCCGAACAAAAAAACCATGTTTGTCCTTGTTACTCTTTATATTATATTATGAAATGAAACACTAACAAAACGTCAAAGTGGTTTTAGACACGATAAAATTATTCAGCAAGAAAAGATTTACACGCTGACTACTTTGTTTTATAGAATACCATTTAACCTAAATAAGATAGAAATTGTGTAAATTTTTTTTGTGTAAACTTTTTCAATGTTTCGTTTTTTCACATTATCTTGTTTTTACAGAATTAGACCACTGCTTTCGTAAAAAATTATTTAGTGTTTAACTGATATCAATTTGTACCAAAGCAACAGCAAACATTTCTGTTTTTTGTCTTGATAATATTAATATTCTAACATTTCACACAGGACGTAAAATATAAAGAAATTATACGCTTCAGGTATCAATCTTACATGCTGCAGCAAAATCGTCCCCAAGTGATAGGTAGCATTACTAAAATTAGGATTTGCTTTAGCTAAAGCATAAACATGTTTTGCTTTAGCTAAATTATAATTTGCTTTATACAATGCGATTGTAAATTTTCCAAAGCAAGGTACCTATAGTGTGATAAAATATTAGAGATGGTTACCGAATTAGCAAAAACTGAATTAAAAAAGTCCTAGTTTTTCATACAAAAACACTATTTTTATTTCGATCATTATTAAATGAGCTTTTCTTAATTCATGTAACGCGATAAAGATGTTAAAAAGCCGTTGGGACTTTTTAAGAAAAACAAACCAAATGGATTACAAATTCAATCCAAATGTCAGTAGTTAGTTAGTTTATAAAGTGGCTACTTCTGCACACTTAGTCCTTTGTGATGCCACAACTAACTGATACAGGTCCGAATTGCCCATCTACACATTATAATGTTTCATACCAACCTGTACATACATGTTCAATGGCTTGGTCTATGGATTCTACACTAGAACTGAAGATTATAGATGTGTTGATTAGGATCCTGATCGGAATCAAAGATGAAGATGTTATTTAACCTCCTTCCTCTATTGGAATTCGAAGCGGATACCGTTCGATTCAAACGTCACAGATTTAACCACTTCGCAAATTGATCGGTATTCCAAAGGTACATATAAACACAAATCTACTTTGAAAGGAATCTCATTTTAAATAAAGACACCAACTTTACAAGTTTTTCAACTAAAATATAAAATATATATTTACTATGTAATGTATGTAAATATGTATATCTCAGGGTTAACGTTCAGAAGGAGCACAAATTTTATTGAACTAAACATTACAGTACAGTGCATTTTCTATTAGGAATCTGAAGGAGCTTTTGTTGAAAACTTGAAATTTTAAACTGTTAATGTTTACAATTAATTTTTTAATATTTTTAGTTTTTAATAATCAAATTGAAAGATGTATCGTTAAATACACACTTTCGCGATGTATTATTATGCGATTGTTACACTTATAAATAAATATTTAAATAAAAAACCTGATTAAATTAAACTAAGCATTATAAATTTCCCTGTTGATAACTAACTAGTAAGATAGTTTCAGCACACTTAGACCCGTGACGGTCCATTATTATGTCACATCTTTTGAACGGCTATAGGTCCGAGTTTTAATTGCCCATCTACACATTGCTTCATGCCAGTAGTACTGACTTGTAAAATGATTCGGCCCAAGTATTCTGCACTCCAACAGAGCGTCATAGATATGTTATCAAAGATGCAGAATAACATTCATACTTTTGCATCCTTCCACCTTATTTATATTATATTGCACAATTCATACTTTGGCATCCTGCCTCTATTGGGATTCAAACCTGGTACCTCCAGATCCAAACCTCTCAGCTCTAACCACTGTGTACTATTTGCTCGTTCTATCAATCTTCTTAACTTTCGATAAAAACTATAATTTTTAGTGTTTTGAATTGTTGAGAATTCAATAGAGTAAATCATAAAACTGTTCTGATTTCATCGGTCTATAAATATTTTAAATATATTGAGCATTGCTGCATAATAATTCTTTGTACTTCTAATCGCTTGATAACAAACGTTGGGCTACATCAATTAAGAAAAGATGATTTAATATTGGTTGAATTAAAAATAGAGTTTTTGTATGAAAAACTGGAACTTTCTTTAATTCAGTTTTTTCTGAATTACAAAAGGTGTTTTACAGAAACAAATTTGATATAAAAACACAGATTTTAAGCCAGAAAAAAACTTTTTTTTAATTCATCTATTTTTAATAATTAAAAAATATAAAATAAAAAAAATAGGTACATAAATGTTAAATTACAGTTTCTACTAAAAGTAGTCGATTTAAATTTAAAATTATTGGAACCTTTAAACGAAACTCTCTATGAATCTTCCGTTTTATTATTTTGGATATTAACTTTGTTTACTTTGTAATCACTGTCCACTCAATCTTTAGAATAAGATAAGTTAACTACGAATCTGTACGCTGAATTCTTACACGGATTTGAATTTGAGTTTTGACTCGATGTTGGAGTATCTATACATAATTAAGCTACAATTAAACTTAAACTTTGAGAGCAGAATCTTGCGTGTGATTTACGGCCCAAAACGCGAAATAAATGGTACATACCGAGCTCTGTACAATTTCGAGATCAGAGATCTGATGAAGATCCCCGATATTGTACATGAAGTAAGATCTCAGCGAGTACGCTGGCTCGGTCTCGTTCTGTGTGCTGATGCAGAACGAATTGTGCAGCGATCTCTGAAAGGAGAGCCACCATATGGTAGGCGCAGAGGTCGTTGCAGGCAACGATGGCTGTACGATGTACAGAACGACTTGGCCTCTTTAGATTGTCTTTAGATCGAAACCGTTGGAGCCAAATTGTTGACTCAATAAGGGGCCAGTAATGGCATTTAATACTGTTTATTATTATTTTATTTTATTAAGCTTCAAATTCCAATAATATATTATGTTTGTAAAATGTATATGTTTTATTTGTGCTTTATAAAAATAAATAATGGCCTCGAGTAGAATATATTTTTGCAAGAAATTATATTTTATTATACTCTGGATAAATCAAATACAAACCTTTAAACCCATGTTCATCAAGGCGATTATAATTTAATTAAATTGAACGTGATCAGTATAACGAATTTTATTTTACATAAGTGTTATACAGCGATTGGTAAAATTCGTCCTTTTTCATGTTAAACCTCAAATCTCTTCGTTTACATAGTATTTTGAAAAAGTGTCACAGACAGACATTACATACATATGTGCAGCGGATATGTTCGGAAAATAAAAATAATTCGTCCACAAGAATCACATTTTCCGTGCTAGAAAATTACATAGATTTATTTACATAGATGCATATTATTTAGAGTTATAAATTCATTGCTATTTCAAACCCGCACTCGTACATGCTCGTACATAAATAATTATGTATAGAGCCATTCCATATTTTATAAAATTTACTATGCCTTTACATATAATCATTTTTCACTTTCCATTAAACTTCCTTAACTTAAAGAGCTTTATGGTATCTGTCGCTCTCCGAAGATTTCTCAAATTATTTACTAATTAAAATGATTTAAACATTAAAATTAAAATCCATTTTATCTTTCCTAATCAACAATTTGAGTTATATATCAGTGTAATGTTTATATAAGCAAAATAGTATTAAAGCTCTTAAATATCATCTTAAAACCTTTTTTGTTCCTTTTTATTTTGGAACTTCTCTCTTTCTCTTACTGTCTCGAATTTATTTGTTGTATATCCCACTTTTTTTATCTTTATCGTTACGACAAAGGAATTTTATATAAAAAAGGATTTACTTTTTTTATATTTTAATGAAAACATTCAAAACCATTATATTTAGAGCAAAAAAGGGTCAACTTTACCTCTTCTTGTCTATCCCAAGACAACACACCAGAAGAATATATAGAATGTTTGTGTACTGTATGTGTGTATATATTGACGATAGATATCCGCAAAAAATTGTATGTACTACTATATATTTTGGGTAGCCTTGCTTCCTTTTTTTCTAGTTTTTATTATTTGGCAATCGAAACTACTAAAATGTCAATATTTTAATATGTCTATTTGGCACACACAAAATTATATATCCAAATGATTAAATAAAAACTTTTCACATTCTATTATGTTTATCCCATTTGGTTTTATTAATATAATAGTTGTTGTGGTTATTAGATTTTCCATGTTTTCCAAACTTTTGTTTGGACTACACAAATATAAAAAATAAAAATATTTTTTAAATTTCAAAACTTCACTAATTTGGCACAATTTTCTCAGAAAAATAAATATTTCATAGAATACACATTTGAAAAAAATAAATTATTTATTTGGTTTTTCCAACAAATTTCACAAAATACACAACACGAGAATTTTCGTATAGATCGCAAAATTAAAAAACAAAATTTATATTTAGAAAACGCACACACAGTGTTTATTCTCGTAATTCTATTTTTTATTTATCTTTTTTTCTGTCAACTTTGCCCGGAAAAATTTTATTTTTTTATTTTCAAAAGACAAAATAAAAAACCCAAATATAACAAAAAATAATAACAAAACGGGAATTGGGTATAATATGAACCGTTTTGGTAAAAGTCAAACTGCAGACTGGGATTTTTCATCTGAATTTTTCATCTAGAAAAAAAGGCACAAAAAAAATGAAAAACTACGAAGAAAATACCAACAAATAAAAACATGAGAGTGTTATTGGTTTGATCTCTCAATTTCCTTTCCTTTTTGTATACTGTGCGTTTAGGGTGTGAGGGGAAATATGGGATTCCGAAATTTATGAAAATTTTATAGACTTCCTGCACATGCGTGCGTCAAGTTTCGGAGTTACGAGTATCATAGTATTGGAATTTCGGTTTTTTGTGTAGTACATGAATGGTTAGATACATGGAAATAAGTATAAATGAACTTTAGAGCACATAGACACCAACACTATAAAGAGATAGAGAAATATATACAATTTTATGTTTGTCTAGGACGAGTTTTAATTATGCTTTTTTGTTATGAAATTATGTTAATTTTTTCTGTAAGTAAATGTTTTTTTTATATTACAACAGTAGGAAAAAGGTTTTTATATATGTATAGTGCGATGAGGTAACTTTGGGTATAAAAATGTTTTGAAGGTGATAGGTTTGGCATGTAAAGGTGTTTGAAAATTAATTTGACGTTATATTGCGGAAATTTTCTAGAAAATTTTTTGTTTTTCGACTTAGGAATTTCATATTTTTTTTATGTTTTTGTTCTTGTTGCGTAAAATGTGTATTCGGAAATTCAGAATCAACACTTGTTTTGTTGTCGAGGGTATAAAGGGTGAAGGTTTTTGAATTTTATTTTTATTACAAATTGTTAATATTCTTTGATCGTTAATCATGGGATTTATTTTGGGGTATAATATTCATTTAAATGAATATTATAATTTTGATAACTTTGTTTTACGTTTAATGTGAAATTATATTTGTATTGTATGTAAAATTTGTGTATAGTATAATATATAGCCATTCATACTAGATTTCCCATTTTTACAACAAAGGAGGAACAACATAAACTACTGATATTTCCTATATATCATCGTTATATTGGTGCATTCTATTGTTTACAAATTGTATACACAATATTTCCAACACAACGATGACATTGAAAATGATTGTTTTCGTTCGGCGCAGTGCAAATGAGAAATCTATAGTAATCTGTTTTATCTATGCTTATAGTAATTCAGTACGTGTTGGCAATACGAACTTAATATACCTTTAACAACCTTAACCTTATTTATCATTTATATTGTCGCCTATATCCTTGTAGAAAATCTATTTGACCTTTGGTAAATTCAAAGTAGCAACAAACAAATTCGCCAAGACGAACTGAAGAATGGATTCATTATCAATTTGCATATATGTACAGTGAATGCTCGATTTGTGCAACATTTGCTTTTCGCAAATTTCGATAAGTGCAAATCAAGAAAAGATACTTAAAATTTTGGTAATTGCAACATTTTTATTTTTTTGAGTTCGATAATTGCAACATTTTGTTTTTATAAGCCGAAAAAGTACTGAAAATGTTTTGAGAACGCTGTTAAATTAATATCTATATAATAATTTTATTGGACGACGTAGCTTGTCATCCGAGCGATTCCAATTTATTAATCGATGGATTAAGCTTAACAACAATGAACTTTCCACCGAATTGTACTGCGCTTTTCCAACCAATGGACCAAAACGTAACAAATAATATCAAAACAAATTTTAAAAAGAGTTAATTGGCGCATATCGTAGTATATATAGCTATAGGTGGTATAAGTAGTTTACTAGTATATATACCTATAGGTGGTGAGAACAATATACAATCGGCAATTAAGAAATTCAACCTGAAAAATGCTGTGATGTTTTTGGTAAATTTGGAATGGCCTTAAGAAATAACAATTAGAAACAGCTGGAATGTGCTAAAACTCAATCAAAGATCGGATATGTGGGATTCTGAGGACGTATCACTAAGTGAACTACGTAATAATTAACAGCGTTCTGGGCTAGAAGTGGAAACTATTCAATTATTATTGGTACAATTGCCACACGAGTACTCGACACATGAAGTCAACGATTGGACCAATGAATTTAATTTTGCACATCCGTTACCCATTTTATTAGATGAAGAAAGCGGCGATGACGATGATATACAAACCAATGCTAATCCGTATATCAAACTAGAGGATGCAATAAAAAGCTTCAGTGTATGCTTGGAGTGGGCCCAACAAAATGAAATTGCAATGGAAGACTATATGATTCTTCATAATTTAAGAGGAAATGCTGTATAACGATTGCTTAAAGCAAACCAGCATTTCCGATTTTTTTAAGAAAATCGTGAAATTAGTTTTAACATTTTTAGTATATGCTCAGGTACATATAGACAAATGTACAGATGTTTTTATTTACATACGTAATTTGGATGTATTTTGTTTCAGTTTTACTTGAAATTTGTGATTGATGAATTTTACATATTGTCAAATAATTTTCAAAATTAAAAATGTATTTACTATTTTGCACATAAAGATCTCTTATTATTCTTATTTTCTGCTAAATGGAGAACTTTAAATGACGTTTTTTACATTAGTTCGATAAATGCGCCATGTTCGCTCGTTGCAATTGGCTTGGTTTTTAATGTGCTGCACAAATCGAGCATTTACTGTATACTCAATTAAAAACATACGATATGAACCAAACTCATATTTAAAACTAACATTTGTTTCGCCAGTTTATGCCTTCTACCCTTTTATTTCAGATTATACCAGCCGGTACCGTTTCTTAACCAATGATCATAAGAATGAGGGAAAAGCTGCACAACAATATACGTAATGCTATTTATGCGAATTTACATTTAGCACTTGTCGACCATTCAATAAAATACTCCGTTGCCAGGTGTCAGCCGATAATTGAATCATTCTAATATAACATTTCCTAGGAAGCAATCTCCGTAAAAGATATTTAATTATTCTGAAACATACAAATTTTAATATTTTTTCGAATTCTGTAATTTTTGTTTACAAAGAATTATGATAAATGTACCCCTTTGGATAGTTAAGTATATTTATTTATTGCTCACGAATTTGGTTCAAAATTTCATAGAAATATTTAGCAAATGCCTTAAGTTTCTCACACTTTTATCTTCTTGTAGAACTTTGTTAAATTCTAAAATGATATTTTGAAATTTTAACACTAAAATACAATATTTTGAAATGTTGCAAATCCTGAATTTTTATAAATTTACGAATTTCATTTGTTTCGATTCTAATATATTTTCAAATCTTAAAATTGAATTGCATTATAAGTTGAATTAAATTCTAAAAGTTGTTTAAATTATAAAATCTTGTTACGTTTTAGCCTTGTCAATCAAAGTTCGATCACTGGATTGTGAATAAAACAACCAATTTTAATTCTAGACAACACTAATTCACTTATTAAACCTTTTTACTTTATTTTACTGCAATCACTTTATTACACTTTAATAACACTTTATTACATTTTAATAACACTTTTACTACTAACTAACTCTTTACATTTCATCTCGTATTTATGCAAAAATTTTAACCTACTAGAATTTTGCATAATATTTGTGAATGAGTGTCTAGACTATTCCTAAATAATCCAGACACATACCTATAGTAAAACCCACATGTGTGATAGTTTCTCTATCCAAATAGGGTGTTGTCACCACAATCGTAATATTACTCCCTACCTAATTCTTATTCGTTCTGAATAGAATCCAATTCACCGCTCCTGTAGAGTGCTAATCTCTCTGAGTGCACCTTTTTAGGCTTTTCCCACTGCCAACACAGTTCTTATATCTCCTTTTTTTGTTAAGTTATCACTGCCTCGTCCCAATCTCAAATAGGGATAGAAGTTGGTTATAGGGCAATTAGTTGTGTAAGTCAGCTTTTGCCCCTTTAAACTGACTCGTTGAACTGACTTGTCGTTACTAAAGGACTAGCATAGACACAAAATTGGTGCGTAGCTGTACCACACATAACATAACATTTAACATAGCATTAAAATACACGTTTAAATTTAAAACCTCCTATTTTGTTGTATCAAATTTTAAAACAATTAGTATATTTGGCATATAAACGTTTAAATTGAAAACCTCTTATTTCTTTGTATCAAATTTTAAAACAATTTGTATTAAATTTTTAAAACTATTTAGCAGGATTGCTTTTTTTTCTGTTTTTTTAAATAAATACCAACACATGCATACATTAATTAGAGACTGTTCAGGATTTATTACAGGCCCATGAGTTCTACATTCCAACAGAGGGTCATAGATGTTTTCAATTTAATCACTGATCGTAATCGGGAGAAGAAAAACGCCTTTTGCATCCCCCGCCACTGGGATTCGAAACCGATACCTCCCGATCCAAACGTCACAGCCTTAACCACTGCGCTATTTGCTCGGTATTAAAAGGTAGTGCATTCAAAATTCAAATTTTTTTGATTTATCTTTCAAATTATGCAGAATGAAAACTTTCTTCATATTTTGATAAAGGACCACTTCATTTTCTGATTTGATTGGTGAAATGACTGATCAATTTTCTGATTTATTTCCTTCATAGCCATTACCTGCGTCAAATCGAAACATTCAGATTGTACCTACTGCTCCTTCATCATCTTCGTTCTCATAGAATAGAAACAAACCACCTCCATTTAGCGTAGGAGAATATATATCAGAGTCATCTAGCATAAATATTAATAAATATGTATATATACAAAAGACAAAGATTAATAAATTGATGCAAAATATTAAACAGGTTACTTACATACATATATAGCTATGGTGGATACACATATTATGCTCTACATACTATAAATACTATATATTTATACAATATTTTCTTGATTTTTCTATTCGAAGTAAACTTGTTCTTGTGTACCAAATTTTGTATGTATGTATGTAATCTATACCAACAATATTACAATGCTTCGTGGATAATTTTGATATTAATTGAAAAATAAGATTTCAAAACACATGATTCGCGCAAAAATGAAAAAAATATATTATGTATGTACACCATTTGCGCGTTTATTTTTTGTAGATAAAATAAATTTTGTTAACGAGCTTTATATTAATAAATGTATACCCGCATAGGCCAAATTCTACAGTGAATATTTGTGTAGTTTTTTTTAGTAGCTAATTCTGCTAGAAATATTTGTTTTATTCTGGCGGTTGCTAAGGTTATTCAGGTCTCATAGCCCATACTTAATATTTTTACAGAATAAATTCAAAAATATACAAATAAATTTCTGACTAAAATATGTTCTCAGTTTATAAACTTACAAACCAATCGCAGATCGTTTTACTGACATTAGTTGTCAGAATGAATAGATATTCCAGAATGAGTAACCCTCAATTAAGGGATATCCATTCTTTTTGCTGCAACATTATGTATTGTACCACTATAAGTATTGTTTTGGATTCTTAGATAAATAAGTTTCAATGATCATAAATAAATTTTGAAACACGGTGCTCTCATCAAGTAGTTTTAATTCAAACCTCTCAGTTGCGTCAACAGTTACAACGAAATTTACTTAAAAATTGTAATTTAGTTATGTACACATATCAAATATTGCTACTCTAAATATTTCGCCCCAAATCATTCTACTCTCGAAGGTATATGGATTGCAGATTTTGAATTGCTGAATTATATCGGGGGTTGGATTTCGCACAAACGAGCGAGAAGTTAGTTTATGTCTTTTTTTTTAGGTTTAAATTTTTACACTGGTTTGCTTATTCGAAATCATTTCTTTTATTAGGAACTCAGCTTGCTAGACTGAAGTGTTATTCTATTTCAATTTTATAATAATAATAATGATTTTAGAATTTGCTGAAAACTGAAACTCAATACATTTCCGTCTGGGTTCAATTGTCTAATTTTATTTAGCTGATCAAATGATTTGTTGCATTTTCAGGGCTTTAGAGAATATTATTCTTTTAATTTTGTTTCTCAAAAGTCGACCTTTATATATTTTGTGTTTTGTTATTACATTTTATAAGTAACCACTGGTTTGTTGCACCCACAGAATGTAAATTTAATTAAATAATTAATCTATGTAGTTTTCAGTTTTGAATGTTTTAAAATTTGTATTGTTTATCGACATTTTAGATTTAAAATTCAGATTTTTTTCCTATAATTGTGAATTATTAAATTTCGGATGTTTTGACTCATTGGCCAACATCGGTCGTCGACTCAAATAAATATATCCACCAAAAAAAAACTACAACTATATACGCCATGGCGAGGATCGAACCTACGATCCTTATCATACCATGCTTTGTAGCTGCGCCTCTAACCATTAGATGAAAGGTTTACATTAGGTTGTTAAACGCAACCACATTACACTGAAAAAAATAATCCGGTAATATTAACGAAAGATTTTCCGTTAAATTTTAACGATTTTTTTTTATAGATATAAAGAATTATTATTAATATAATATCATTTTCCTTTCATTTAACATAAAATCATTAAGTTTATTAATTTAAAAAAAAAATGTTTAAATACATTTTGTTATTTTAACCTATTTAAATTCGTTATTAAAATATTTCAGGTTTACCTATTTTATTGTTTAATGTACTGGTTTATCGTTAATGCAATAATAGTTCTTTAAAATAAATTTGTGTGAAGAACGAAAACGATTTTATTTTAACAAACGTGTCTTTATAATGTATGAAAAGCAGTACAAAGTTAAAATACATTTTAGTTTTAAATATTGTGTTGTTATGATTCATTATGATTCATTATTATGGTTTTATATAAAGAAGGAAAATGGTCCTCTATTAACAAACTAGTCTTCATCGTGTATATATGACACATTATGTTATTTTCGTACATACTTAAAAAAAAGTTAAATTAACATATCGTTAAAATAAAATGAATTTTGTTCTGCAAATAAATTTATAATAATGAATTATATTTGCATTTAAGGTAATTAATACTTTGAACAATAAAATAATAAAAGCTGAAATATTTTAATAACGAACAAATTAAATGGAGAAATGTTACGGTATAAAGAAAAACAATTTATTGCATCATTATTTTTCATTTTTGATACTCTTACTCCAGATACCGATCAAAGTTTACAAAAATATCCTTTAATGTGCGAAAAAATAGTAGGTGAAATGCTCTGTTGGTTTGGATTATATGTTTTGCAAAATGTTACACCTATATTTGTATTCTGTGGTCACAAGAAAACCATTTAACAATATTAATATTTTAGTATGCAGTCGAACAAAGAAAACATTTAAAAGAACGCCTTACAAATCGTATGTTTAAACACAGTACATTTTACTATAGTGTTATAGCAAAATTAAGTCATCGTTAACTATCAGTTGTCCAAATTTATTGTAACAATCAATATACATAATTTACAAATTTCATTGGATCTTGCAAAAAAAAACTCTGTTGTGGAATTTTTATTTAAAAGTAATAAGCTTCTGTGAGAACTTTAATTTTGTACCAGACTTTTTACTTAATAGAAATGGAGTTAGGTAAATGGATTTTCTATATGAGGTTTTTCTCTCAGCTAATTCATTATTTTATTGATACTTAAAGTACAAATTCTGCAATTTTTTTTTTTTAAGATGTATTATATCAACATTTATTACAGTTTATTTTAAACCATGTCTGTTTGTGTAAAATGGAGGATATTCCTTAAATTCTGGTCTTGAAGATATAATTAATTGTAGTAAACAACATCAAAATATAATTTGAATTTTCTGTCGCGACGTTATGATCCCTAAAGTATAATCTAACCTTTCATTATATTTGCATATATGAGTTTACAATCAATTATAATACTAAATTATCAAATTACACATCATAGTTTGGTTATGCAGTATGATCCAATTAAATATAGCATTAACACAAAGCGTACGTCGATCTCAGTTAAATATTTTTTTAAAATTAAAACGTAACTAATGTTCATATAATTCAAAAACCATTTTGTTCGTTAACGTATGTATCAAAGTATGTATTAAACGATATGAACTACATACGTATATATCTTAATTTTTGATGTGAAGAGATGTAATCCTGAAAATCTATATAAAACAATTGTTCTGGGTAAAATGTATTAGTACGATAGGAGAAACATATAGTTCCTCAAGCTACATATATTAGCTAATGTAAAAATGAAATGTAATGCAAAAAAAATTTCCTTATTTCCAATTAAATAGATAAATAAATATATGTATGTATTATAAAAACACAAGAAATAAAAAAAGGGTTAAAACTGTACTGTTTCATGTCCTATAATATTTCGTAAAATCTATTAAATTTAACTGCATAAGCCAAATTGTGCTGGGTGAATTATTGTTCGTACATGAAATATTGCATAGAAAAAGTAATATTTAATAAATATAAGAAACGTTTTTTAATATAACAAAATTCTATTGTAAGTATTAATCATTAGTTATTCCAACGAAATTTCGTTAAAATAGACGCTATGTTTTTCCTCCATTTTAGTTTTTAGATGCATAATATATTTCATTTCATTGGTAAGTTTTGCTAAGTAAAGTAAAGTGCCTGAATAAATATAAATAAAAACTTAAGTGTAAATTATTTAAATACATGTAGTTTTATAGTTTTCGTGAAATTGTATCAAATGTCCTAAAAAATGAGCGCAATTTAAAAATAGTGGAAGGTTTCTGATAAAATTATTCAGACATTGCATGGTAGGTAAACGTAATAAGTTTAGTTATTTGTGAATCTTGGGTAATTTCTATATGCGTAACATCCAAATTTCTGATTTCAGAAAATCAAATTTATGAAAACGCTTTGTACTTCATAACTCCTGTGCAAATCGAACAGCTATTAAAAGAAGAAGCACTTGGTGAATAGATTAGATTTGAACATAAACTGTTTGAGTGCAAAAAGACTAAGCGATTTAAAATTGATCAATAGTAATGTTTCATTTGTTATATTTGTATAGAAAATGATGTTGACCTTGAGGCGTTAAAATATATGCGCAAAAATCATATGGAGACTCCTTAATATACTTGCTCGATGGGAGTTTCAAAACAACAGGTAATCTAAATTTAAATAATATATAATATTATTTAAATACTAGCTAGCTAATCAAATTTATTTGCTTTAAGGGAACCTAAATACGAATCATTTGCTTTAAGGGAACCGATAATACGAAAATTCAGTCGTAAGTAAAAAAGTATGAACAAAAACATTTTTTTTATGTTATTTGATAAGAGTAGATTTAATTAATAAATGATATTGTATATTTATTTTTGTTATTTCAGGTTACACTACAGGAAATTTTAGAATTGTATTTGGAAGGGTTTTTTGCTAACCATATCAAAGGACAAAAAATATTAACTGACACTAGTCGATAAATTTTAATAAATTTAGTAGTGAATTTTTACATACAAAAAAATTTACGAATGGATGTAAGGGAATGCGAACCAATTTCCAATTAGATCAAGAAAATTATCCCTGAAGAGACTGCGGTAACGACTAAAATATGATCAAATTAACGTAAAATATAAAATATTATTTATTTTTCTTTTTGTAGGGTGTGTATTTTCAATGACGTATAAAACCAAAACGAAAAGTGCAGCTGTACGATCGGTACAACAATTACATCGCTAAATTAAGGCAGAACGATTTCCTGCAAAAAGTGAAACGATTTAAGAGTGGCGAATCATGTATTAGTAAGTAAACAAAATTAAAATTATTTCGCAAAATAAATAGTAATTCGTGAATTTTCTCTTATTTTATAGTGGACGAAATTATACCAGAAGAGGACGCACTAGAAATTTGCTAATTTGTAAAATACAAAAGAGACGATAATGACGAGAACATAATAATCGAAAAGTGGAAGTTATCAGTAATATTTTGAAAAAAAAAAACAGTTGGGGAAAATCAAGAAGCAAACATTAAACATGTTTGTTTTAAATGGAGCGGCCGGCTTATTCCCAATCATATGGGCCAAAGTTTATTTACATCGAATTCGACTATCTGTACCCCGAAGCAACTAATTTTTTTTACTTATTGTCGACAAATTTGTCCATGAAGTTATAAATACATATATTAAACGAGAAATTGACCGATTCTACAAGTAAAAAGCTATTAAAAGAATTCCAGCAACAGAGAAATACTACCACAGGTAAATTTTTTGAAATAAATAACATTATCTATTTTCTGATTATTTAAATTATTTTTTCTTTTTTCAGATTCAAAACATTTTATCATTTTTCATCTGTTGCATAAGAAGATTCAATTTAATTGATGAAATTATAGTTAATATTAATTTATTAGAATTAAATCCATATTGACACATTAACTTCGCAATATGTTATATTTATTTATTTTTTATTCATATATTTTTTATTATATATGTACATATTATTTGTACAATATTTTTGGAAACCAAATTTAAATTTTTATACATTTTTGTAATAATGAAATATATAAAAAAAATAAAATTTATTATTTTCCAACAAAATATTTTTACTAGTTTTATTGGACCCGTATTTTCGAAAGACAATTAATTTTCGTTGTTACGAATTTCAACGTCTTATGAATTTTCGTTGTTAAACATAATATTGGTTAACAATATGTCTTTAAATCTATGGAATTTTCTTAAAAATTGATAATAGTTGTTAATTAAAATTTCTTTAATCAAATTAATATTTTACATTAATATCTATAATAATTTAACAAACATTTTTAACATTAACGAATTCTTCGTACAATTCATATTTCAAGTTTAAAGTATCGATCGTAATAACAATTAAAATATCCGACTGACAACGAAAGTTAGTTTTTCTAAAATTTATATTGCTAGGAAGATTCTTTGTATTATCAGAATTGTGTTAATCGTTAGAACTGCAATATATATTAACGATGAGTAGCATTAATGTAAAATCGTTAAAAGTTAAAAAACGGTTATGCATAATATGCGTTGAATTAACTAACGTATAATTAAATTAATTTTTGATATTTGATTATTCAAATGATGTTCCATGTACGTAAAAATCGTCGGCTCAATATAGACACCAACTTCGTACATGTTACACCAGAAATCGTTCATATTACTGTAATATTTTTTTCAGTGTAGAATCGGCGTTAGTAATGAAAATATAAATCATATCTCTTTTATGAGATCTCAGCAAAATAATATACATATTTACGATAGGTGGATCAAAGTTATGAAATAGTTTCATACATTTACAGAAGGCGCAGTTAGTAAAGATTTACGAGTATATCTTAGCAAAGATATGGGGTAACATATTGTCGCTTTTATCAGTGATTTTCGAAAATTTCATTTTTTTTGTTCATCTTAACTAATCTGTATATATGTTGATTTGTGATTTAATGTTTTATATGAACTATTTGCAGATTGTAGCTCAATTCAGTTTTACTGTGTTTCATTTATCTGCCGAGATATTATTCGTAGTTTATGTGACGTAATATTGGTAAAATTATCATGAAGCAGACCAGGGCCCTATTGCACCAACTATCTTATCACTTATTACTTATCATAATTTTTGATAATTTTCTGAACATGATGGCACCATAACATTGCACCAAATTGAAAGTTGATAAGTATTTAATTGAGTTATATAAGTGATAAGCACTCACTTATCAAAATTAAGTTGCACCATATATATATGGTGAAAAATACGTGAAATCGAAAATTTTTGAAGGTTATATTTTAATTTTGTGATTTTTATATTTTGAATGTGTAGCACTAGATAAAAAATTTTTTTGTAGAACTGGATTTTTTGTTGTTGTTGCTTAAGATACAGAGAGTGAATTATTTGTTAATTTGTTGAAAATGGTGGTGCATTTATGCAAATATAAAAAAAAGTATTTATCCGAAAAATACGAAATATGGCTCGTTTTAAAATTAAAGAAATAAGGATTAAGAAATTATTTCAAAAATGGTACCGTCTTTAAGTTTCTCACTTTCAGAATGGTCTCCAAAATAGTTTTGCACACTTTTCCGGAAATAGTTTTTTTTTGTTTTTTTTTTGCCATAAAAACATCAATTAACAAAATAGGTATTATTTTTCATTTTCTTGCAAAACACGTTTTAATACCACGACCTACTCCATTTCTTCATAAGTATAAAAATCAAATTTTAACCTTTATTTAATTTTCAATTTTGTTTTTATCAAAACAGTTCCGTTTATGATTTTCAGTTTATCGAACCTACTGGCAAGTTGATTTTTCTGGGGTTAAATTCAATGTCAGAACAAAACTCAAAAACCATATCAGTTTTTAATGTTTTAGCCCATTTAAATAATTTTGCTGCATTTGTTATGGTGCCATCATATTCATCAGTGAGGCTGGCTCTGTACGGCCATTCTCTTGATAGTACCTCCTACTCCATCGCACGAACCCTTTCCATGAGCTGTGGTATGAAACTGCCATTCACATACCTTTTTGAGTGTTCTTCACTGTGTTTAATTATAGTCATAAAATTATTTTTAGTTTTATAATGTGTTACAGCACAATCAGTTATATAATAAATTTTGGTGATACTTGGCATTTTAGTTTATAAGAACTGAATCAATTTCTCGATGAATAGATGAACTGCCACTGTGACATGACTAAGACAATCCGATATAACAATGAAGCTGTAGTGCTGCAATTTCCCATTCACATTTCTGTAAATTACAATTGGATGAATAGTTGCTTGCTTATTATTCCAATGAAAACCCTACGCTGCATTTTGCATTATAAATGAATAATTTTCTGCAGTCACATGATACAAGTGCTTCTAGTAGGCTTCAGAATATTTTTTTTATTTTTTACGAAGCTAGATGGTTGAAGTGAAATGTAGTAATGAGGAATCAGATTTTCCAGTTTCTTTATGAAGTAATCCAAAAATTCTTCTAACGGTTTTGAATACTTTTCCAAATTGCATCTGTCAGTCAAAACCCATTGACTGAATGATAAATCAGCATCCTCGTAGTCCTTTTCCAGAAACGCGTTTCTCAAATATTCTCGAAATTAATTTAATCCTAGACAATTTTTGCATTTTAGAAGATAACATGTCGGCTCTGGACATAATATAAATGAAATGCAATCTTGGTTTTTCGATATCTCTCCATTTGTAACAGATTCTATTTTGGTTCCAGTTCATTAATTTCACATTTTGATGTATTGTACAAACACACATTGTATGCGTTCCAGTGCATCCTGGGTGCATGCAGTTTTTAGGATGAACCAAGCAACATTTGAAAATACCGATTTTTTTCGACTCATCGTCCTGGTGGAGATTATGGTAGCCCTCGTAGCATTCCTTTAATCTACTCATCACTAGACGTTTCTGAACTTTAAGTTTTTCAATAGTTACGCAATCGTTTTTTCAAGGCAGTAGCCTTCTGACTTCATCATCGTTATAATAATCTATCACTGATTGTTTTAGTTCATTGCTGATTCGTTTCCCAGCTTATTATAATTATTTAAATTAGTAACTTAATTTTTAATAAAATATTTTTTACCAATAATTTTTGTTTTAAATTTAATTTTGCCTAAACATAAACAGTGGATGGACTTATTTAGTCGTATTTTGCAAGATAGTGGTGTTTTGGAGTGAAAATAAAATTTAGAAACACAAGAATAAATTTGTTTTGATAAAAACAAAATTGAAAATCAATTAAAGGTTAAAATTTGATTTTTATTTGAAGAAATGAAGTAGGTCGTGATATTAAAACATGTTTTGCAAGAAAATGACAAATAATACCTTTTTTGTTTTTTGATATGTTTTATAGAATTGAATGGCAAAAAAAATAAAAAAACCGATTTCCGGAAAAGTGAGAAAAACTATTTTGGAGGCCATTTTGAAAGAGAGAAACCTAAAGACTACATTTTTCTACAATTATCTTGTAAACATAATAAATGTAAGTACGTTATTTATAAATCTCTACAATTGTTGACTTTAATTGCTTAATTATAGTAATGATGAATCCTAATTTATTTATTGGTGCTATATCGACTTCACACGATGTTGATAGGGAGGATGGAGATAAATATACATATATACATAATATATACAATATTATATTGAATATTTGAAAATTTTTATATGTACTTTCATTATAATATAATAATAAAAATAAATAATATTATTTTTAACGTAATTTAATTCAAATAAATTCAAATAAAAGTCAGTAATTTTCGCTTATTATGTGTATCACAAGCAAAAAATTCAGTGATAGATTGTCGAAAATTGTGATGGTCGAAAATGATACAACATACCATTTTATCGAAATCAGTGATATTATATCGAATATCGAAAATTGTGATGGTAGAACATGTCACCCCTGTATCTTATAAGCTACAACAATCAAAAATCCAGTTCTACATTTTTTTTACCTAAAGTACTACACATTGAAAACATAAAAATCGCAAAATTAAACATGACTTCTGGTTCCATATGTTGAATTTGCGATTTCACGTATTTTTCACCATATACATATATATATATATATATATATATATATATATATATATATATATATATATATATATATATATATATATATATATATATATATATAAATATATATATATATATATATATATATATATATATATATATACAGTAATCCCTCCGACTGCGCGGCGCGGTAGTTCCGTTGCACAAAAACAGTGCGCAATACAAAACCGCGCAATGTGTGAACTCTATTTTGTATGAAAATATTAGGTTTCAAATATAAAAAAGAAAATTAAAAGTTTTTATTTAACAAGAATTTAATATAATATATAAATTTATAAACAAGTAAAATTAACATAAATATAACAATTCAAAATCAACTAAACCTTAAAAAAATAATATCAATAATATAAATATGTGTTAAGGTTATTCTGCGATTGAAAAATATCAGTGCTGCTATATCACTGATTGTTTACCAGTCTTTTTCTTATCGTTATAAATTTTTTAATAAGGCAAAACAGCTGTTACATTTCTCCTAAAATTTAAAGCACGCTCTACATCAGGATCCATGCCAAGAGCCTTCTGTTGAAGCTGACTACCAAGTTTTAATAGACTTGCTAAATTTTCGGTAGTCAACTTGTTAGCACTTATAAGTTCTACTTCTTCTTCTTCGCTATCATTATCATCATCGTTATTGAACTGACTTAAAATATCATCAACAGTCATATTTGTTTTATGATTATCAATGACTTCCATAATATCTTCTGATACCATCTCTTCAAAACCATCTCCACCAATTATTTTTCCTAATGTCACAATTTCCGAAATATCTGGCATCTCCACCGTAGCTGCTTCAATGCAATTTTCTTCCACACAGCATTCATCGTTGAGTTTTTCACTTCATCCCAAGAAAATTTTAAATTTCTTACAGCAATAAAATATTGTACTCTTTCCAAAAGTCACGAATTGATACATTATCTGGGCCATCAGTAGCCTTAATCAATTGCTTGGAAGTTCTTTTTAAATAATAACGTTTGAATGCGGCGATGATGCCTTGGTCGATCGGCTGAATTAACGCGTTTTTTCTGATCGAATACCCACATAACAAAATAAGGTAAGTTCATTATTTTTACTCATACCCAACATATCTATTCTAAACTGAATATACATATTCTAAAAAAAAAAATAAAAAGCACGCAGTGCGAAATTTTAAGCGCGCAGGGCGAAATTTAGTATTAAATTCTGAACTCGCGCATTGAAAAACCGCGCAATGAAAAACCGCGCGGTCGGAGAGATTACTGTATATATAAAGGTTGTCCCAAAATTAACGCAAGATTTGAATTTGCCGCCATTTGTGCAGTAAAGTGTTGGCAACCACAAAAAAAAAAAATTTGACAGCTGAGAGGTTAGGGTTAGTAAAAATGTGGTGTTACACGATAGAACAATGTATTTTCATTATTGAAGGATATCTTAAAAATAATGAAAGTTTGGCAGTCGCAGTTCGAAAATTTCATACAAAATATGGTCGGAATAGTGTTTTAACTTCGTCGACTGTTAAGAGCTAAATACGCTAAACACACTGGTCGTCCAAAAACAAGCCTTTCAAATGTCAATATCGAAGCAGTGCGTGAGAGTGTTGGTGAAAATCCAGGAGCACAAATTCGGCGTCGTGGACAAGATTTGCAAATTTCAAGAAGCTCTCTGCAGGGTATACTCACTAAAAATCTGTGTCTTCATGCTTACAAAATTCAATTAACACAACAACTGAAGCTTAATTACCATGCACAGCGAAGAGAATTCGTTGAATGGATTATTGAGCATCAACAAGTGGATGCTGATTTTTCGATTTAACACCATTAGATTTCTTTTTATGGGGTTATTTGAAGTCAAAGGTCTTTGTCAACAAGCCCAAAACCACCCCCCGTGCATTACAGGAGGAAATTAAACGCTGCATCAACGAAATTCAGCCACATTTATGCAAAAAGATCATGGAGAATTTCGATAAAAGAGTGCGTATGTGCCAGCAAAGCTATGGAGGACATTTGCCCGATGTGTTATTCCATAAATAACCCTATCCTATGTATTTTATAATTCAATACCATTTATATATACATCGTTATTCAACATGTTATTTCAGCCACTTTATATATTAAATTAATAAAATAAAACTAATTATTAACCTTTCACTAATTGCAAAATCGCTAATTTATTTTCTTTATGTAGTGAGAGTTCCAGCTTAAACCAAACTTTACTAATATAGGTACACTAATGAAAATAAATTGTTTACGTTTCAGTACTTTTCAAAAATTATTGACAGTTAGAAAAGAAAGTTTATTTTAAAAGCAACAAAAAAAAAGTTTTGCAATTGATTCTAAAAATTGAAATAAGAAACTTCTCAATTGAGTAACGATTCTCTTCACCTATTATTAATTTAATGCAAAATTGTTGTTGTTATTAAATTGCAATACAGGTACATATAGCTACAAAACCATTGTTTAACATATATAATGTGCGGAAAGCATATTATTTTGCAAACAATATCCCATTTATAGTAATTTTGTATAGATTATACAACTTACCATAAAAATTTTATAATTTGTCAATTGATAAGTTATAGACATTCTGTGGTCTAATTCTGTAAAAACAAGATAATGTGAAAAAATGAAACATTGAAAAAGTTTACACAAAAAAAATTTACACAATTGCTATCTTATTTAGGTGAACTGGTATTCTATAAAACAAAGTAGTCAGCGTGTAAATTTTTTCTTGCTGAATAATTTT
The DNA here is from genome assembly GCA_951394425.1 of Tipula unca. Taxonomy (NCBI): domain Eukaryota; kingdom Metazoa; phylum Arthropoda; class Insecta; order Diptera; family Tipulidae; genus Tipula; species Tipula unca. The sequence goes on from OX596381.1 coordinate 103,122,106, forward strand.
ATCGTGTCTAAAACCACTTTGACGTTTTGTTAGTGTTTCATTTCATAATATAATATAAAGAGTAACAAGGACAAACATGATTTTTTTGTTCGGCACTAGCCCGCCTTTTTCGTGAAATTTTAGTTTTATATTTTAAATTTTTATCCGTGAAAACGAACTACACAAGATAAATTGTATGTGTAATTTATTGACGTTTAATATCTTACCCATTTTTTAATTTATCTTGGTGTAAAGTTATAGAATACCATTTTGGTATGAAAACGTGTAAAGCACTCGTTTTCGCGTTTTCACGTTATCTTATTCGTTATAGAATTAGGCTACTGATGTGCAACTCTTATCACTTATCATTATCAAAATTTCATAAGTTTTCAAATTGATAAGTGAGTAAGTTTTTGTTACTTTTTGTGAAACACTTGTGATTCCCAAGAAAAACTAACTTATGATAAGTTTATGTAATTAGCGATAAGTAGTTAGTGCAATAGGGTACAGCCGTTAATATGTTTTACTGCAAATATTCTTGTTACAATAAGTTTAAAATTTCATTTATAATGCAAAAACAAACCAACTCATTGAAAATCTATCAAAAAATTTTTGTTGTCTGATTAATTGTTGATATTAAGTTCTCTTAAGCTTTCATTTTAAAAGCTTAATAAATAGTAACCAACCATATTTTTAGTCATGAATCAATCTATACTGTGTTGAACATTCTAAATATCTATATGTACATAACATAGATAAAAAGGGATTTTATTTTTAAACAAGAATGATCGGTGTAGTGTCAATAGTTTAATAGTTAAAATGATTTGAAATTATAAAATTATTAATAAATATGCTTAAAGTTAATTAAATTAAAAAGCTTAGAAAAATAAAATAGAATATAAAACAAAAATGTTTTAATCAAAAACTAACTACGGATTTTCAAAATATCTACAGCATGATTTCTAAGCAATCAAAGATATATTACGTGAACATATGATCAATCCGGATTGATGATTATACAAAATTCTTCAAATCAAACGGCTGATCAGTTTTTTCCAGACATAAAATTATTCAATGATGCATACCAAAATCACTCTCATAAAAACGAGATACTGATCATTAAGATATTTGATATGTACGAGTATATATGAGCTCCTTTCATACGCATTAATCATCTTATACAATATTTACTCAATTAGCAAAATCTTTTGTTATCTTTAATAAGGTAAATTGGTTAAGAACATCACTCATCCGTGAAATATTTACATTCTACACAACAACATCAAATGTAAAACGATAACAAACAAAAACCCATTAAATGGGCTTGTTTTATATATCTAGAACTTTTCAAATGAAACTCAAAAGTCCGTAACTAATAAGTTTATCCTAATTTCAAGTAGAGTGAGTGTAGTTAATTTAATAATAAAAAAAGCTAAACCTAAAAACTTATCAAGTTTAAACCTTTGAAACGATGAATTTAAATTTTATTTTTCTTCGTTTTTCTGTATTTTTCTTATTTTTATGATAAATTAAACAAACTGAACAAACATGATGAAATGAAATACATTGAAATATAAAACCTTCTTCAGGACTTTCGAGCTTAAAAATGAAAATACCTTTTAATCCTTTAATTTATATTTTTTTGTTTTATGAAATTTTTTTTTTAATAGAAATAAAACAAAGAAAATATTAATAACTTTGAAAGTGAAATTAACCATCTCAGTTTTGACAAAAGCTTAGAAGACAGAAAAAACTAATAAATGTTTCTATTGTTCGTCGAAATGTTCAACAAAAAAGCGTCTACATCTACACACAACACAACACAAAAAAATGTATAAAATATTTGCAAGCAAACAAACTCTTGATCCTATCCTGACATTAAATTCTTTAGTTGACTGACATTACGTATTTGAAATGAATTTTTCTCATTGTATATTATGAAATTTTCCTTTAATGCTTTGTATGATTACATTAAAATTTTATGTTGTTAAAAAAAATAAATAAAATAAAGCACGAATCGCAGAGTGAAAATATTTATACTATGTAGGGAAATGGTTGATAGAATTGAAAATATATACGTGGGTTGGAGACGTAACAAATCATTATAATAAAAAGCGAAAATATGTATACGTATATATGTACAAATATTTCTTAAAGAAAAATTATAACATTGTAGAATAATTTTTGTGTGCCTATATACATGTACCAGTATACATATGTCTGTACGTATATAAATTATTGCCGATTTGGCTTGTTAGTTTAATTAGTGCCTGGTTTCACAACTATTATTTTTTTTATACAACACAAAATAAATAAATCAGCGAAATAGAGAAGCAATACAAAAAACAAAATACATTTTCAAAAAACGGAAGCTAAACATACAAAATATGACAAGAAATGATATTGTTTGTCCTAGAATATAATTTGGCTACAACCAATATTCTCGTACGTTATACTAAAACTAATATGAATATTTGAATTTATACTAAATTGCATGTATACAAAATGGAAAATTAATAATTACAGTACAAGAATAATCATTAAAACTGCATTAGTTGCAAAAATAAAAACAGTGTGCAAAATATTTAACCTGTAATCATCGATAATGAGTTGGCAACTATTGCATACATTCATGTATAAAATTACTACAATTTTCTGAATTCCAAAACAAACAAAATATTTAAGTATTTATTTTATAGGTAAATTTTAAGATTGCATATAAGAAAGATGATTCTCATGTGATAATTTGATAAAAGGTAAAAATGTTTAACATTGAAAGTGAAATTTACAGAAGTAAAAGATAAAACTACATACAACGAGTAATTTCATTTCTACAAATGCTATTAAAGGTTATGAAAATTCTTCAACAACATCCTGAACCTGATATATCAGAAAGATTAATTCATCAAAGTATTTTTGTGAATACGTAGAAAATCCCTACCGTGGTTTAAAAGAGGACATGTTATTTTTTCAATTGTTTTGTTTGTTGAGGGCCATTATGAACAATTAACGTTTTGTTGAGTTGTGCCGACTAAATGAAATTATTTAAATTGTTCCGTAAAACTATTAATAACTATTACTTATTACTTTCAAGCCCTTCTTCAATTCTTATAACTTGAAAAATATGTATCCTACAGTTTCTCAACGGTCAACTGTTATGTTCAGAAAGCTGGATCGGTTACAACAATAAAAAGATTATGTTGTTAATCTCAGTTTTTGGATAATTAATAAGAAACGTCAAATATTTATGATTTTTTTCATGTATTTAACTTTAGACCAATTTTACTCATTTTATTAAAGAAATAGTACCAAAAACTTATTGCCACGTTACAGTAAATTTAATTCTGAGTAGAATAGTAAACAGAAAAATCTATTATGTCAAATAGTTTTTGAGAAAATACAAAATAGTGTAAGGCTTCATTTTAAATTTAATCTGTTATGATAACTTTATTAACTATACATATAATGACTAGTTTTCTTAGAATTTTTAAACCACAGACTTTTTCTCAAATATGTACAGTTTAATGGTGTTTAATATGGGTTTTAATATTCATGCTGGTCTAATGTATTTATATGGATGTAGAATGTTGCTGTAATGGAAAATATATAAAATTATGGTTGAATATATGTAAATTTAATTACCTTTTATACCAGGTAGATGATACGATATATGGAAAAGCACATAAAATAAAAATTCTGTATATTCATTTTCGTGTTTTGCGTTTCCAACGTTTTTTTGTCAAAAGAAAAGCATTTTCATGTATATTTTTTAATTTTCATTTTCATTTTTCAATGATTATTTATGACTGACAAATGAGAAAATTAAATTTTATACTATTCATACAATGAACATTATTGGCATGAGACATATATACATATAGAAGATAATACATAAGGTCTGGAATACATTTGTCTTGTCAAGAAACATACCAAGCAGCAAAAGTTCGATTCGTGTGTAAAGTGCTTTAGGGTAGCACAGAAGCTAACAAGAAAACTAGAAGTGTTTATGAACCAATACTTAAGTTGAAGAATATGTACTCAAATTTTTGAAATGGCCAAATGGAAAAACTATACCAAACTAAAAGTTTTCATAGACAAACAAAACAGGCAGATATTGAACTTGAAATGAGAAAGCGAAAGTGAAGATGGATTTAAAAATGAGGTAGGGTTAAGTGAATGAATGCCATGGGATTGAAAACAGCAAAGGAAAAAGAATGTAGGAAGACCAGCCATGAATCGGCTAATCATGAGGAAAATAAAAACAATAGGCCCCAATAGAGTTAGATTGTTCAGCATAGTAGACGCCCTATATGCTCCTCAAGAGAGATAAAGGGAAAACAAATTATTGTTTTCAATTTACAATTAAATTTTAGTTAGTTTTCACTAACGAAAATATTTGATAATTTTTAATAATAAGACTATTATAGTTAAATATAGAGTTAAATACAGTTCTATAATATAGTATTGAAAATATTTAAAAATTCTTATCACTAAAATAAATTTAAATTCCATTTTAGAACACAGTGCTTTACTGCTTTAAACTCTATACTTTTTTTTACCATATTTATCTGCATCTTTGATGTATGTACAATATATAGGTATTTAAAATTAAAATGTTGACATTTCATAATTTTATTTCATTGGAAATGTTTTCATTTTTAGCCCAGTCAAATTTCACCAAAAATATACATTAATCTGCAAAAAATTCCGGAGGGGTTATTTTGGTATACAGGGAAATATATAGAATTCTATGTATTAATTGAAAATCACAAACATCTGGAGCGCTACTCCTTGTGCTAAATCCCCATCTTCCTTTTTTGAGACAAATAAACACATTTTGATAAATAACTCTGTTTCCTATTGATATGAGTATAAAGAAAATTTAAATAAAATTGTCGGTGATCAATTTGAACTATTCTTAAAAGTTGTATTACGCGTTGTGTTATAACAGATAAATGTGGTTTACTATTCTAGCTCAAATACTCTTAAAACATTATTTTCTCATAAGTGATAAGTATGACATATCAACTACAGTACGTGTGCACGACACCACGTTTTTTGATTCAAATCACTGATTTTTCTAAATTCTTCATTAATTAATATCAGTCGAGTATCGCAGAAGTTCCAATCAAACATATGCTCAGTCTAAAATGAGACTTTTCCAGCAAAATCGCAACCCGATGGATTTTTATTATAATTTCATCTAGCAATTTTATTAAATTATTGCTGCTCAATTTTAACCACTGATCAGACTACATAATTATTATTTTTGTCTAGCCGTAAAATTCTTAACGATATTTATTACATAATTTAATGCTGTTATTCATTTCTTATATAGTACAGATTAATTTTCATCGTGTGTTTGTGTATTTGTTCACTCTATTCGTAGTACGTAATTTTTTTGTTGATAAAATGTTTTAGAAATTTATGATGAAAACTTGCTTATCTATCACACGCAACTGTAGTGATATTAGTATTTTTGAATAAAAAATAATTATTGAAACTCACTATATATGTTTTAATCATGATTTGTCCAATACTTTCAATAATGATATTTTCTAAACACATCTATCAATGTTTTAAGTACCGGAGTTAAGTTAAATCATTTTATCTAATATGATTTTGATGCCGAACGTGATTTAACTTTTGCATTCATTTATTATTCAACATAATTTTCAAAAGTATGTATTTTGCAAATACTTGTCATAAATTTTGAGCGGTTTGGCATGCATTCAACCCGGTTGTATGGCTTCGTATTTTAACTCAGTTGTAGTAGTAGTTGTTATATATAGCTAGACTCAAGAAAATTTATAACTTTTTTATTTAGTTAATGAAATTTTCTTATCTGTTAGTCTATTTTCTTCTCTATTATATACAATTTATTTTTTTTACTCAAGAATTTTAAAAGAAAAGTCATTTGAAATGAAATATTAAAATAACAAAACACAACAAGAATGAATAAAAAAAAGTTTTGTGGGTAAAAGTTTAGTTTTCATTTGTTTTCGTTTTTTTGTGTGCTTTTTAATAAACAAGAAAAATAAATGGATTTATAAAGTGTTCTCGGTATTTAATAATTGTAGTAATCTATTTAGTAATTTCAGTATGCACAAAATAATTTTAAAAGCTTAATCGATTTTTAATTTTTTTAATTTATTGTTATACATACAATCATTACAATCATTTTAATCATTTCTAAAAATTCTATCTATTATCCGAATAGAATTCAATGAGTTTTATATGATTCATAATTTTTATGATTTTTAGTTTTTGTATGATTTTTAATCTACGGTGAGCAAACACTATTGTTGGTTTTTGTTTTTGATAATTTGGTCGATTATGATGACCTATATTATGATTAAAGACTAATATTAAACACACACTTACAGCATAACAAAATATTGCAAAATTACATTTGCTCGTTTAAACAAATCTTAGTACTCATTGAATGACCATCATTATTGTGTCTCACATTCAATGTTCAAGATGATTCTAAAACTTAATCAAGATTTGCATTTTTCTTTTCTCATACAATTGCTTTGTCTGCACAACAACAACATATATTTTTTTTTTTTAATTTTTATTATTTTTTGTGGATTTTGTTTTTAAATTTTTTATTCTTTTTTGTTTGTTGTTATATGTGAGCCGGAGGAATAACACACAACATAAAAAAATGTTTTTTCTAGTTTGTTACAGTTTTTATTGTTTTGGAAATTGTTGTTGCTTATTTTGCCATGCCATGTAATGCAAATTTTATATAGAGTTTTCGGTGTGGATTGTAAAATGTGTTTTTCGGTGGTTTCATTAAGATAAACACATTAGAAAAAATGTATTGTTTCTTTATATTTCTGAATTTTGTAAATGGAAAATACAAAGTGTACGTTAGATAATAATTGTATATATTACAGTGAGTCTATACCTTCACATGCATAAACAGTGGGTGTTAAATATCACAGTTCTAACTTGCCCTATGATCATACTCTACTACTAACTTTTCAGATAAAATGTGCAAAATGAAACAAAAATCTATGTGTCTGCAATGAGATATGAATTTAATATTTTCATTTCATGCATATCTGTACATGAATGTATGTTGTCTAATATTTATATTTTTATAATATGTTAAACTAAACAAAACGAAAATAATAGTAAAATTAACGAAAAATAGGGAAAATTTTATACATACGTATTACATACATATTTCTATAATTTTTCAAAATAAATGTATTTAGTTTTTTAGTGGAAATTAGAATAATTATTTTTTCGTGTGTATGCCTGCCATTTTAAAAGTTTTTGGAACATATTTTTTTTTTGTTGAGAATCGTTACGGTTATTTTTCGATTTTAATAGGTTTTATTAGGTACAGAATACAACTATAGTTTAGTTTTTAAAATACCTGAAATTTGTTTATAACTCCAGTCTTAGTTTATTATTCTTGTAATTCTTGTAAATTACGTTATGTATATGTTATGTTTACGTTATTGCAAATTAATGTTAAATTATTATTATAACATTAACATTTTAGCATAATTAAAAACAAATCAATGATAATTAAACATTTGTCACACTCCTGGACAAAATAAACGGATATTTTTGTATGAGAAACCAAAATTTAATTTTAATGAAACTGTTTCGATACTTTTAAACATTTGGTATTATAGTATTACAAAATTGCACTTTAGCGCAATTTGTACTATAAATTTACAATCATTTGACACCATTTCCATTAAAATTGATTCGTGAATTTTCTTTGTATCATAAAAAAAGAGATCCTCGTTAATTTTGTCCAGGAGTATTCCACCCCTTTCGTTAGAAGTTAAGGTTTACTCATTTTTGTTTAAACGTAATGGCTCTGGATTTCCTAGAAGGGTTTATCATTAATATTATTATAAAATGTATTGCCAATTTTTAAACTCTCCCCAGTTTTTAAAGTGTTTCAATTTAAGCAAATGATTTTGAATGAATCAAATCCTTTTCACATTAAAGCAATTCTTCGAAAATTCGCTCGCAAAATGTTTTATTATTTTGAAGTTATTTTTAATTAGAATTTTGCTTTAAATGCTTTGTTCTTTTTGAATGTACTGTATTTACATTATTCCCTATAAAACATTTTAAGTTGGATAAAAAATCATGTAAGAAGTCTATGCAAAATATGACAAATTCCTTTTGAATGTATCAACTATTCATAGTGAAAGCTTTTAATATTTTATTACATAAAATAATAGGGAAATAGGTGAAATTGGGTGTGATTAAGTAGCGGTTTTTACGAAATTACACTAACATCATAATTTTTATGATTATATAATTGGCATTAAATTAATTTATTTGTGCTTTTAAATTTGTATTTGTATATGTCAAATATACATCGGATATATTCTAACACTCTCTTTAAATATATTGGACACAGAAAAAAATACTTCAATCCAAAATATAACCATGAAAAAATATGTATAAATAATATGATAACTATGATAAAGGAAAATTTAGGATATTAGTTGGATAAATGCTAGAAAATTTCTCATTCAACAAAAAAAAATATAGATTGTATCAAATAAATGATAAAATGTTGTGTTTTGTTTTTTAGTTTAACGCAATAAGTATAGACATTTCAATTAGGATTAGGAGAAAGACAATTTGGGTTTTTGTTTTTATGGGAATAAATTTGTTTGTATGTTATGTACATAATGTCTCTTTTTCTAAGTTTTATTAGAAAATAAAGTATCTTATATTCTATTCATTAATACCAAGAAATGGAAAACCCCACGGAAAAATCCCTCAAGCCAGATGAAAATATTTATACTTACTTTCAATTGATTTCAAAAAACCATAATTTTGAATTACTTTTCATTCAAATATTTCTATAATCTAAAATTATGTTTTTCCATACCAAATATATGGAGAGAGAATTTTTTGACATAACTTAAAATATATGTTGAAAAGCTAAAAAATTAATTTGGCTTATATGGGGAGCTTTATAGCATTGAGTTTAAAAATTTGGTCATATTTTTGAATACAAATTTATTGCGATTTTAATTGGTTTTATTATTATTTTGATATTACAATAAAAGAAAATTATGAGAAAACTTTTCTCAAGGTCCATGAAAATTATTCGAGAAGAATTGTGTGAGATGAATTGCCTAAGTAAATTTGTATAAGAAGAGAAAAGTTCGTGATAAATTATCATATGAATATGGGTTGCCAGTCCATCACAGGATTTTACCCGATTTCCGGTCGATAATGATTCAAAATAATTGTATTACCCCGAGTCATTTCGAAATGACTAAATACATATACAAATTAATGAAATGTCAAACTTTCATTAGCATAATTCAGAGGACGTTTTAAGTCTTCGAAATAAGATTAGAGCAGTGAAGGCTCCAATATGATAGTATGTACAATGTTGATTTAACAAGAACCAATACATATGTTTCATTTGGCCCCCAGACTTATGTTGTGCCACATCATTTTTGAAACACCGTACGTAAATATTTACTATAGTCCCAAAGAAATCAAAACAAACTATGACAATTTATATGTACATAAATAAAAAAGTATCCTCTTTTGATTCAAACCTCGTAGTCTTTTGGAATATACGTCCACCTGAACACACATTTAGAATACACCAAATTAGATATTGACCAAAATACAATTGAATTGTTCTATCTCTTTGAGTGTTTGTGCGTGTCTAGCAACTTTCATATGTACATATACAGAAATATAAAACAATTTTTGATCCCTTTTTTCTGTTGTTGGGACAATTGGTGTTTTGTGGTATGTATTTATTTAATTTAAGATAAATTGTTTTATTAACTTAAAATTTTCGGGATGCTAGATTTTGTTTGCTGTTGTTATGTTATAAATTATTTTAAATCTTATTTATTTATTAAAAAAAAAGTTGGGTTTTATTGTTTTTCCTCTGCGTTTACCAGGTATGTATATTATATAGGTCGGTACTTGGTAACAAATATAAGTCTCTTGAGAATAATTTGCATAATTTTTGTTTGCCAATTTTTTCCATAAAAGAGCAATTTTACGATTTTCCCTTTTTTGTCTGTTGTGTGCTTAATTGCTTACCTCAGCTGTGGATACATACTTTTATTTTTATTAAAATAAAAAATTGGAATGATAAATTTATATTTTGAATATTTTTTATGAACATTTGTAATTAATTTAATTGGAAAATTTTGGTTGCGGTTATTAATTTAACTTTTTTTTTATTATAAGGTTTGAAACAATTTGGGAAATTGTTTATTATTAGCCCATTGGGATGTTACGGGACTGTTGGATATTCAGTTACAGATATATTTTTATCCTAGTTAGGGAATTTTTACAATATCCATTTTATATTAGATTACATGTATAGGGTATATTTAGACATACAATTTAACTTAGATTTTCAAATATTTACATAAATTGAAATATGTATAATCAGTTCTATGCACAAATGAAATATTAATAACAATTATAATTCATTTTTTACTAAACACGTGTACTATAAAAATTAATAGTACATATTTATATAGCTCAATCAGTTACTTACTTCATTCGATTAAAATTATGCTTAATCTCAAATTTTAAGGTAATTTTAGTGAAGAGGTGAATTCAACAGTATTTTTACTCTTTACTTATTGTGTTATTTAAGTGCTGCCTGATGAGTAGGAGAGGTGGCTCCTTTTATTTGAGAGAAGAATTAAGCGTGCGATTTGATACATACCTAGCTTTCTACAATATTGAGATCAGAGATCTGATGAAGATCCCCGGTATTGTACATGAAATAAGATAAGCGAGTACGCTGGCTCGGTCCCGTTCTGTGTGCCGATCCGGAACGAATTGAGCAGCGAATTCTGAGGAGAACTACCATTTGGTAGGCGCAGAGGTCGTAGCATGGCGCGATGGCTCTACGATGCAGAGATCGACTGGGCTTTTTCAGATTGTCTAAGACAGTATGAAGACCTTGCTCTGGATCAAAACCATTGTAACCAAATTGTTGACACAGTAAGGGATCAATAATGGCTTTTACGAACTATTTTGTTATTATTATTGGGTTATTAAGTTCGTTTCTTACATGAAATGTAATCATTTTATGAGTTTTATTAATTACTATACAATTTATCTAAATGTTTAAAACCACAGAGTATACAAAAATATTCAGAATAACAGTTGAAGATGCTTTGATTAAACCTGAAAGAGCGTTTGATTAAACCTGAAGCCTCACATCAATCCTAACTGAGTTAGGTTTTTGAAGAGTGAGGAATTTTGCAAATCACACAAAGACCCAAACGTCTTCAAAAAATTACAAAATGGGATGATATAGAACGTCAACTAGATATCAAAAACTACCTGGGCCAACAATAACACCTACATTTAAACTAACCACATCAATTTAAATTTAATCTTCGATGGTTAAATGTCAGCTTAGAACGTTGGATCTTTTTGGGTGCCGCACTAATCAGAAGCCAAACATATCCAGAGAACCACACGGGTACAACTTGAATTTGTCAATAACCACATTTCATGAACTTTGAAAGACATGGTTTAAGGTTCTTTAAAGTGATGAACGCAAGTTTCACTGGTTCTCATCGGATAGTATACAATATATCCATCGTCCCAAGACCAAACGAAACGATGTCTTAGTAGATAATACCGGCAGTAAAGCATAGGGTGATAATGGTATTTTATGAGGATCGTCCCGTGTCATGATTGACTCGTTAATTCAGACTAGTAGAATAATGGATGGTAATGGTTAGGTCGATAATATAGCTAAGCATTCCACCTCATGCCAAATCGAAAATTTACCGTGATTTGATTTTCCAGCAGGACAATGACCCAAAGCATCATTACGACTGAAGTAAAATTAGTTTTTCGAAAATTTGTCTTTCAATAAATTAATTGTTTGGTTCGGGTGTATGGTACGTAGCACCATCTTAAGATCAACCTAGAGGTGCCGATGATGCGAATTATTGATTTTGAGAGTTTTATTTAATAAAATAGTTTCAGTAAAAACATACTGTGTTTTGTAAACAATTAATAGCTGGGGAGGACAAAAGTATGTCATCAGTTAGGTCAGTTTGCTCTATATTTTTGTGATGTGTCCACATTTATGAAAAGTTACTAAAATAAAAAAAAAGATTAAAGAAAATCTTTGAAAACCTAGTTGGTTCAATATGTGTGTGTGTGTGAGTACATATATTACATATACAAATACACATGTATTGTTGATATGTGTATATGGAACAATTTTATGTACCTGGCCTTAAGAGGTTTTGTTTCCTTATTTTTTAATGTTATCAAGATAATTATTTTGACTCCACTATCATAATTCTTATTTCATAATAAAGATTTGTTTTTTTCATTTTTTTTTTAAATTATTATTTTTTGAGTTCTCTTAAAAATTTTGAAAAGCTATACATAATTTAATTTTCAAAATTGGTAGCTAGATATCATCTGTGTTAATTTTTATTTAATAGTGATCGATATTGAAATAGAATAAACGTTTTTGTTTTGTTTCTTTGTTTATCTCAAATTTCAAGAATATATAATAATAATAAACAAAGCGAACCTCAAAATTCTTCTAAATGCCTAATATAGAAAAAAAATCTTTCATTCTTCTCTGAAGAATCTAGAAATTATGACAAGTGAAATGCGAATGCTTTATGAAACGAAACCGTAAACACAAAATATATTTTAATATATCAAATGTCAAATTGACTTATTAATTCATAAAATCCAATAAAGAAAAATTTCCAAAAGACATTCTTGTTTTGGAAAGAAACTATATATGTACATATATACAGCCATACATATTATATACATACATATGTACATATGTACTCTTACATGAGTGTCACTAAAAACAAAATAAAATTTTCCTATATACCAGTAACAAGAAAAACTTAAGTAAATATATTTTTATACCTTTTATTGGTTTTAGATTTCAAAAAATTAATGTATGCAGATAAATAATAAAATGATTGTTTAATAAAATGTTGTATATTACTTATGAAATTTAGAAAATTTTTTTTCTCTACAATGAATAAAATGAATTAGATGATTTGTGGAAAAGGAAAATGTTTGTCCCTTTGTCTTTTGGTATTGTAAAGTATATTGCAATAAAGTTCTTGGAAAATTATATTTTTACTCGTATTACATATTATAAACTTTGTTTTTATTTAGGTTCGTTTTTTGCTATATAAGACAAACAACTTTCAAAACTAAAAAGTTCGTATGAAGGCATTGTTTGTAGGATTTTTCGAGATATATATAAGTATGTATAACATAATTATAAGTATATTCGTATACGGTTTTGAAGTATGTGTGGGTGGATGTTGTTGACCAGAATTTAAGATTCCTTAAACCATAAATCAATGGTTAAGTAGAAAAGTGAGATTATATTTCATAGCAATAAATTATAAATAGAAATATGTTTATGTCCTTGTCCATTACAATTAGATGTAGACGAAAAGATGAAGAGGCGAGATTATTCTGTTTAGAGCAAAGAGATAAAAATAGAAATTTTGAAATAAATGTTAAACTGTACATACAATAATAAAATGAAACGGCGTGTGAAACTAGCAAATGCGGTATTTATTTTTACCTATAGGTGTCTATTATGAAACTTATCGATTAATTCGATAGATCGCAAAATTCGATTAATCGATAAACTCCTATTATAAAATTTAATCGAATTATCGAATTGTTAAAATTAAAACTCATCAATGTTTTATAATTTTCTTTCTATACTCATCAATTTTTTTATAATTTTCTTTCCTCTATCTAGTACCGGTTGCGAGGTAAAGCCGCATTGCATTTTTTTAAAAAACACACTGTAAATAGTATACATAAGCGTATATTATATATATTATATCTTTAGATAAATTTCACAATCCTAGAATATATTTGATTCTTTATATGGTATCTGTGGGTATCTGTGTTTAAATACAAGTCTTTGTAGCCATCTCTGTTGAGGACTCCTTGTATCACATGGCAAAGTCATCTCTCAAATTGCCGAAATTTAAAAATTAATTATGTTTTTAGTATTGATTCCCAAATCCATTCACTACCCAGGAGCAGGAGGAAAGCATTTTATTGAATTGTTGTGATTTTTCTTTTATAAAACTGCTTAGTATCTAAGCCATCAATGAATGTTCTCAATATTACATGATTGTGTTTTGTTGACTCAGAACTAGCTATCAAGATAGTGAATTCTAAATTATTATCATTTTCCAACGAATCACTCATAGTCTTCCTTGTTTTGATAATAAACTGTCAATGAAATCGTTAAACTCCAATGAATAATTTTAAATTCTATTTTGATAGGTATAAACTGCTTACTGTTCTGCAATAAATAAATAGAGTAGAATAATAATAGAGTCCACCAACGTATTTTGTATTTTGTTGGTGGTTTTTTTCTAAAATTTTTCTAATTTTATTCGTTATTGTTGAATAATTTCAATATTAGCGCCTACATTATTAAGGACCTCACATCTGCAGGGTACATTAAACATGTCAGGGTATATTAAATATTGTTTTTTGTTATATTTAATTGTCACCGCGTATTCAAGTCAATTTTAAATTAAATTTAAACAACGTATTAGTTTTTAACAGATTTGTTTATTATAATAACCTGATATTTCGCCTTTTGTGGCACATTCATAGGTCTAAAATTGTAAAATAAAATATCAATGTACAAATGTTAATTTTTAAAAAATGAAATTATTTTTGATATAATAAAATAAATTAAAATAAATTAAATATTGTTCGCTGCAATTTCTTGAACATTTTTGCATACTTGTAACTTTCATTTTCTTATGTACGGTTTTCTTATATACCGGGTGTTTTTTTTAAACTGAGACGATCAAATATCTCGAAAAATAGCCACTCTACGGAAAAAATGTCTATAATCAAAATTTAATCATACCGCGGGGGAAATACATTAGTGCAAAAAAAAAAGTCCCCCCACCCCCGCTTTGTAGGTGGGGCGGGGGTAACTTTTAAACTAAGATAGGAAGCCATATTTTTTATTGCAGATACGGATTCTACGACTAAAAGTACGTATGATTTGAATAAAATATTTTGTTCGGTTCATGATAGATGGCGTTGCAATCGACGAAATTCAATTTTTTCAATTTCTCCTTCTTAGAACACACGCATTCGATTCTGCAATACGTTTGAAATAAAAAAACATCACGTTTTCATTGGAAATACTCGAAATTCGTCATCAAAACAATTTATTCAGTTTTGTAAATCTAAATAAGTGTTCAAAATGATGGCCTGAATTTTGTATTTTTGAAATTTAATAATAAAACTTGAAATTAATTTTGATATCAGATAGACTGACTGACTCATTTAATATTTTTGATGAACTTGACGATTAAGAAAGTTCGATTTCTAAATTTCAAAACGCAAGTAGTACAAAATATGTTCCTTTGTTCATTTAAACTAATACCTAAGTAGTTTAACTAACTAAGTTAAATGATCCCTGATTCTTCTACTGAGTGCCACTGAAGCACGTATGTGAAATTTTTAACATTAACAGAACCAAAAATTAACATTACATATTTTGCTTTGATTAAAACCTAATTTCAATTTTTTAAAATTCGATATTTAAATGAATTAAATTATTTAAAAAACAAATGATAATTTTCTAATTTAAATTTAACTTACACGACGACTGACAGTGCCAATATGGTACAACTATTTATAAATTATCAATTGATTAGAAAACAATAAAGTAATAAATTTATGTTTATAGCAATTATTCAATGGTTCTATGTTCTATCCTTGTTTTTAAATTAAAATAAAATATTACTTACATTATGGGAAGAAAAATGTTAAGAAGATTTATTAAATGTTTTTTTTTTAAATAATATTCAGATTCAGAGACTGGTGTATTCGTATATCGCAAACAAATCGTATATCTTTAAAACGAGTGGTATCACAATGTTTTGTTATCATTATTAATTATTAAATCAAATAGGAGTAAAAAAATTAATCGGTACCATATTGTTTTGCAAAGTATCGAAAAATTACTCCGAGAAACAAAATATCGAAAAATTACTAAATGAAACATACTTTTTCTTTAACCAGCAATGAAGAAATAAATGAAGTGGTTTTTTTAGAAAGAAATGATCAAAAATTATAAGCAATGTCATAGAAACGGCACAAAAACGATTAGGCAATGATTATTCCTTAATATAACATTTTCATCGGTTTAGCAAAAATCAAAACCGGTCAGGACAAACGATGATCTTTTTTGTATGGAATTATGTATACTGTATATAAATACTATATATAGATACTTATATAACCTACTCATTTAAAAGGTAATATAATTATAGTAACCCAAGATATGAGTCGCACCAACCGACATGTCACATATTATTAGAAACACAGATAATTACGTGAATCTAACTTCTAACACATCTCGATTTAATATCGTTCGCTCTATAATCCCAATCGAAAGGTTAAGACAAAAAATATAAAGTCTTATAATCATAGTAATTATAAATATAATTTCGTGATAGCAGTATGATATGGTGGGAGTGGGTGGTATATAACATAAATACAAACCAATTTGATAATATCAATACCAATTTTCCCTCATCATTAATTTTACATTTTTAATGATTCCACTGTGCGATAATTTTTCGAAAATATATATCTAAATTTTCCTTTTTTGTGTTCCCTACAAGTATATCGTTAATTTTCTCGTATTTTGTGTTTTGCTTTGTGATATTTAATATCGGAATAATAGTAGTAACAATAATAATAAATATAAAATAGCTTTTCGACATGATTGATGAATCGTATTTTGATATCGGGGGGACGGGGATATGCAATTAAATGAAAAAAGGGAGCTTAAAAGCAAATATGTAAAATATAAAAGTGGCACAGTTAAAAGTGTGTATGCCGATGTCGGATATATGTTTTTGATTGTAATGAACCTATTTGTTTTTAAAATAATCATTAAATTTGTTTAAAGAGAGTTGAGATTTTTAGATAATTTATTTATCTATTTGCATGATTTTATACAACTGAGAGTAACTTATCCACATTTTTTGTTTGTATATACGTGTATTAGCGCATAAATAGATATCCTCTTGAATATTTCATTTTATATTGCATGGCTCTGTGGTGTAGTATCCTTCTTTCGGTCTCTAATTAAGAATTAAAATACAAAGCATACACATTACATTGAATAGGGGAAAGGCTTGACATTTTCATTATGACATAGAAAAAAATAAACATTTTCTGCTTTCGTAGACATATATATACATATATACATACTATATGTACATACATATATATGTAGAATATAGTTTATTTCCCAAGTTTCATCCATTATTATTTAATTAATTATTTTTTTAGTCCTCTCCATATAAATAGGATAGAAATATGACAACCCTAAAAATTATTTATACGTAAAACGAAGAAAAACTAGTAATGTTAGTGCCATAATGGTATATTGGATCATTTTCAGCAGACAAGAGGTTGATGAAAATTTTAATTTAAAATTTGTTCAATGCCGCATATATAGCCGACTACTATTTTATACCGTTTTATGATGTGGTGTCGACGAATCGAACGAAGCTACTTTAGGATACAAAATACAAGGAGCTTTTCTATAGTCATATAAAGACCACACCCTGTTCATGGAAATAATTTTCTATGAGTATTTTTGTATATATCAACAACATGTGTATGATTTTGAATTTTGTATTCATTGCATGTAATATGACAATTCATGTATAGACTATGCATATAGAAACTTTTAGTCTTCGAGAGGCATTTTAATATTTTATATTTCGTCTAAATTTTACAATAAAAACAGTTTAGTTGGGGATCCTTATAAACCTCCATTGAAAAATGAGGTGTATTTAGGACTGCATATAATTGTAAAATTTTAATAAATTTTAACAATTTTGAACGAATTTTGAATAATAATTTAAGCTTGAATTAATTTAATTTTCAATTAATGATCAATATTTACACAATTAAACTTTTGAAATTTGAAAACCAATAGTTTGATACAAAAACAACTATATTAATTTTTAGGCGAAATTTTGAAAAAATTAGAATGAAGTTACGTGAGTGATATGAGTTCAGTAAAATTGAAAGTATACAAGTAAATATATATGTATGTATATACATATAATGTATGTATGTGGTATAAATATA
Organism: Tipula unca; assembly: GCA_951394425.1. Taxonomy (NCBI): domain Eukaryota; kingdom Metazoa; phylum Arthropoda; class Insecta; order Diptera; family Tipulidae; genus Tipula; species Tipula unca. The sequence goes on from OX596381.1 coordinate 103,140,259, forward strand.
AAAAATTTACTTTAGTCTAGAACTAGTTTTGAATATAATTTGACAGGCAATACATGTATCTAAATATGACTAAGTTACTCTCATTTTATACATGAAATTGACTCAAATTTGTAGTGATTAAAATGATTAGAATAAAATCGTAAAGGACAAATTAATAAATTACAATTAAAATAAGATGCGAAAGATGTAAATAGTGGCTTGCATACGGTTACTATAACATAGTTTTTATTTACTTTATAATTTTGAAAAGAATTTGTTATCAATATTTGTTCGGCTTGACTTCACGAATATAGCAATCAACATAAAGTGGGAATAGCAACTAACAACATAAGTTTGAGTTTCAACTGATCAGGAGAAAATTATATTATGCGCCGCATATAGTGACAATAACATATTATAAATTGTTCTTATAATGAGTGCCGAAAAATATGTTTTGTTATTAGACCCACTGCATGTATGAATTTTTTTTATTCATCGCATCCATCTCCCATAATATTAATAGCTTTGAAATGTAAATAGCATTGCATTAGAGAGAATTATAAATTTTATTATAGAGCTTATCATTAAGAAACCAATTTAAAAAGTTAATTGTTTACAAATAATATAACTTTAATCTTTTTTTTTTACCACAACAAAATTTGAACACGAATTTTTTAGACCCACCGCAAAACGTCCCTAAATCAAAATAAAACCGCACATAAAAACAAATTTTTAAAAAACTCCCAATATTGTGTTTAATTTACTCAAAAACACCAAAAATATAAATATAATTACAAAACAAATACCGGTTAAAAATTCAACAGCTTAAGGTGTTTTTCTCTCATTTTCCGGGGGAAAAAAATCAGCAAAACGAAAGAAACGGAAAAAAAAGTAGAACATGAAAACTTTTTCCGCAATTTCTAATCACGTAAGATGATAACACCGTTAGGTTGTTGTTTTCATCGATTTACTAAATAAACAACAACCACGCGAAAAAAATATAAACATAAATCGTAACTCATACTTGATTTGCCTAACCAATTTTCCTTAGTTTTCCTTAGAGCTGGTGTTACTTCCTCCAATATATGTTTAGACATATACATATATGTATATATTACTATATGTGTATATGTATATATATATATATATATATATATATATATATATATATATATATATATATATACATATATATATATATATATATATATATATATATATATATATATATATATATATATATATATATATTTATATATATATATATATATATATATATATATATATATATATATATATATATATATATATATATATATATATATATATATATGTATATATATATATGTATATATATATATATATATATATATATATATTTATATATATATATATATATATATATATATATATATATATATATATATATATATATATATATATATATATATATATATATATATATATATTTATCTATATATATATATATATATATATATATATATATATATATATATATATATATATATATATATATATATATATATATATATATTGTATGTATGTATATATATGTGTGTACTATATATGTATAAATATACATGTATTTGTTTTTTGAAATATGTATATATACGAAAATAAGATGTAAGTAGGAAAATTAAGCAAAACGAACATGAAGAAGACGATGATAATGGTAAGAAAAATTGTAAATTTCTATTGTTGTTGTGTTTCAAAAAAAAATATTTTTGTCTTAAAAAAAATCAGAAAACAAGATGTTGACTTGAATTTGAATGTGGTAAATTGTACATGGGATTTTTTGTTTGTCTCCTGTTTGTGGGTAGTAGGAAAGTAGAAAACTTTAGATTTTTTTCGAAATTTTGTCTTTTATTTCTAATAACATTAGTCTTCTTCTATATGGCATCTTACTCTTGTGTTTCAATGTCTTACGTTGTTTTCTTTTTAAATTTGTTTTAATCTCATGTGCGTGGTTTTGGCAGATTTTACGTAGCCTCAATTTTGTGTTGTGTGTTTTTGCTGTTTGGAAAAAGTATTTTTAACTGATTTTCATTAGTTTTTATCATCATAGTCATTTACATATTTTAAATCTTTTTTACTTGAAGGTTATTGTCTTAAAAATGTATGTGCACGTTATGACAAAGGTATGATAAAACTGAAAACTATATTTAATGGTAAAAGATTACTTTAACTATTTCAACCTGCTAGCACTAGTATGAATATAAAACGTATTTATTTATTTAAATTGCAGACTCTTTAGTCTATAGTTACTTATTTTTCTGCATCACCTAACACTAAAAGAAATACCCTGATGCGCGTAAAGTATTCTCAATCAAAATAAAAATCAGTTCAATCCAATAAAAGTTGATTGATGTCATTGTCAAGAAAAACAAAATGAATGACTTTGGTGGGATAGGTAAGGTAGAATTTTGTTATATTTTAATAGGATTATGATTATATTTTTCTTTATTTTTAATTAATAATAATGTTAAAAGAAAAGTTATTAAAATTTTTTTTATAATTTTTTTCCTATAATAAATTTGATTATAAAGCTTTTTTTGTGCTTTTTGCTTGTGACAATATTAGGCTTATTATTTAGAGAATATATTTTTTTTGGTTCGCTTTTGTTGTTATGTTATATTTTGTGTTTAGTAGGGTGCGTTTATCGGCGTACTAATGGTGGTGGTATGTTGGTGGATGGTGGTAGAGGTGGAGATGGTTCGGGAAATTGTTATATTTAAAAAAATGAATAAATTTTCATTTGATTGGCAAAACAAACAAAATCAATAACTGAAAATTTATAAATAATACGAACAAAGTATATTTATATTATTCTCATATTGAAAAATTGAGCGAGGGGAAAATTTTCTCAAATTTTTGTAAAAGGAATTTTAAATTTTATAAGCTTCGAGATTTTTTTGAAATATAGGTCTTGAAAGGTTTCATTTGGGAATACACGAGATAAAATATGGAAAGTTGAGGAAATAAATAATTTAGAAAAATATGTACATATAGCATAAAATGGTCGATTATTTCATCTTGTACAAACCAGAGAGTCTGCTGATTCGTTGACAATTAATTTCTTCGTTTTTTTTCTTGTCGCTTTACATCATTACATGTCAATTCTTGTTAAGCTTAATTGCGTACTATACGCGTACCATTGCGTACATGAGACATTATTGTCAAGCTTAATTGCGTATCTAAAAATTAATCAATTTTGTTAAGACAATAGAATAATACTTATCCTGAAACACATGAAAGGTAACCCTTTTTTTCAGGCAATTCATTTGTTTTATATGAAAAAATGTGATGACGGAATGATATAATAATAGTAAATCTTTTTGAATTAAATAATTGTTTTTAGTTAAAATATGATGTTAATAAATAATTTAATATTTATATATATTTATATAAAATTTAATATTAATATTAAATTTTTAATATTTATATGTATTAATTTAATATAAATATATATTAATATAAATATTTTAATATATATATATATATATATATATATATATATATATATATATATATATATATATATATATATATATATATACATATATATATATATATATATATATTATTTATTTAGGTAGTATTTTTATATATTTATATAAATAGGCAATATTTTTAAATGGAAATATTAATATCTTATGGGATATAATATTTAACAAAATCGTATATATAATATTATTTTTAAATGTTTAACAATATCTATATATATATTAAACATTTATTAATCGTATAAATAACTGAAATTAGAATTATTAAATATGGTATAAATTGCTATATTGTCACCATTAAATATTTATATAGAAATAGAATTAATTTAAATGTACATAACTCCTACTCGCAAATTCTTATGCCATTGTCTTTATAAATGGCTTGACAATCATCACAATCATCGTCAGTTTCTATACACCTCAACGCTTTAAATTAATAACTCCATATAGAAATACTAAAAACAGGATCTGTAAATCAGACTATGATATATAAAACGTTTGGTTGGTTTTCACATATGTATATGTATGTGTTTCATAGGAAACTTTTCATTTAAAATCTGCATAATTACTCTGATTTCCAAAACATTTTGTTTTTTCAGTCGGCAGTTTCGATATTCTCGTCCATATTCGTGTCCTGTTTTATATGCTCGTCGTTAATTTAGCAAATGTTCATCACGGCTCTATTTTAATACTCTCACCATTTTAGCGAAGTAGATGTACAATAGTACATATGTACAATATATACATGTATATATATTTATTGATATATAGCTACTCGATTCAGGTAGCATGAAAAAAGCTAGGCGATAATTCAAATATTTTGTATTCCACATTATATATGTCTATACATGTTATAAATGCTATTTATTCAAAAATTTAAATGAATCCTTATTGTTCACACCCATTACTATTTCAGTTATGCTAATAAACTGATGAAAAGTTTACTTCAATTTGTAAATAAGTAAAATAAGTTTATAAATTTCAAAGTTGAACATTATACACATTGTGATTTATTTCAAATACTTCCAGACTCAAATGTACCAATATTTACATGTAAGCAGTTTTGCAATAAATGCGAAAACTAAAATATTAGTGACTTATTTATATTATTGTAATTTACTTTATCTAATTATTTTCATTTCCTTCTAATTTCAGGTAAACAAGGGTTTTATAAATTTGTTATATAAATATTGAATACATAATATGTACTGTGGTAAGTCAAATTATTTATATTCTAGAAATGTGCGTGTCAGTCAGTATAATTGGGTTTAAGTAATGTTACACCACTTGAAAATTCTGATTATCGTTATAACCATTCATAAAAGTAGATTCGACATTCTTCTGTTCTCACCCTTCATATTAAAAAAATAATTACTTCCGCCTTTCAATTAAAGCAAATTCATATATACGGACTGAAATTTCTGACAAAAGTATGATTTCTATTCATTCAAAAATTTCAATACATATACATATGTACATATATAATAACATTAAGAAAAACCTAAACTGAAAAGGGAGAACTGCACATTTTTCAAATCAAAAGAATCAACATAAATAAAATTCAGAAGGATCATATCAAAAACATAATAAAGAAAAAGAATAGTTTAAGATCAGTTGTATAACAGTGAAAGCAACAACAATACCCACATCAAATAAAATCAAAGTGCTTTCTTTTTTACTCTTTTTAAGGTAAATTTAATTCTATAAGTTAAACGAGAAAATAAAGGGGAAAAAGAAAATCTGGTTATCCTACTAGAAAAGAAAAAATCAAGAATGTAATCGATATTTTAACATTTGCTTGTATGAATATGTATGCGAATTTTGATTAATACTGAAAAAATAAATTCGGCAGTGAGGTTTATTGAATATACGTATGTACGTAAACCTACACATATACAGACATGTGAATAATTTTTGGATTATCTTATAATATTTATAGTCCAATAAATTCCATTTCTATGCTTTCAATTTATACAAATCTAATATATTCTTCCAACAGGTAAAAGCGCAATCATTAATTTAGATTCTTTCGTTTTATTTTTATCGATTTTCATATATTTTTTACGCTTGGTGTGGTGTATTCGTGTGTTACTGTAAAAATGTGGAAAGTCACAGAAATAAAGTACTCGTAGTGTAAAACTAATGAATTTCCTCCCAATTATCTTGTGTTCAATAGACATTTTTAGAAATCTAACGATGTTAAACAATACAATTTATATATCCTACAAAAGAAAAAGAATAAGTAAAGAAAAACTGGGAAATGCATTATTTTGACTATTTCATTGCTATTATTATGTGGTTTTAGCCATTTTATCTAACAATAGAAAATGTTTATTTTTCTTCATCATTATGTTTAGGTGACACAACAGTAATTTTTCTTCTAATTTACTGTAATAGGCAATAATAGGTTTGACCCGTTTTTCTTCCCTCCCATTCCACAGCATTTTTCTGATTTCTCTTTCCTCATCTAGCTTATCTTATATCTGGGTTTTATGTTTTTTTCTTGTGAAAATAGAAAATCTTATAAATTTTCATTTTATTATTCGACTAATTTTCTATTTTTCCAAGATAAAAAAGACCAAAATCATGTTAAAAAAAACAAGAAAAATATCAAAATGGGAAAGTCAAAAAAATATAATTCTATTTGTGATTTGAATTTTTTTTTTTATTTCTTTGTTGTTGTTTTAGAATTAGCCTAGTGCTGCCCCAGAGTTAGTAAAAACAATTTTCGTGTATGCTAAATGTTTCTCGAATAAGATTTTCATTGCAAATTTAACTTTTTTCAACGTTTTTATACGAGCTCACAATGGTACTATTGGCCCGGGCATGAATTATCAAGGAATATACATTTAGTTTCATATGTCGTCTGGCTGACTGCCAAAATACTTCTTAAATATTTTTTTCGTATATCTTTTGCTTCTATATAAATAAACTACATACATATGTATATATACATACATATTTAAGGGTTTGAGATAGGAAAAATAATATTGTTCCAATTTTTATAGTTTTTCTTCATAAAATGTTGACTCTTGGTTGTTGTTTTTAGTTTTTCATCAATTTTCTTTTCTCTGAAAATTAATGATAGCCAATTTGTAAAAATACATATATACGTATATGTATAGTTCTCTGTTATCTTGTTCTCATACTATATTATATGAGCCTTGTGAATTAGGTGGCATGTTTTTTATATTATAGGAATATGCAATGTTTTTTTTATTAGTTTTAATGGGAAATCAGGAAGTTATTTGAGGAGACTAAAAAACAGTGAAAACTATTAAATGATACTTCAATAGTAAAATGTTATTTTTTATTATTTATCGGTTTGACTTAATATAGTAGCTGCAACCTGCAATTAGCCATCTATTTACCATGCGGTAAAATACGTGTCGTCATATAGCAAACTTAAATTCTCGTCGTTGGGATAAATTATTTATTTAGTTACAGCGCGTTGAGCTGACCGCCTACACGCAATAGTTCACACAATATGTAAATTTACTTGGAATGTATAAGGGATGATGTTATTGATCGTTGTCTCACTAACTTGTTATAGTCAACATAACACTTTATTCGACTTGTTTTTGTGAACATGCCAATTATGAAATGTTTATCCTTTGCTTGGTGGCTTTTTATTTATTAATTATTTTCTTAATGTATACATTTGTATGTACATATTTAAAAGGCAAATATTAAGATGAAAACTTTTAAATGTCGGCTATTTGATCTATGTGATCTTTGAATTATGGCTATTTCAATGTGATCCTTTTTCTAATTGATCTTTCAAATAGTTAATAGTCCCTGAACATGGCAATAAACAAAATCTCTGCATGTCTTACATCAGTAAGGAAGGATAATCCACTTTATTTAGTTATTTAATATTTACAATTTTTAATTTGATTTCATTTCCTTTCCTTTTTTGTACAATAACGATAAATAATAATTATAGTCCTCTATAATGCCACCGCAAGCAAGGCACCTTATATATTGATTTAATGGTTTTTCTCGATCATTATATTTGTTATACTCTTAATTGCTGGCAAAAAATAAATGCACTTAGAAGAATCAAACCTACTGAACAACTAAAATGGCTGAACAATTTTGAGAAATTAAAAAACAACAATCCTTTTGAATAGGGAGCACCAAAAATAAAGCGAATATAGAACAGAGATATTTGCTTTTTAAATTGAATTAGTTAACCTCATTACTTTGTACAAAAAATAAGCATACCAAAACGTTTATAGACTGATATGAATTTGCTAAAATGATTATAGAGTTCATCTTTTGAAAAGTAAACATTAACTTCTCATATTATCTAAGATGGTACCTATGATATTGCAATAAAACTAGTTTTGTACATTTTATTCATTTTAGCTTATTGTAATAAGCATCAAATTATGAAATATAAAAAGATAAATGCACGCTTTTCTATCTAGCGAAATATTTTACTGATTTATATTCAATAGTTTTATAATATTCGTACATTAAATTTTTCGAATTTTTTGTTGTTTAAACATACAGTAGGGGTGTTTTTACAATCGGAGCTTCACCTTGTGTAAACGATTCAAACAGTACTAATACAGTATGTATTGACATTTTGTATAAAAAAGATGTTTGACAGAAAACAGTGTATCGTTTGCATGTAAACTTTTTATGACAGTTAAACATTGTTTTTGAAAACATTATATGATGACTGTATTTATACTTCTCGTGTGTGGAAAATAATGAAAATCATTATGTACAACATTTAGATTATAATGCAACTTATTCCAATATCTCGAGAGTAGTATGCATATCTCGAGAGTAGTAGGCAATATTGGTTGAATTCTGAATTGAATATTTTGCCACCTGAAACTAAAATTTGTCCACGTAATCTTTAAAAATATGTTATAAACACAAATTATTTTAATTAATTAAATATCGTTTACAAGAATCTTTTATGTATTTCATTTTCATGCCATATAAAACATATAAAAATAAAACTCATTCACCTTTTTAATGGGAAACTCATGAAAACCATTTTTTTTTGGTTATTTTATTCATCGTATAGCGTTGTGTAGCTTGAGGATGGATATTTAAAATTTACCATCATTGTTTCTTTTTCACCCCTACTACTAACACCATTGACGTCGATTTTATATAAACTGAAAACGTATAATTTTAATAATTTATCAAATCGCCAAATTAATTAATTTTTTTTTTCATTTTTGATGTAAATTTTAATTTTTTAAGTAAATATTTTTTGCTTGCGCTTATTATGTAAATCTTAATGATTAAAGGAATTTTTAAATTTATTTTGCTTGACTAATAAAAACAACAATTTGTAATAATTTTTGCGCGCCAGTAAATAACCGAAGGGAAAATTTATTCTCTAAGCAAAACAAACAAAATGGTGAGATTGGAAAAAATTGAAAATATATTATATTATTTTTGGTCTTAATTATGTATATGTGAAATGGACAGATTTTCCATAACATAATAATAATAATATTATTTTAATGTAATTTAATGAGTCAGGCAACATCAAATCAATGTGGGTGGCGGTTGAAAAACAAGAACATTACTTTAAGATTACGTAATCAAACAGTTGTTATCGAAAATGTAGAAATAAAATCAATAAATAAAAAATTGTATGCGTTCGATGCTAATTTGTTATGTGTGAGATTTAATATTTCGTTTTTTAAATTACCCATAGGAGAGCTATCATGTCTTACGTTTATTTCATTTTTATTATTTTTATATAAAAACACAAAGGAATTGCGAAAATATAATTTTTCATATTTACCCTTAAGAAAATTCATTTTCAAATAGGATATGAATTTTTATTGTGTATCAAAATGGAAACAAAATCAATTTTTTCGGTGCTGTTAATGATTTTCGTTGTGTGAAAATTGGTTTGTACTGTATCAATAAAAGTTCACACACAGCGTCTCATTTGAGACTATATCGTACTCATATAGATGTACATATGTATGTACATGCATATGTAAACATGTATATACGTGTATACAAATACCGCACACATACATGCGAATTGGGAATGGTGGCCTTGTTATTTTGGATATTACATATTAAGGCATTATTATTTATGATTATGAGAATACGGTGAAAAGAAAATAGGAAAATGTAACAAATACATATATATATATATATACTGTATGCAATGTAATCGAATAAAATACAGTTTGCGGAAATATAGTGTTATATTGCAATAGTTGTTTGTTTGACTTTGCCTTTTTATATATATGTATACATTAACGTGATGCTTGGAAAATAATATTTTAATACTACTGCGCTATAGTATTACTTTTACACATATACATTTATGTAAGATCTCCGTGGAATTGTATCTACTCTTATATTATAACTTTAAAAGCTATACCTTTTTCCAAATTAGATGAGATGTATCTATTAAGAGAGCACAATAGAAATCATTTTATATAAACAGAAATTCATAAATTGATTTTTAGGCTTACAATGAACGTGTATGAACATTCTATATACGAGTATATATGTATATTTTTCTCATAAACAAATACAAATTAAATATGAAGGTAATTATATGCTCAAAGTTTTAACATTGACAAAACAAAGTCACAATATATTTTCAAACTTTAATTATTTGGTAAAAAAGCATTTGGCAAAGTACACTTGTTAAAAGATACTTTAAATACGGAATAAATGAACTTCCGGAAGCGCAATGTCAGGACTGTCAGGTCGATGCGTCAAAACATCCCATCCATGAAATAAAAGATTGTTAAAACTACTAGAGCTAGAAGCGGAGAATAGTTTTAACAATTTTTTTTTTATTTCCTCAGCCAGCACTGTTCTATAACTATTTGTCTATCTATTTGTAACGCATAACACGAAAATATGCTCGCCAAGTCATTATTATCGTCCGCAAAACGAATCTGAACAGACTGATTTGGAAACCGAATCCCATTAATTTGTAAATGATTAATACGGTGGTGGGTTCCTTGAAGAAAAACGTAATTATTTAAATTGTTTACCTGCATTAACCATCATAATTATTATTAATCACATTACATACACATTTAAACACAGCATTATGGAAAAAATAATTATTTTCAATAAAATGTCGAACAATCAATTAATTTTCTCTAATTCTTAACTAATTAACCCACAAGTTATTTAAATATATAGCTGTGCGCATACCTACATACATATATGTATGTGTTAAGCCTTGCGAATCATATGTATTTACCCTTGCGAATTTTTGCAATTAATTTTTTTTCATGTCGATACATTCAAATAAATTGTAATATCGATATACTAATTTGTTTATATACACTTACAATATTTTACAACGTGTTATACATATAGGTTTCTCCATTACATTTGCAAATAAAATGACATTTCATGTGTGTAATATCAAAACATATTTGTTTTGTCAATTGGTTTTGCCAATGCCATTGTAAATTGTTATATTGTTATTATCAATTCTATTAGATACATATATATATATATATATATATATATATATATATATATATATATATATATATATATATATATATATATATATATATATATATATATATATACATATATATATATATATATATATATATATATATATATATATATATATATATATATATATATATATATATAAATATATATATATATATAAATATATACATATATATATATATATATACATATATATATATATATATATATATATATATATATATATATATATATAATATATATATATATATATATATATATATATATATATATATATATTATTTTTTATTATTGATTTTAGTTAGATATTTTCAATTGTGTTAATTTACTTGTTATAGCAAAAAAACTGCAAATTTTTATATAAATATCTTACAGAATTTTCAACTGTGTCGTTTATTTTATATAGAACAAAATAATGCTAACAACCGATCAGCCACTATTGTAACAGTATTGGTTGTCATACCTTTACTTATATCCGCAATGGTTATATCTAGAAATATATTAATCTCTGAGTGAACTTTTGAAAAAGGAATACATAAATGAATATTTTTTATTTACAAAATTTCAAAACATCAAACATAACGTTTTGCCGGTTTTCATTTTATTATATGTATCTTGAAATGGTTTAATTTTTAGCTTCAGTAAACCAAAAAAAAACGAATTTAAGCTTTTTTTTAAGTTAATAAAAACTAAAATGATTTTTATTTTATGTGTTACTCGTTTTCGTACCAAAATAACTAAGACTTATCAAAGTAGAGATACTAAAATTAACATAAAAAAAATTATAAACTTTTATTTTAAATGGATTCTATTATCTTAATAAAAAGAAATATTTTTAAAATATAAAATCTCTGTTTTACCTGCTTAGAGTTACCGAATGCAAAAAATAAATTTCTCTCAAAATGAAAATTTCGCCTTTACAAAATTGTGGCTAAGAAGTATATGAATACGAATGAAGGACGGCCAAAATACTTTTGAAATGACGAACTGTTCGGAGAGGAATTGATTATTTTAATAATGAATTTAAGGAATTGCGCAGTTTAAGGGTATTTTAAAAATAGGAAAATAATAAAGCATATACGAAACATAAATTCTAGCCACAGTTGTCCTAGCAGAATTAAAAGGATATATATTAAAATACTTGGTACGATCGTATTCAGAAATACCAATTCATATTCGTATCGTATATCATTTTCGTTTCGAATGAAGATTCGTTTCGTTAACAGAAATAGGGCCCATGCATTTGTTAGCTAACTCCATGAATGTCACACACAGCGTGATATCATTTACTTCTCTTTGTTGCAAATGATCCTAAAATTGATTTAATACCTGTAGGACACGGCATATTTTCCAAATCATAGTGATCATTTTGTGGTTTTGTTTCTACAGAAAATTTTTTAATGATTTAAAATTCAAATTTTCTTAATTGTAAGCAAGTCTATACATTATAATTATTTAGAAAATATTGCTAATGTTATATGATTATGACTATTATTAAACGGTTTTCGTTTTAAACGAGATTTTTATTACTAGGTTTGTCTATATACATATATGTGTACACTGTACAGTGTATATCGAAAAAACCTTAAATTCGTGAAACTTTTGCTAGCTTTAAAGGATAGGTGAAAATAGAAAGGACCTACATACACAAATATTTCATAAAACTTTATTATTTGTATTGTTTCTAGAAATTATTATTAATTCACATAGGTACATAAATATTTCAGGGTACATAGTTACATTTAAGGTACATAAATCCTATTTCACCAAAAAAAAAAAAAAAATCACGTAAAAGTACAAATTCACCTGAGTCGAATTCACGTAAGTTGAGGACTTGCTGTATATGTAGGACATGGCATACTTTTCTTTATATATATATATATATATATATATATATATATATATATATATATATATATATATATATATATATATATATATATATATATATATGTATAAAGAACATATGTATCTTTTTGGCATGAAGATTTTAAATTAATAATAATAATAAGGGTTTACTAAAGCTTCGTATATTATTAGGGAGGATGTATCATAGAGCAAACAACAAAAATACAGTGTTTACCATTCAGTATTTCATCACCCACCATACACTCATTCATATGTCATTAATTTTTATAAGTAAAATTTTGTTTGTAACCAAAATGTAATTAAAATGTTATCTATCTTGTTCTTATACGAGAGTTGATAATATTCCTCTTGAAACCAAATCCGTTCTCAAAACATATCAACAAAAAGATTTTAAATCAACAATAAAGATTTTTCTTTGAAAATATATTATTATTTTGCATATATTTATGCTGCGGAATTGCGTATATGGAATATAATTTTTTTCCTTAGATAAGAAAATAACAATAAGAAATACTTTTTCTTTTGTTTTATTTATTTTATATTTTATTATTATCACAATTCACAACACAGCAACGAATGAGTCGTTTTATATATGATACTTTCTATCCAAAAATAAAAAATAAGTGAAACAGAAAACGGCTCGATAAAATAATCTCATTGGATTTTCCACAGTTGATTTTTCTTTATTTTGTGTGTTTTGTTTTGCTCATTCGTTTTCATTGGAAAAATACTAATAAAAGATAATCATAATACATATTATAAAATTTATATATATATATATATATGTATAATATATATATATATATATATATATATATATATATATATATATATATACATATATATATATATATACATATATATATATATATATATATATATATATATATATATATATATATATATATATATATATATATATATATATATATATATATATATATATATATATATATATATATATAATATATATATATAATATATATATATATATATATATATATATATATATATATATATATATATATATATATATATATATATATATATATATATATATATATATGTATATATATATATATATGGCTAGATATACATAAGTTATATTATATAGTAAAGAAAATCTCATTTTCTTTAAACTTAAGCTTATTTACTTCAATACCTCAACTTTTTGCTGTGCATACACACACACAAAGCCCATAAAAAGCTTTTGAAAATAATAAACACATTTAATATATTATATATTTTTTTCATCGATATTTCTTTCTTTTATATTTTTCATCTATTCTCTGGTTCATGTTTCCGGTCCAGAAAATCGGAAATCCGTAGACCTTATCAAATTTATAACAACAAAAATAGAATACAACGTTACTAAATTACATATATGTATGTATACATATATGTGCGCAAAATATCTGCTTATTTTTATTTTTTCTAAATAAAAATACATAAAACATGTTCACGTACAAATCAACCTAAGAACAAAAACGATGGCTTATGAAATAATTATTTTATATACACACAAACATATCGCACATGTACGAGTATGTATCATACATAGTGGCATTAAGTTTTCCGTTAATAGACAAAAATGGAATACTTAATAATATTTTCGGTTAGTTTTGGCCTATATACAATATACATACATATACATACGAGTACTATCGAATTTTGAATTTTTTAGTTTATCGAAAGGAATAAAATAAAAAAATCATAAATATTTAAATGGGTGGACGTAAGATATATAAATCACATTATTTAAGAGTTCAAGAAAGTTTAAAAAATATATTATCTGTTGTTTTGTATACGACAAGGAGGTACAATGTCAAAAAACTTTAAGGAGGATTACAATAAAAATTCAAATGTATTCTAATAAAATCAATGACTCGTTTCTCTAAGCATTGTATAAAAATGCTGGAGTAAACATGTTATGATCATGCTTGCTATAATACTTTATTAGGTGCAATAATTTGTAGGCGACTTATATTTAAATATTTAATTTAAAAAATTTCAGATCCAGAATGTTTAATGTTTCATTTTTAATCAGGTCCCAAAATGTTTAATGTTGCGTTTTTCATAGGCTGTTGCGAACTTAATATTAGAAAAAAATCTTCTATCTGAAACTGCTTCTTTTGCTTCAACGCCCATCAACTCTCATAAGAATCTCTCAATGTCATTTTTCTCATTTAAAGTTCCATGAACGTCGTAAACGATCAGAAATAATTGACTGAATTTGAAAGACGACGAATCAAGAATTAATCACTAATATTGAAGAAAAGTGTAAGTTATATAATGTGTGGGAAAGAATACCATAAAAGTATATAGTATATGCATATAAATAGTTTCTATTTCCGTTCCAAACAGAAAATAATAAAATAAATTACTAAAACGTATCGTGTTATTTTTGCATGGTTACAACATCCAACTAATTTTATTCTGCGTGACCCCCTAAGTTATTCTATCTCTTATACTGCATTCAGAAAGATTGTCATTGAATATCTTATACAAGTTTCAAATAATAACGTTATAGAAATATATAAAAATGTAATGGTTTTATTCGCTTGGAACCTTTTACAAACCAAGGAACGAAACCACTCACAATTGTAACGTACATCACAGACCCGAATTCCAATAAACTGTTGTGTACCTTTCTAACCATACATAAAAAATAACCGTTTTAGCAATACACTTAAATGATTCAACGTAGAATTGATCACGAAAAGCTACAGTGTTAAAGATCTCAATTGAGCATTTACTGTTTGCGCCAACCGCGATTTAAAATAGGATTTTGGACGCGCAAAGATTATTGATGATTGACAAACACAAGGATTTAGGATATCCGATTCCGATTTTCAAATTTCGTATACGTATAGCCAGTTCCTTTTTTATGTGATAATTAATTTATAAACTTTATAACTTAGTTGACAGATATACATATTTTAAATGTTGAATTTATTGTGACATCAGTCAATTATTTGTAGACAACTTGTTTAACCGTCCGTGGTACAAATGTCCCTTTGTTTAGATACATATGCAGAGGAAATCTCTGTATTTAATGAAATATTTCGATTAAACAATTTACAAAGTAATAACCCAATTTTTTCTTATATAATTTATACGCTTTCTCTCTGAACAGCTTAATTCCAAACAATTTGCTGATAATGTATCACACAGCGATTGAAATGGTTTAAATTTTGTTGTTAAATAAAACAAATTATTTCTAATTCTATTTAAGTGCCTACGTGCGGTTTTGATAAGGTGGTTTATGAACTGTCGAGAATCAAATGAATTTCAAAATGAAAAACCAAGGCGGCTTTAAACTGCATTATTAGTTTATACATTTTTTTTTTTAACTTTTTATATTAATATTTAACTCGGCTAAATCGTTTAGTTATCTAACTACCTTTTGTTAATTATAACAAATTTATAAACATACTCGTATCATGGACTGGTGAGGCATCTCGGAATACCTGAAACATAATTTTTGAATATTATGATAAAATTACTATTAAAAATTTTTTTTTGTGGTTGTGTTACCTCAATGCTGTCTCTTGCTCGTACTGATACAATTTAATTTCATGGCGTTTCGTTTCATAATCAACGTTTAATTGAACATTATATTTGACTTGAAGAAGTTTTGACATCGGCGTTCCACACAAACAATTTAATTTGATAATTTAAATATATTTTTCTTATTTATTTTAAGAATGGAACATACGATTAACAAGAAAATAGAGTTCACTTAGAAGAAGTATTACTAGAACAATAAATATAACAGATTTCATTTGATCAGAACAATAATGGAACTGTTTCATTTTATGTTGTTTGTGAACTGTTTTATTTTGTTTTTCGAAAGGAACACTCGATTATATACATATTCATATTTTCTCTAGCATAAAGACACTATTGATAATATAACCACTAATTTCCAATGGTGGATCCAACCAGACTTTCACGAATTTATATTGTTACAAATATGTTTAAATCTTGGTCCGTCATAATTCATCAGAACAAAGTATATCTAACTAAAATAAATAAATTTTTACTCTAAAATTTTCAATATTATTGAGACATTGCGTTGAATTTAGAATTTGAATTCAAAATGGCTAAATTTGTTCTTATTGAATTTGAAATATATGTACATATGTAATAGGTTATAACTACATACATATATAATTAATAATAATTTGAATTCGTGAATTTGATATCTTCTGATAGAGCTTAAAGTAAATGTTTGCTAATTAGAGTATATGTCTGGCATTATTATTAAGCTTATTTATGTTATGATGGTTCTCTAAATTTTCAGCAAATCTAACAACATCCCGAAATTTTATAAGTTTATGTGTCAAAATCATTAAAATTATCCTAACTGTGAAGATTACCAAGAGTTTTTCTGATGAGATTGTTTATATCATTCAATTTAAGCTAAGAATATTCAAATATGAAAAATTCGTATAAAATGGCAGCATCGTCGGTAGTAAAGTGATATTAAAGAGAATTGCTAATAAATTTAATTAAAAGCAAACTGTATTATTAATTTTAACTGGAACAAATTTAGGTATGAGGCTATATCTAAACATCAATATGAAAAACATTAACATGCGTCCGGATGTTGTATTTAACTGTCTTAAATTTAAGAGGGATCTGCAAAACAATTTCGTTATTTTTCCATAGTTGATTTGTATAATTATATCTAAAACCTGTTATATCGATTTGTGATTAATATTATTATGAAACTTCGTAGGTTAAACAGCACATTTACGAAAACGATTGTATACTAATCCGATAATATAAACACTAAATTTAAAAAAAAATTACATTAAGAATTTTAAATATAAAAATGTTATGAAGTTTTATTCTACGACCCAGACATTGAAAATAAACTCAAAGAACTTTTTTTTGTCTTTTCATAACACATCTGAGGTAACTTATTAATTATAGCGGGACAGAATTTAGATTAATTGATTATTTATCGTGTAAAGACATCAGAGCTCCCTAAAGTATTTAGCAGCTTTATACTAGAGTATCATAATTTTAAATAAAATTTCTCGAACCAAAAACTACATTTAGTTACAAACTGTATCTTTGAAAATTTAATAATTAAAAAATAAAACCGTTATATATTTAAATTTGCCATCTTTTATAATATAACCATGATACAAACGAATCCCAAGAACAGATCTGAAAATTAATTTTATGTAATCGCAAATAACAGGAAAATTATTATTTTAGTTACCTAACCATGCCAACCTATATATCAAATCACATATTCGTGACTTTTCAACCAGCTTTTTTCTATCTTTGTTTTGATCGCTAAGCGATTTGGATTTTCGTTGCGACGTTTACAATATAGGCGAGCAGCAAACTGCTTTTGGATATGAAGCAATTCTATGTTACAAAATATTATCATGTAACTGTAATATATCACTTACAATAAAAAGGTAAAAGTAAAACTCTAAAAATATAATTATTAAATTAAAAATTAAAAAATGAACCATTGTACTTGAATTTTATCGTTAAAATAATTGAATTCAGTGCAGAGTTGATTACACAACCATATTTAATAATGATGACTAGTTGAGTTACACGCGGTTTTATTAGTAAATATCTAATTTAGTTTAATTTGCTATTATTTGCCCCAAAATTTCAGAAGCCTTGTTCGATGAGTATCAAGTGAATATGCAACAGCCACATAATACAAAATTTCAGTCATATATTGAACTGTGAAATATTTAGTGATATTTCCGGGACTCTAGGATATCAGTGTCCTTTTAACGTACTTACCTTAACTCCGTTATCAGCCAATTCGAAGACATACGGCTAGAAACACAAGCACGTTAGATAATGTACTTTAGATATTTGTACTGCATTTTCTATATGAGAGTCAGACAGAGTACATACTTAATTCTTTTTTTGAATAATTTTGTTAGAAAATAAAACACATTACATACATAATCTTGTTTTATTTATTGTTGGGACAAATGCCCGCCTGTATTATTCTCTCAAATACGAGCTGTTTTAATGACATTTTTCATAATACATATTAAATAATAACATTGCTCTATACATATGTGGTTTCAACAGAACGAATTTGGATGATTTGGACGTTTACATACAGCCACCGCAACAATTGAATTACTATATCACAGACAAAATTGTCTTCATAAAAATGAACTATTAGCACAATTTGAAGTCAAACATAATATTCGAGATGAAATAAGTTACATATGTACCGATATGTGTTGAACATGTATGTGACGCTAACAGAGGGGGGCATAATACGGCTTGTCCACACAAGTATGCAGTGTATGATGTACTTTCCTCGTTTCTTACCCTTCTGCCTATAAACTTTGACGGAGAGGAAATATTTGTGTTGCAACGCTTTCAACCAAAGTTTTGTGTGATGAATTGAGGAATTGTAACGCTCTAATACAAACAAAAATGCAAAACAAAATTTATTAGGTTCGGTATTTTTTTTTTTTGAATTGGTCGAATCATTTATAATTTGCCTTTTGGAGAACTCATATGAAACACAAAATTTATTATGTTTGTATTTTTTTTTTTTTTGAATTCTCATAGTTAAATTTTTCGTTAGAAGAATAATTTGAAACAAAAAATTTATGATGTTCAATGTTTTTTTGGGGAAACTGCTGATTTTCTGGTTAATTTGCCGTTGAAAGAATTAATTGAAATAAAAAATTATGGAATTTCGGATTTTTTTATTTTGAATCTGCTGATAGTATAAGTCTGCCGATAGTATAAGTTTAGTATGTGATCGAGTATTTTTTGAATCTGTTGATTTTCGTACGTTTTTAATTTGAATTAATTATCTATAGCGAAAATTTAATAGCCGAATCATCTGTACCGTCGGAAAATTGGAATATTGTTGTTAATCAACCACTCCAGAAATATCCATGTCAACAAAATGAAAATATGTATATTTTTTAAAAATTTGTTCTTTGTTGTTCTCTAGTCAAAGAATCAATATGAAATGAATTTTTTTACAAATACATAGATAAGTGACAACAATTGATGCTCGTGTGGATGCAAACCCATTGTTGTGTTGTCATGTATTGCATACTCGTGTGGACAATGCCATATTGTATACATAATTCCCGATCACAATTTTAAGTTATTTAAGAAAAAAAACATAGTAATCCTTCTCGTTGAACACCCAGTATACTAATCGTAAATTTTAAAAAATCATCCTTTTTCGTTCCCTCGTTTACATTAGACGTACAACCATTTAAATTCACACAATTTTTCCGACTCATTTAATTTTTTTAAAACATTTTTTGTTGTTGATGTTTCAAAAGTTTATTCTGTCAGACTAAACGTTCAAACATAAAATGTAATTATCATCGTGCAATAATCGAAAGTACAGCAAAAATAAATTTTTATTTTATGAGAAACATTATTCTACCTAATATTTTGTGAACTGTGTGAAGTGGTACCCTCCTCAATACCTTCAAACATTATATTATATACATCACATCACATTATTTTAATTTTCTCCTATTTATGTTATGTCTTTCATTCAAATCTTGTTAGTGATTATTCAGCAGACACAAAAAAATTCAATGAGAAACACAAAAAAAAAATGCTTGTGAAATGAACATGTAAAATAAATAATTGTTCTAATTGAAAAATTGACATATAACAAAAATAAAAGTAAAATACTCGTAATACGTGATTCCTGAGTTTTAATTATGTATAGAATTTGGAACAATGGTTCAAAAAAATTAAAGACCTTGTAAATTTGAGAAAATTGAGACCAATAAGTTATGGTATTTTGTTTAATTTTGTGTCGTATATTTTGCGAGCAGATAGACGTATGCCACGCTACAAAATCGATATATAAAAAAATAACTGAAACTCAGTTCTGAATTATTGGTATACGAATAAAGATTTCATCGAACAATTCTTTAAGTTATCAGTTGTATTGCTGTGAAATAATGTAAATTATAAAATCGTTGAACTAATTAATGATGACATTAAAATAAAACGTGATTTCGACAAACCGTTTGAGACGAAATGGAACAACTATTTCAATCGACCAATCACGTAAGGCTCCTGAGCCATCGCAATTGAAAGAATTGAAGCGAAGTCTAGAAGACAAATTGTCCAAAAAAATAGAACAAGTAGCCGAAGACCTCCACAAAAATTTAACAGGGGATTTCGAAATTTCAGAAAATCCGAATGAAAGTTTGAGGAAAAATTGCTTATTACATATATACATTTTTTTAATAGGCCATTACAATTTCATTGGATTCTGTTCACATTCTCTAGCCAGACTAGAGTCAAATAACAAACCCTTAAACGTAAAAATCTTAGACTTTATTAAAATTACTTTAGTAATTGTTAAGTAAATTATGTTAAAAATTTATTTATGAATTAAAATAAAAAATAACTTGACAAACTCAAATAAAAGGATTATTTAAATAGAGTTCGAACTAACCTTGAACATATTTTTAGCACATTTTTAATTGAAAATACGGTGCAAAATGTTGATGATCTAAAAAAATAAATTCACTTTATGAATGTTTTGAAAATCAAGCCATTTCAAACTGTTAAATGAATTTTATTATATTTTAATTAAAAATTTAATTATAATTGAATAATTGTTTTTAGGTTTTAGTTGAAATTTTGTTAGATTTGATTGACATTAAATCGTATTCGATAAAATTCGCAGTTTAAATTATTTAAATAATTAATTAAGCGTAATTAAGGCGATTTTAGCCGAATTATTTATGTTTAGGTTTTTACGATTGTTCTACCGATTGAAACATGAATATAAAGTAAATACATACCGATTCGTTCGTTCATGTTCATTTAAAAAACCAACTTGAATTTCATTCTATTTCATATACGAATATACAAAATATGTATGTATATGGTAGTTTATATACCACTACACTATATGAGTACATTTGCATAGAAATAAGCTTTCAAGCTTTTCCCTTCGATAGGTTTTTTTGTAGTTTTACAAACAAATACGACAAAAACGTGACACTTGAAATAATAATAATAAAAATACAAAAACGAAGAACGAAAAATTGTTAAAAGCAATAAAAGCTTCATTTTTCGAGCTTTTCGTTGTTATTTTTCAGAGAACTGAACATTTTTTTGGTTTTTTAATTTTAATTTTTTTTTTTGTGCGAACGGATATGGAATGGTAAATGGAATGTCCCATAATACAAAAACATATACGGTGTGGAATGAAAATAATAAAACGCGCAGTACACAGTGGAAAATGGAAAAAGTTTTTCTATTTCCTTTTTAAATATATATTCGTTCATAATAAATAATAATATTTTTGTAAATAAAAACTCGTTACGTGTCGCATGTGAAAAAGGAAAGCTGTGTGAGAAAATCCGATTCCCCGTATATATGTATAAGAATATGTATGTATGTAATATGTATGTATGTATAGATATAAAAATTTGTATATATAGCCGTATAGAGACGAAAAGAAAGATGATACGTGTTGCTTTTAGCTTAGAAAAATTGAAATAAAAAAATTATAGAATAATGTGAAGGAAGTTTAAAAGTTTTTTCTACTGTTTTTCTATTTTTTTCACTTTGTTTTCCCCTATATAGTGATTGTTTTTCTTATTATTTTGATATTTATTCATACAAAATTATTATAATAATAATGGTAATTGTAGTTAATGCTCTTTATGGAATAGAGCAGGTCGTTTACAATGTGAACATAATTGAATTTTGAAATTAAATATTTTCAAAAGACTTACATAACATGTATGTACGTTTTAATATATGATATAGTAGGATTAAACAAGTATAATAGATGAAAAATGGGAAACGTATGTAGATCTCAGTAACTTGGAATACATATTCAAAATACATAGTTGTGCAGTACTCGTATATTAGGTAGTACATAATAATATATTCTTAATGTTGATTTAGTTGTTTTAATGGAAACTGTATAGGAATTAAGCGCAAAGGTAAAAGTGGTAAAAAAAATCACTAAAACAAAATTATTTCCAAAATTCAAAATTACATGCAGCCAAAATTGCTAGAATAAGGTTACATGATACCAAAACATATCAAAAATATTTTTAAAATCAAAATTCATTTTATTGACACATACGTAGTGGTCTATCTAAATAAAAAATTCCGCAGCGAAATATATTCGTTTATTTTAGTTTACATAAACACAGTTTAACATTTAATCAAATAGATAAAAATAAATAAAATATAAATTTAAAATTATTTTCTAAGTTTTTATTTTGATTATGAAATTGATTATATGTTTATTTAGGAATATGCATCAATATGTTAACAATTCAATTGAATTGATTAAAGAAAAATATTTCATTAAAATGTACAAAAACAATTATGCCGAGCTGTAATAATAAAGCATACCAATAGACAAGTAGACATACGACTGCCACAAGACATAATTTAGTTTAATAAATATAGACGTACATTTTTTCTAGCAACTGATAAAAATTATATCGATTTTTTTTATCACTTAAATTTGCGCTTAATTCCTATACTGGTTTGTTAATTTAATTAAAAAAGTACTATTAGTTGATTTAGCCTTTCTAAAGTCGTATATGAAATAATGACTCGTGTAAATATTTAGCACCACACTCTCTGTATGCTTCTACAAAATTGATAAGACGATAAAAGGCATATAAATGATGCGAAATGAAAATCATAATATGTTTTGTTCGGATTTGAATAAATTTTCAATAAAACAATGCCAACTGACAAAAAAGGAGCTTTATCCGAAGGAAATAAAAAATAAAACAAAACACAAAAATATACAGAAAGAAGGATTTCCTTTAATAATTTTTATTTCGTTTGCCTTCTGTAATACGTGTATTGTATATGTGTTTGCGGAATATATACACTATGTAAGAATAACAGTAAGAATACTGTAGCAATGAGATAACAAATCATATTATTTATAAATTTATGAAAATAAAAATAACTTTTGGAGAAGGCAAAAAAAAAAAAAAAATGTAAAGCTCAGTTTGAAAAATAAGATTTTCGAGGTAATTTTTCTCTTTCAGAATTTTTTTTTGTTTCGTAGGAAAAATGATTATTGCGTTAGGCTCTGAATATTTGATAGATGAGTCAGTTAGTAGGAAAAAGGAAGTTATACAAACTGGTGTTGAAAAGTCGCTAGATACTTTTATCTGCAAATAATTTAAAATTGAAATTTTGCCACTAAAGTTGCATATGCATATATAATTTCGGTTGTTCGGAAGAAAAACTTAATATTTTATGTGTATCTCAATTCAATTAAAGCAAGGGAACTTACCCATACTTCTTTATGTGGCTTAAGAAAAATACTTAAAAAATTATAAAACTGTGTTGAGTAAGTCAATATTGTTGCTCATCATGAGAGTAGAATAAAAGTTTGCACCTGAACAGTAAGTTCAATACAAATAATTTAGCGGCAAATATTATTTTATTTTTAAAAAATCAAAACCGTTTATAGTTCTTGAGATCAATATAACATACTAAATTACCTCAAAAGGATATAAGTGATATTAGGTTATGTCAGCACTTATTGCACATCATAAGTTTTTCAGGGTCGCTATATTTGAGAATTACAATATTTCTAATAGCCATATATTAAAAAATTCCGATCAAACATGAACTTCATGTGTGGAGTTCAGTGCAGTGTGCATATACGTTTTTTCAATATGTATACTAACCAATTTAGAAATAGAAATTTAAATAAAAATAAAAATTCATGTGTGGGAAAATTTGTATTTTGTTTCTTTTAGTATTGTTTTGAATTAATACATATATCTAACATTAATCGCACATTCTGCCTCGAAATTCTTTTGTCGTAAATTCGATCTGTATTTTGTTTTAAAAAACTAAGTGCCGAATATGTTGATTCACCACCCCAAATTGTAATAATGCGGTTATTGATATACGTAAAAAATTTCAGGTTCTGCTAAATTTAGTAGAAACATATTACTAATGTATTACCAATTCTAAACCGAAATGTCGGCTAAATTGCTTATTTTATGCTACACAATATCAGGTGTCGTGTTGAACAACGCTGAGTTATTTTTTAAATAAGTATATGAGGTAATAATCTAGTATACACATTACTTCATCTGTTGAAAAATAATCTGAAGAAGATATTTTTTTTGATTCAAATAGATTTTTTTTAATGTTGGCGTTAAGTCGTTGCCACATGACAAAAATATCGACGATACCCTGGGACCGATTTTTCCATTTATGTTTAAATGATTGCATATTTTTGGTTTAAATTATTGAAAAAATTTAATAAAAAAACTAAAAAATATAAACGTTATTTTTTTATAATAGTTATCTATATCCGAAAAAGCAACATAATATATAATCTCTCCAGTTATTAAACCAATTAAAATAATAAATTGATAATAATATAACAATTTTAATTGAATAATAAGAGTTTTTCTATTCTGTCGGTCCGACAACCGATTTTTTACTTAAATGGTATAAATTTTGTCGGTTCCGAACGCTTCTCAATGAAGCGATATTTATTTTCGTTGTGAGTATAACCTCACATCGGTGATAATTTTGTTAAAAACAAACAAACAAAAAAAATTGTTGTTGTAAAAATCGGTTGGATTATTGTTTTGCTCATGTGGCGTGTGTTACCATATTTTCGACCCATATTTAGTACATATAAGTGTTTCGTTCTGTGTTTTTATTCAAAAAAATATTTTCACATAACAAATACTTAGAATGTATTCTAGTTAACCGTATATGTATACATTAAATTACATACATTAAAGGATGTCGAAATAAGGTATATTTTGCAAATAAAACACAAACCAATGTATACAACGATGGCAGTGGCGTCGTCTTGTTGAAACCACTAGCACATATTGCTAATATACATATTTGAAATTTGAGGCCACGCACCAAACAGTGATTTCCTATAAATATAGCGATTTATCAAAAATTTCAGTAGTCTAAAGCAGTGGCAGTTTTGTATATTAACAAATCCAGTAAGGTGGAAATATCTATCATGGGCATCGATGTAGATTAACGAAGGGCATAATAAACATTGTAATTGATTGTAGATCATAAATCCGATACAGGTTTGGAAAAAAAACTAACAGTTTATAGGCAGTTATGCCGTTCCAACATCCAAAAGTTATGATTTTGACACACTTTATAAAATCACCATAAAGGTGAGTTCGCGAGGTCGGATATATACCCTAGCTATTTACATCCGAGCTCTAAACCAATAAAATCATCAAAAAAGTTCATCCATAAAATCATCAAAAGTTCAACCAAGAAAATTCATCCATTTCCCCACTTTTAAGTTAAAATATTTTTATCTTACGGTCGGATGTAAATGGCTAAGGTATCCGACCTCGCGAACTCACCTTAAAACGTAAAATTGTAAAATTACTTTTAGTTTTTTTTTAAATTTTGTGTGTGTGGCGCTATATAAAAAAGAGCACGCTGTAACCAGCAGAAAATTACTGATTGAGATGGTAAATAAAAAATCAATAAATTTAATTTTTTTACAATACACAAATTGGGTATAATAAAAAAAAATCATAGCAGTTTTTGTCTCGACTGTGGTTAAATTTTTTTTTATTGTTTGAGCTTTTGTCAATATGTATTGTAAACAACATTGTTTTTTTCGTATAATATTTACAGTTGGAAAGAAATCTCTATGTATTAACAATGATGTCCTGTTTGGCTCGGTGGAAATTTTTGTATGTAATATTTTTCATACAAAAGCATGCATCAAACCAAAACCATATACATACATTATGTGCATAAAGCCGTAATCAAATAAAAATAGAGAAACTACGATTGATTTTTTACTGAGTTAAAGTCGAGCTGCAGATTCAATGAATACGTATCGCAATGAACGTAACTGCTGTAGATAAAAAATCCTGGAGTAGAACAAGACTGGGTTATTAAAATTCATGTTTTTTAACAATTCAGTATTTTTTTTCTCCAGGAATTTTTTATGCTTTTCGATACCATGGTATGTAATTTTTTAAAAAGGTGTATGTCAAGGAGTTTGTTATCACAGAACTCGTTTTGTATAAAATCCTACACATTGGTATAATATTCTACGGCAAAAAAATGTCACGGAATTGTGTTCAGGAAAGGTATTTGTAAAATGTAGTAAACAATAAATATGAGAAAATAAAATTTACATAATTTTCTAGAAATCACATACTTTTTGTATTTAATTTAAACGTTTTTGTTTAATCTGAACGAGTTCATCTTCTTTACGAAATTTCTAATATTTTTATGACTTGAGAATTTGTAAAATAATGTTCGGTGAGGGACGCAATCTGAAAACAAATGTATGCAACAATTTCTGAAAATATTAATTGAAAAATTGGTTGATTTTCTGTGAAACAGTTTGACATTTCGCAGAATTTTACAAAAAGGGATGAAATGAGGCTATCATTCGTTTTCGGAATTCCCAACGCATACAATTAACACGAAAATAAATTTTATTTCAAAAGCAATATTGATGAAAACAAGTTTCAGTATAGTATTGTAAACATGTTTTATTAGTTAAAATTATCCGTCCCTTTAAAAGACGAATGTATGTATAAAACAAAAACTTAAGACTCTTTTTATGGTTGGTTACGAATACATATAATAAAAATCGTAAATACATTTCTTTTATTGCTAAAGCAAATTGAAAATAGGATAAACTTCTATGTTTTTGAATTCCACCAGATGTTAAATTTCAATCAATTTTTTTAGTGGACCCATTCAGAAATGTTAGTTTAACTCCGGAAAAGATCGACAATATATGCAAAAACAATATATCCCCACAAGGATTTGAAATTCCTATACAAAGTCTGTAACTACTATACAAAGTCTGTAAACTCTACTAATAACCTAAATTAAATAAAAATAATTCTGCATTTTAAGGATTCTATATGTATTCTATGTATTGGATATTCTCACGTCAAACCGTACATGCTCTTTGCGGTTATCCATAATGTAATGATAATTATGTTCGATTGATAACTTTTATTCTAATGTGTTAAATTTGGGAATATATTAATTAACTTTAAATTGTCAAAATGAATTCCCTCAAATTTGTATTTCTATTTCTGAAGTGCTGCAACTAATCAAATTTTGAAATATTACTGATCACTTTTTAAACTTAAACTAACTATAAAAAAAAAATCAATAATTATATCTATGCGAGTTTTTCTAATTTATGTACCAAAATTAAAGGCATAGTTGTATGACGAATAGGTCATAATCAAGGTTTTTAGTTTTACCAAACAAATAGTGCAGCTGTAATAAAAGAATTTTTCGTCTCTCGATTACGATCGGTGATTAAATTTTCAACACCTCTGACCCTCTGTTGGCATGTAGAACTCTGTTGGAATACCGTTCTGCTTTGAAAAGCAAAATTAATTACAGCTATCAGTCAGTTTTTTTTTAAAATTAAAATTGGGCGGAGTTTACTCCAGCACTCAATACCACTAATGGACCCACGGTGCAATACCCCCTCATTCACACAACATTCATTCAACCCATTCATCGTCCCATTCACACAAGCACAGTATACCACCTGCGCATTGCATAGTTCCATGTAACCCTCTACAGTGATATGGAAGATAGGTCGGTCCATGAGTTCTACATTCCAACAGAGGGTCATAGATGTTTTCAATTTAATCACCGATCGTAATCGGGAGATGAAAAATCCCCTTTGCATCCCGCCTCTGTTGGGATTCGAACCCGGTACCTCCCGATCCAAACGTCGCAGCTTAACTTCAGTTAGTAATTTGAGAAAAAAAAACACAATTACATCAGAGTCTAATCACATTTCAAAATTTATCTTGAAATTGACTCTCAAAGTTCCAGCGAGATAAGATTCGCCTAAAACGCACCACGTTTAACAAGAATGATTTTTATGAATTTATATGACATTCTAATTCTAGAAATTAACAGAATTTATAATATTTACACAAACAACTATAGTTTCGTCAAACTATTTATACTACATATTTATTTACGTTTTTATTAAATAAAACTGTAAAAATTCAAAAAATGTAAAAACAAAATTTTATATAATTTGTTATTTTTATAAACTTTTATGTAGATAAAAAGGAATTTTAAAAGCTCCGCTTTGATACCACTTCAGATAACGGGCTAGTATAAAGATGCACAAACCAACGTTGTATATCACGCATTTGTGGACATGCGCCTTTACTAGCCTCTTGGCATTGATGATCCAATAGCGACTGCGAAGGTGTGTCAATTGAGGTCCTCATTGGAGCATGGTTCGATGTGCTTGCGAAACGATTAAATGGATGAATTGGTCGGTGCTTGGTAGGGTGGTCGGGTGCTTCCTCTGGTACGGAGGTGGTAGTGTATCAGCGGCGAGGGTTTCACCCCTCGTGATGCACAGTCGGCAGGATTGCGATGAGTGTCCACATAGCTCCAATCGTTGAGTTTCAAATACTCGAGAATCTGGGAAACGCGATTCGCCACGAATGTCTTCCATTAGTTTGGAGGGCTACGCAGCCATCCAAGAACAACCTGCGACTCGTGCCATTCAAATAGTCGGATTTCTTCGATGCTGGGTGACTGAACGACCTTGTACATATATTTTGCGAGTATCACACTGGCGCACAGCTCTACCCGCGAAAGGCTGACGGTTTTCAGTGGGGCGACCTTAGTCTTCGAAACTTGGATGATGATCTTGAATGACCCGTCTGCTGACTTATCTCCGCGGCATATGCCTTCATGGAAGCATCGCTGAACCCGTGTATTTGGAGACCATTTTGACTTGTTGGGTGGCCCACTACCGAGGAATTTGTATGTCTTTTAATGATTTCAGGTTCTGCCGATAAGCTAGCCATCGTTGCATTATTGATGTTGGAACAGCCTCGTCCCACGATAGTTCGATGTACCCACAACTCTTAGAAGATGAATCTTGCTATGATGACGGTGGGAGCAACCATCCGAGAGGATCAAGATCCTTAACACTTTTGAAAAGATGATTCTTATGGTTGGTATCCTTAAGTCTGGGGAGATGTCGAACTTGAACCCGAAATAGTCTGCTGATGGCACCCAGAGTAATCGAAGTGCCTTGACTGAATCGTCCCAGTTTAGCTCCAGTAGTGAGCGATGTTCATGGAAGTCCGTGGGCACTTGATCGAGTAAGTGTTGACTAAGACGATGATGAATAGGTGATGTGGCATGGCCCGAATGAATTGGATCGCATGGCTCTTGGTGCTGTTGGTATTACTATTCGAGCACCTTTGTTGACGTGTGTAGAAGCGTGCAATG
The DNA here is from genome assembly GCA_951394425.1 of Tipula unca. Classification (NCBI taxonomy): domain Eukaryota; kingdom Metazoa; phylum Arthropoda; class Insecta; order Diptera; family Tipulidae; genus Tipula; species Tipula unca. The sequence goes on from OX596381.1 coordinate 103,170,402, forward strand.
CCTGCGGTTGTAGACTCGACAGAAGCTTGATTTGCACTCGGCGCTGAGATGTCCCCTGCTTAGGTAGTTGAAACATAACCCCTTTTCACGCATAATGTTTGATTTCTGATCGAACGTGGACGACGTGAATTTCGTGCATCTGAACTCGTTGTGGCTCTCGCAACAATTGGACAACTCGTTGGTTGTGACATTGTGAGTGACGGTGTACACATGAGTTGATTGCAAGCTTGCTTCCCGATGTGAGTGCGAATTTGGTGACGACGATTGTGTGAATGGATGTGACCGAACTGTTGGCATGTTTCGAAATTTTCGTAGGTGGCTATTGATGATAAAACGCCGATGACTATATCGAATTGTCAGAATACGCTATGCTTCTTCTTAATTAGCGTCACTGATGACCACTCTCCTCAACAAGGTTGCGGGCTGAACAGTTACACTTGATTTTAGGTAATGGAGCTCCTGGGACTTTGTGAGTCTTTGGTTGTTGTGGATCAGGTCGGTGAACAGATTTTCGAAGTCGGTCCAATCGTCATACTTGTCATTGAAACCCGAAATCTTGATTCGAAACAGTTGAATGTCGCTTGGTTGTTCTGGTGGATTCTGCGTGGTACATTGCCTCAATGATGTTTGTAGGTTTGAGCTTGCTGTGAAATAATAGTTTGCGTATTGCCCACAGTAGCCGAACTGCTCTTGTCATTTGTTGCGTCGCCTGTATGTCGTCGCCCCAAACAACTAACCCAACTCAACAAAACCTTTTTAATTCATTAACGCATGAACGCGGTAATCGGTGTGTTGGGCGATTTGGAGAGAGGGATTGTCGGAGACGGACTAAGAAAAAAAAAAAGATAAAAATAAAGAAAAACCGAAAAAAACAACATTTTTGTTAGTCAGTACTCAGTTCGTATTGGGATATGAAGAAGACACCACAACTTCTGTCAGTTTTTGTATAAAAAAAAAAATATATAATAAAAATTTTTTTATAAAGATATTTAATATTTAATCTTTTGTTCAATGGTTGTAACAAAACTGAGAAAAAAAATTATATGTAATAAAATTAGAAAATAATAATAATCATAATAACATCTGTAAAACAATTTTTTTGTGTAATATTGATAAAATTAATAATATTGGTTATATAAAAAACAAAAATTGTGTTGTTAAATTTTCGCCATTTTTTTTTTGCCTCGTGTTTTTCTTTGGGCAAGTATACCAGTTTGCTGTGGATATTTTTTATTATTTGCCGTGTTGTGCTGTTACCTGTGCCGGAGGACAAAACCAAAATATTGGTTATCGCCGGCTACAAGAATATTTAAAGCTAAGTGTGCACATCGGAGGCTAAAGATTTGTAAAAATATTGTATATCTGCGGCTAAAAAAATTTGAAAGTATCGCACATCGGCGTCAGGAGGGGAACAGGAGGTAATAATTGTTAATTATTTAATTTTTTATTGTAAGTTTTTTTTTTTTTTTTTAAATTGGGTGGATTACTGCAGCACTCAATGCCACAATGGGCCCACGGTGCAATACTCGGACAAACACTAATACTTACACATAAAAAACACCCAACCGTGATTTTTGGTCACCACCGGGAATCGAACCCGAGACCCTCGAATAACAAGGCAAGCACGCTACTTACCGTGCTATCGAGGGCGGTGTTATTGTAAGTTTATATTGTGGTGGTTGTTTTTCTCTTAGCCATGTCTCTTTCTCTCTCTCTTTTTCTGTCTCTCTCTCTCTCCCCACACACACATATTTTTTTATTCAACATTTTTTGAGTAAGGTTGTTGGGGCGATATTTATTTATATTTATTTATTTGTGAGTGAATTATTTAGTGATTAGATGGGGATACATTAAAGTGTTCCGTGTTGGGATGCTGAGCCGAGGGTAAGGTCCGACGAGTGGGTGCACGAGTTCGATGCTGTTGTTGATGTAGTTAAGGTAAGTTCTGCGGTTATTGAAGCTCCGGGGTATGCTTTGGAAATCCAATCCTACGACCAGTCCGGTGAGCCTAGCCAGCTACCCATGTCGCAGCCAAAGCCCCTATCCCGGAGAAAAATCTGTTTTCAGGATCGTTGCCTTCTCTGAGCCTCAGTGGCGGTAACTCTTCGGTTTTGAATCGTGTTACCGCCAGGCTCGAGACAAGGATTCCGCTACAGTGGCGCTCAAATTATTAAAGCAAACATCATTTACATCTTTAGTTGGCGAGAACTAAATCAACAACAATTTTTTGTTTTACCGCTTTTATTTTTGCTTTGCTTTGGCATATACATTCTGGTTATTTTCCGGCTTTGATGGCGCCGAATGAATGTGTCAAGGCAAATTATTACTATTTTTTGTCCCTAGAGTGGTGCCACTGAGACCTCTCTCTGTTTCCACTTCGGTGTTTGATTTCAGAGGAGGCTCAACCACACTACTCCGAGCATAAAGTTCAATTAATTTCAATTTTTATTTTTTATTCTTCCCGTCTGTCTTATTCAGTTTGCTGTTTTAGGAGCCTCTCTCTCGGATTCCACTTTAACTGTTGACTACCAAATAGTGGTTCCTATCCAGAATTTTTCGTTTATTCCATTTTTTTCGCTGGGTCACACTCAAATTAATTTCCCATTTTTGGTTTTGATTTTGGTTTGGGGGTGGCTTAGCAAACTAGTAATTTCACTTTCTTTTAGATTCAGTTGTGCATCGACTCGGCGTAGTCACCGTAGGCATCGGGCCTTGCTCCTGCAGCATCCTACATTTTTATTGTATTGAGAGAAAAGAAAATAGCAAAAGTTCATCGTTTAATCATATAAACATCATATAATTTATTGAAATTCGTATTAATAATTACACTAACTACTATTCGTATTTAATAATTAGTATTCTATCTGTACTTATTTTTCGTCGTTGCGTTCTTAATAATTTTTATTTTTTATAGTATTAAGAATCTGTTTGGTTAAACTAATTAACAAAAATATCCCATTACGGTTACCAAGTTCAATAGACATATCTTGTCATTCAAAACGTGCTATCTGATTTATCAATCAAGTTTTTGAATTCGGTGAAATTGGCCATTATTTAACATCATTAAAAATACGTCCTCCTAATCCATACGCCTAAATACCGAGATGGATTATCCATGTCCTGAAACCTGATGAAATCGAGGTTGCGAGTTTGAGGTGCGAGTTTATTAGTTCGGGGTCCTCTGAGGCTATTAACATTTTAAAGAATAAATTAATCGCAACCATTCCGGTGAGCCTAGCCAGCTACCCATGCCGCAGCCAATGCCCCTATCCCGGAGAAAACTCTGTGTTCGGGATCGTTGACTTCTCTGAGCCTCAGTGGCGGTAACTCTTCGGTTTTGACTCGTGTTACCGCCAGGCTCGCGAGACAAGAATTCCGCTACAAATTCTTCATCACCACAGATAGCTTCAACCACAAATTAAATAGTTATTTAATTTGTGCTTCAACTTTATCCTGTACATCTCTGCGTATTCCGAATTATGTGCTTCTACATGAGTGAGCTGAGCATTGACCATCTCGAATGTCAGTTCAGTATGATGGCAGAGCTCCTTGCTGCGTTTTAGGGCTCTTTCGAGGGCTTTCTGAAGCGACGTTTGTTTCACTCGTATGGTCATTTTGCACTGTCACTATATACCGAATACACTTTCCAGAACCAGGAAAGTGTATTCGGTAGCAGATTACCAATCCGGCTCGAAGGACCAATTTTGTTCGACACGAGGTAGAAATCACGAAATGACAAGTGCGAAGCGTATAATCTTGTTGTATTAAAACACACATTGTATTATTATTTATTGATATGTTGATTTTCCTTATAAGTTGGACCTCCGATTGAGTTATTTCTCTAGCGACGATCGTTCATGAAAAAGGGGGGAGAAAACTCTTGTCATCTTGGATGCTAACATTTTGGTGTTGCCCGATGAAGGTTGTTGCTCCGTGAGGTGTAGCACTCGACAGTATGCGATGTTGATTGTGTGATGGCGTCGACATCTATAGTAACACTTACGGAGTTTATGAAACTAGATATGGCTGCTGTTACAAAACTTTATTTTAAAAATGGTTTTTGATGCTACGAATTGGTTTTGTATTTGGAAAGGTTTTATTTGAACTATAAAACCAATAAAATATAATCAATCGTCACAAATCACTATACAAAGCGCTCATTTTATATTCTCTCATGTGAATTAGCAATAACTTTTAACCTTAAGAAATATACATTTTTCATGTTTTCTAATATTTCTGAGAAAAACAATAACAATCTCCAAAATGATAAATTACTATATGATTTGTCGAAACTTATTTACCTTTAAATTAGATTTTCCATTTTCGTAAATTTTCTCTACCACTTCTGATTATTAGAAAAATAAAATTAAACCCATATATAGCTTACGTGCCTAGAATCACCACCACCACACACAGTACGTATACACACGTCACAAATTATCTTGAAAAAATAAATTTAGAACGGTATATGTAATTCACGCATCACCTGCACTAGATTGATCATTTGTCATAAAATCAAGAGAAAAAATGAAACGGAAAATGAAAAAACCATATCTTACCGCACAATCAAAAACTACGTGAATATATTGTCTAAATAGAATTTATTTGAAATGGATCTAAACTCCTTTATATACAGCTATAGAGCTACTCGTCTTCAAATCAAAGAATTTATTGCTTTCAATTAAAAGAATAAAAAATAAAAGAACCTCGCAAGACGGTACACCGAATTCGCATAAAAAATATGTTTCATACACAAGATATATGTATGTAGTATTTCTACCGTGTATTTTTTAACCGATTTTCATGAATTTTCATTTTTTTCGATGTTGTTGTCTGCCTAAATACATCACAAAAATAAAATATTTATTTTATCTTATCTCATAAATAGATAAGATTTGTGTGGATTCCAACAATGACAAAACAATTTAATTTCGATTTGGAAGCTTTAAACAAAACTGTCATTTCTATGTTGTATTTTTACCGGTGATGTTTTTGTTTCTTTTTCATCTCTTTTTTTTCTGTGATTTCTTGATTGCGAACGCAAAATGGAAAATCATATCAACGCAATTTGAATTTTTTTAAAGGTGTGTGTATGTTTATTTTTAGAAAAGTCATTTTCCTACGAAAAACATAATTTATGTTTCTTTCCTAAAGGTATACAATGTAGTAGTTTTTTGTTATACGTATACATAAAGATTTTTGCAATCGTGGTAACGGAAAGATTAAATTTGATTATTGTTGTTGTTTGGGATTGAACATGAATAACGAATTTTATATATATACGTATTTTGTGTATACAACATACTGTTATATTCTTTGTGTTGCTTCAGAGATTTTGAAAATGTGATTACTGACGATCATCCAACGATGCTGATGATGATGAGGTTGTTGAAAGATACTTCCATGTTATATACGTTCATATACATATTTGTATGTATAATATGTTTTTTGGATTGTAATTCTCAAATTGGAATATAATTACCTTTTTGGGATTTGTGCTATGTTCATTGTGTAGGTCATTTATGTCAATCAGCGTTTGTCAAAACAAATATAATCAAAATGATTTATGAATGAAGTTTTTTCCGGCGGAAAATGTATACGAAATTATTATTTATGTGGTGTGATGGTAATTTTTGTCTCAAATCAAACACACATACCCATTAAAATCTTATTATGTTAAAAAATAACAAAAAATTATCGCAGTTACTTCCATTCCAGCCACCAAAAAAAATAATCACATTTCGACATTAAACTCCGAAATTGTATTATTTTTTTTCCATTTCATATATCATCACCCCCATCTCGTTATCGTACAATTTTTTTTCATATATACAAATTAATTAAAATGACTAAAAAAATCTTCGCTCACACACTAAAATATGACAATGGATTATGAAAATATTTAAGACAAGCAGATTGAATATTATCAAAATAAAAGAACTCCGAATATGATGTAAAATTAAATTAAAAACTCTACACTTGTCATAAACATAAATTTAATTTTTATTTTTATTTTTAAAATTAAAATTATCATAATTTTCAATTTTTTGTTTCTTCTCGTCAGACATGTACCAACGAAGACTAAAAGTATATAATTTTTTCTTTTTTGCTGCTAGACTGAATACAGTTATTTTGTGTATATTTTCTGCATGATGTGCTTGCCTGCTTTAGATGAGTATCTGGTGGAATATGAACATAATTTATATTCTCAAGTCAATAAACTGAAAAAAGTATTCGCTCGTATTTGTGAACATATTATTAATGAAACATTTGTTGTTGAATCAAGTTACATATAATAAATGGCATTACATTTTAATTGAATCAAAATAAATTCGGTGCGAAGCTGTTGAATTTTTTTGGTAAGCTTTTACAATTTATATGATCGTAAATGTTAATGTCGTTTTTTAACAAATATGATTTTATACTATTTACTTGTTCTGAAGCCAAAGAACTCTGAACTATGCCATAGTTTTCTTTGCATTTTATCTTCACACTGTCACCAGCTAAATCGTGAAGGCATGGTCCTGCGTTCGATTTCTGTCTATGACATCTGTACAACTTGACCCATAAACTTTCTACTCCACCGGAGATTCCAAGATGTATGATTTTCCTCGATCGTAAATCAGAAGATGAAATATCTGTTTTTTGTTCTTATTCTATGTTTATTCCCTTCATCCTATTACATATGTATGTGAACACAATCCAAATATTTAGTGCCTTGAAGGTGCATCAACCAAATCAGCCCGCCACAACGAAACCTAGCCCATAATTTATTAGAATATATTACAACAGGTGTAGATTTAATTACACTTGTCGTTCGAACCTACTGAAATTCAAAGAAAAACCCCAAAATGTTGATTAAAATCACCTGTAATAATTTATTACATCAGACCGCCATCATATCTGGTCACTGGTGTAATAAATTGTAATAAAATTGTAATAAATTATGGACTAGGTTTCTTTGTGGCGGGCTGATTTGGCTGGTGCGGCTTCAATGCACTCAAATATCTAACTTCTATGCTAAATTAATTTAAAGTTTACATTATTATTGTTAGTATGAGTAAAGTGATAAAAATATCAATTTTAGGCATCTCCAATTAGCAAAGCTAAAAACCGGAATCCTTATATCCTGCCTTAGTCTGTCTTTGACCTTTTATTTATATCATAAATTCTTGTTCCGGTTTTCATGAAGCAAAAGCATGCTAATATATCTTATAGTGATTCAAAGGAGAAATAAGATCGAAAATATTTAGTTCATTTAATTATGCGCGTTGAAGTGGATGGATGCGCGTTGTTCAATTCGTGTAAAATAAAATTTAGGTAAATAAAAATAAAAATTAGGTGATTTTAACATGTATACTATAAATAATAAATATAATATTTATTTATTTAAATTATAAGTATTACTTGTAAACATTAATTCTCATATTATTTCAATATACTTTACTATTAATATTTCGAATGAACGAACATACATAATACTGAAAAAATTGTTTTTCTCAAACAGGTACAGAACAGAACTAATCCGATTTTTTCATTTCGTGACTTGAACAGTATTAAGTTATCAGAGATATTTGGTAAAATATGTGATCATTTAAATTGGAATTTGGTTTATTCCTTTAATAAACCCACTGATAACGTTGACTATCTGGCCAAATTAATTAAGAATTTATTCGAGGAATTTATTCCAATCAGAACTGGATAGTCAAATCAAAATAGCCACCTTCGAACTACCAATATTATCATTCGCGCTAAAAAAAAATATTTTCCTGTTTTAAATCCTTCTCTACCTGTTAAAGTATTCTGGAAAAACTTTAAATTTGATGGTGTAAAACCATGACCCCAATTTTCACCGAATGATTTTAATGATCATTTTTCAGATAACAGTGCAGGTACTGCCGAGTCAGTTATTTTTGATGATTAGCAGTTCGTTTGAGGGTAACTTTAGTTTTAAAAACATTAATATCGTTGATCTTATGTACGGTTTTGATTCAATTAAATGCAATACTAGAGGCATTGACGAATTACCTATTCAATTAGTAAACTAATTTTACCTCGGATTAATTGTTATTTATTGCATGTTTTTATTAGTTTAATTACGTTTTCTATTTTTCTATCGATGTGGAAGCATTCTCTAATAGTGTCCATTCCCAAGAAGAAAATGCATTCACCTTTATCGAATTTTCGACCTGTCAGTCTACTCCCGCTTTTATCTAAACCACCGATATTGTCTTATGTTGAATCAGAATTTTTTTTTTTTTTTTTTGCTTTATTGGTTAATGCTCATCTGATAGTCAATTAAATGACTGTAGTAGACCGAGCAAATAGCGCAGTGGTTAAAGCGGGATCGGGAGATACCGGGTTCGAATCTAAACAGAGGCGGGGGATGCAAAAGGGATTTTTCATCTCCCGATTACAATCGGTGATTAAATTGAAAACATCTATGACCCTCTGTTGGAATGTAGAACTCATGGGCCGACCCATCTTCCATGTCACTGTACAGGTGACATGGAGCTATGCAATGCGCGGGTGGTATACTGTACTTGTGTGAATGGGATGAATGAATGGATTGAATGAATGTTGTGTGAATGTAAGGTAAGGCTATGGACCATAAAAGTGTCTATGCCAAGTCCTTTTTTAAAAAAAAAAAAAAAATGACTGTAGTAGGAAAGTATAAATACATTAAATATACATAGTGTTTACAAATATGTTGTCTTATTATAATGTAACATTTTAATTAGGTAATGGAATATTTTTTCCTGTTTATTGTTTTAATTTTAAATATTAAATTTTTTAACTTTAAATGTTCAATTAAAGAAATATCCTTTAATCCACTCTGAAAATAGAAAATTTTTTAGTTTATTCTTAAATTGTTCCAGCTTAATGGTGTGCTTAATGTCCGTTGGCAAACTGTTGAAATGTTGAAGTCTTTTTATAAAAATATTTCTATATGACCTATTAGTTGTATATGATTGTATAAAATAATTTGATTGTCTACGAGTATGATACGCGTGAATCTGGTTTACTCATATTAAATCTACATTACACTTAATAAGATTCATATTAATTTTTTTAATAAAAATAATGCTTTCATAAATGCAAAGTAGCGGTAAAGGTAAGATTTTCGATGAATATGGGTTTTTCGATGGAGTAAGCCATGGTAACTGCAATATTATTTTTAGTGACTTGTTTTGAAGAATCCTTAAAGGTTCTATTATATAATTTGCACCAGTGGCCGAGATTGTATTCATATAGCAAAGTGTGAATGAACATGAGCAAAATAAAGCATAAATGCGCACTTCAAATCAATGAATAGACGGATCCGTTTATCCCACGTATCCCACGGATCCCACGTAAGACCAGAATCAATGATAACTCCAAAATATTTAACATCTGAAATTTCTTTAATTTTAGTATTATTAAATAAGAAATAATTTGGTAGATAGCGCAGTGGTTAAAGCTGCGACGTTTGGATCGGGAGGTACCGGGTTCGAATCCCAACAGAGGCGGAATGCACAAGGGATTTTTCATCTCCCGATTACGATCGGTGATTAAATTGAAAACATCTATGACCCTCTGTTGGAATGTAGAACTCATGGGCCGACCCATCTTCCATGTCACTGTACAGGGTGACATGGAGCTATGCAATGCGCAGGTGGTATACTGTACTTGTGTGAATGGGATGAATGAATGGGTTGAATGAATGTTTGTGTGAATGTAAGGTAAGGCTATGGACCGTAAAAGTGTCTATGCCAAGTCCTTTTTAAAAAAAAAAAAAAAAAAAACCCGTCGTCTGATTTACTTTTAGATTGAAACATAATATAATTGGTATTAGATTGGTTAATAATTCTCAGCTGGTGAGCTATTAAAAAGTTGTTAATTCTACTCAAATCCAAATTCATATATTCAAGTAACTTTGAACGAGAGCTTGATTTTTAGATAACTATAGCATCATCTGCATACATCTGCATAGAATCTTCTATCAATGTACCAATCTGCATATAGACGTAATTATAGTACCAGCACTGGTTTACTTCAAATAAATAACGACATTCGTAGACCTCTTGACAATGGTAATATGTGCAATCTGGTTCTGCTCGATTTCAGTAAAGCCTTTGACAAAATTGATCATTCAATTTTGATTTAAAGACTTCACTATACAATTTCAAATTCCTTCCACATTTGCAGTACTCAACGTGATGTTCCACAGGGATCAGTGCTAGGTTTATGATGTACATAAATGTAGGTAGCCACAGTTATAACTCGTTGTAAATATCTTCATTTTGCAGATGAACTATAATAATTCCGAAATTGACCTGATTTCAACATGGTCACTAAACAATCCAATTTCACTAAACAATATAATGGAACTCAACAGTGGGGAGGCGAAGTGCATCATTATATCTTCTACAACTGAACTTACACATCATATACCTAAAATGGTGCCCAAGATAGTGGCTGGAATTATCTTATTGACACCATTTGCAATAGAGTAATTCTTTTATTAAAAATGCTGTGGTCAACTTCGAAATGCTTTAAAACAATAAACGTAGGCTCCAATTTGTCAAATCTTCACTATAGATATATAGGTTTTTTGAATTAAAAATGAAATATTTCAATGTATTTCAAATGATATTCAATTTCTTGTTTGATATATATTTATGGAGAAAATATGATTACGTCTTCAATTTTACTAATTCATTGTTTGGTTGTTTTTTTGAGCAGTTGTCGAGTTTCTAATATGTTTATACATTTTATAATTTTTAAAGCGCATCAACAGCCTACTTATATTATTGATAAATTTGTTACTTCCTCAAATTCTCGCAATCAACTCTTGCCACTCGCTTTTAACAGGATTGGACTGATGAACTCTTCGTTTGTCGTGAGACGAGTTAGCATATAAAATTCTTTGAATGTTAATATCAGCTTAAGTTGTGTTTCGGAGAGAATAATTGCACACATAGGAAATAAAATAAAATTATTATAAAATAAATAAATAAAAATTTGTATGGAATGTAGAAAACAATTGGTTATTTACTGTAATAAGTTCGAAAGGATTTCAACCATTTATTTGATAAATATTATGTAAGTAATTATGTGCGAATTGGTTTTTTTAATGAATGTCTCTAAATTTAAAAATCATTTTTTATTTAAAATACTAAATTTTTACTAAGTGTCAACTAACGCGAAGACTTAATTTTTGACGTAATTAGGAAATGAATAAAAAAATTTAAAACATAAAATAAAGATTAAAAGCTAATATGCACAATGTATGTGATCTTATCCAAAAAGTAAAATGATTATTTAACTCTAGCATAGCCATTTCGTTAATCCCTTCGTTAACTATAGTTTATGTTCATCTTTAGAACTGGCTAAATATAGATTTGTGTATCTATAGATATTCAGCATCTGGTTAACACACAGCAAATTTAATAATTATTATATTGGTTACCCAGGAATATTATCCGAAATAAATTATGAGTTATCAGAGAGAAACTCAATTTTTTACTGTGTTATTTGAAAAAATAAAAAAATTGACACGTGCTAATCAGTATTATATTCGTTTATATTCATACGTATAGGTATGTAAGCCTACAGCGCTTGAGTATCAAATGATTTTAATTGTGTTGTAACTGAATTTATATTTTTATTATAAACTAGACACAAACTAGATGGTATATGAGTTATACTCTCTATATTAGATAGATTGTACGCATATATATATAAAAAGTCATTAAGTTTATCATACATCAATTTAAGTTTATGCCAAGCTTTTCACATTTACCATACAACATGTTGCCGTTTTTTATACTCTTTAACTATACAGTCTACACATTTATACACACATATATTTTTTTTTATAACTAAACACAAATTTGATTTTGATTTATTAAAATATTTTGTATAGTTGTTGTTGTGGTTGCTGTTGATAAAATGGATGTTATCTATCAATTTTCTCCAGCCAGTAACAGCAGAGTGTATCATACACCACACACATATTGCACAATACACAGAATAAAACATTTCTTTTTTACAAGATTTGTGGCTTGGTTCAATGATTCTGCGACACATCACATATTTGCTACTTAATATAGACAGTAGTTTAGTATTGTACATACTTTATGTTTTTATACTGATGGCAATGTGTACATAATGTACTGTGTGTTATCACACTGACACATAATACAAACAAAACATTTATATAAAAATCAACAATACGGTGCGATAGTATGTATGCATATATGTACATAATATAAATCTGCAAACTCTTAACAATATATATAAATGTATGTATTCATATACGAGTACATGTATTTTGAAACATTGTATAAATGAAGACAAAGAAATTCACTTGATTAAACAGACATGTGTCCCGTTTACATATACACATATGTCCTTACGATAAATTCGCGCGAGTCAATGTAACACGTATGTGATAGACGGCCATTTTTCAAAACACCCTCTATAGTAAAATACCTAATACTTACCAAAAATTCAACATAAATGCAAGTCACGTATGGAATGTTTTGGGCTTAGTAACAAAGCTTTTTATATTATCTCCACAGAAACGAAAATGTATACGAAACGAAATGCATTAACTCAAATAAACTATTTTTTGGTGAAGTAACACCCTCCAATATAATATAATGCTGTTTTTTTATATACGTACATATTCTTGCTATATTTTCGATGAATTCTAATCATGAAAACTAAATAAATCTTATTGGAAATCCATTAAAAAATTTTTTTTTGTTATTTTTTCGCAATAGTCCCAGTTCCACCTCGAAATAAATACTTATATAAATTATAGTAAATAATACGGTTTTGGTATGGAAAGAGAGCAAATAAATATCACAACATAAATCTAAGTATAATCTTTAAGTTTATAATAAGACGATAAAGTATTTTGGCGAAATTATTATTATTGAAATATATTCGTAGAAATTTATAAGTTTAGTTTGTAAAGAACAAAAATAAGAAGATAAATAGCAATATTAGAATTATGGTGCCAACCAAGTCTTTTGGAGGAGGAATAGTTTTTCGATTTTTGTTAAAGGCAGTATATAATTGTTACAATATATGCAGTCAGTCTATCACATACACATCCACAAAAATGACAAAAATGGTTTATAATTATAATTCTGTAAGGAAGTAGTTCTGTAGGCACCAGCTTTGACACTTATACAGTACCAACTCAATCTATACAGCTCTCCACAAATTCACACCGAACTCAACATAATCCAGTCATATAAACTGAATATAAATTAAACCATTTTAAAAAAACATTATAAACAATATTCAATTGAAAAAGGTTATATGTAACATATGTGTTTCGATCTTCCCGTCTTAAATTGATTTCATATTGTGCAAACATAAATCAAACTGTTTTTCTTTTATATCCTGCTGCTATTCCTTCTGTATACGTAAATAATTATCCAATTTTCTCTGTATTGTCTTGGTTGGAACATAGAAAATATGGATTGTGTCGAAATATCGCATTCTAAATACCGTGTTTAAAAATATTGCAAAAAGGGTATTAGTTTTAAGCGAGACTTTTTATTGACAATTTTAAGTTATAATGTTAGAGTTAGACAATAACAGACAAATTATTACGGTATTTGTTTAATTATAAATAAATGTAAGATAATACGAGTATATTCCCATACCAGCTTAGCGATTTATTTTTTAAAATGAATCCATTTTCATTTGAATTGTGTATAGTTGATGTCGTTTGTAGAGTATTGATAAAAAGTTAATATTTATGAAGGACTATCTTCTTATTAAATAAATAGCAAAAGTGATCAAATTTTGAGAACAGCATACCATGCAATTTTGTTGAACTAATATACATTTTATAGAATATATGTAGAGATTCTACAGATAGATATTCCAAATTATCCAAAATTACCTAGTAAGATTCTGCTTTTTGCAATTAAAGATACTTGATAGTTTGTAACGGTTGCCAACCGTTATCACCCTGTCCCATACAACTTAATACATAAACACAATTTTGAGGCCAATACCTCCACTTTATTTTGTTGACAAAATATTGTGTAAAAATAAAACAAATTCATAGTGTGTTATTCACCTGTGGAAATACGCACACCCAGCAAAATCGGTAACAATTATAATATAACTTTACATTATAAATTTATTGTTTTTGTAACCTAAACAATTTCTTTTACAACGTTTTCGCAACGTGTTTTTCAATTTTTTTAACCACAGGTTTAATGACGTCCAGGGTTTTTGATAGAGTGCATTTTTATGCGTTTTCTTTTATTTTTCCTCTCACTCTACCAATCCACCAAATTAGTATAAATAGTAAAAAATATTCTTACTTAGCGAGGAGTTGAATTTTGTCCGTGCCACTACAACCAATGACCAATGTAACCCCTACCGATTTGACCTTCAGACTAATTCCGTGGACAATTTCTGTATGTAGCTGGGGCCGAAGTAATATTAGCTCTACGTCATAGGGTAGCACCTAACAGATATCACTCCAAGTGCCTTAGTTACAAGTTTAAGAATTAATATTTCTCAACGGATTATAAGGTGTGAAGAAATTTCGCACTCTATACTGAAATTAAAAGAAATAGTTAATGGTATAGCGCTCCAATATTTGAAATCCTAAAATAATTTTATTTCATATAGAAACAAAAATCAAAAAATACACTGTAAAATGTATAAGTTCCAACACATATGTAATTAAAACTGAACTTATTCTTCTTATAAAATTTACCATAAGTTAATTAAACATAATTTTCCAACTAAACGAAAATTATGTTTGATTAAATTATTTTAAATTGGATAAGTAATATCAACAAGCCTCGTTTCCATTAATCAAGTTAATTAACCTCAAGTCATTGAATAAAACTAACTTTAAATCACTACTGAAGTATTGTTATTGAAAACGGCATCGAATGAGATCAGGAATTTCTGTAATAAGAATAGAAATTGCAAAAAAATTGCTGAATACATTGAATAAATCTAAACATGCCAGTTGAGTCAGAAAGTGAATTGACAGGTTAGATCGCTTCTACTTAAAGAGTTGGCAATAAATAAAATAAAATGAAATGTAAATCAAAAAGAAATATGTTGTACATTATTTCATTTTTTTATTTTTTTTATTTATTATTACTCTTTTGCAGCACTGCAAAATGTATTTATTTTTGTTATATTGGTATACACATGCACTCGGATAGTTTTTTTGAACTCTTTTGAAATTATTTTGCACTTTACTTGGAAATATAAATATTTTCTATCGATACAATAAAAAGTAAAATCATCATTTCAAAATTAATGCAAAACAAATTATAATAAATATAATACAATAGATGTTGTTTGGTAAATTAGTAGACTTTTATTTATCAATCTATAAGGTTTCTAAATAATATATTGAAAATATTTATCGGCGTCTCGTTTTTTCGGAAAATCGTTAGTTTAACATAGAAACGCTTATTATATAGAGACGGTGGCTAGAAGGACATGGTGTATTTTTTAGTATACCTTACAAAATTGAAACACATAAATAATTCAAAATAAAAAAGGAAATTTGAATTTATTTATATGTCACTGATATACTACTGAAGTTAGCAGAAAAATGTTGAGCAAAAAAAAATCTGCATTATCGACATACCTATATGGTTCAGTAGAAAAATTTCAGTAGACATTTTCCAGCTGAAAAAATACACATTTTCGACATAATTCATAATTATATATTTATTTGTTTGAAATTGCAATTACTTTAGAAACTAAAATTATTTTTTTTATAAAAATATTTTTGTGATTTTCTTTTGTCATTCAAATTAATTTATAGAATTACACACTCCACCCATTTATAATTTGTCGTGTAAGCGGGAAATCAATTTAGATTAAGACATAGGTAGAGATGTTCCATTATGCATATCTGGACAAATGTTTATGCCGCATATCTGGTAAATTATGTGTGGGATCAGGTTGAAAATAATTAAATTCCCCATCCATCTTTTATTCATATGAAATGGCCGATATCCAAAAATTCGGGTAGCTAGCACTTTTGATTTGTCGTGTTACCTGACTATTAGTTTGGGTTGCTATCGCAATAGAGAAGTTCTTTGATTCGTATTAAGTTATATTTTATGTGGGGTCAGGTTAAAAATATTTAAATTCCCCACCCATCTTTTATTCGTATGAAATGGCCCATATTCAAAAATTCGAGTAGCTGGCACTATTGATTTGTCGTGTTACCTGGCTATTAGACTGCTATCCCAATAGAATTCGTATCAGGTCATATTTTATGTGAGATCAGATTAAAAATAATTAAATTCCCCACCCATTATTTATTCGTATGAAATGGCCCATATTTAAAAATTTTGCATATGAGCTAATTCATATGAATATAAAAAGAAAAAGATGGGTGAGTATTTTAATTATTTTTAACCTGATCCCACATATGACCTGATATGAAGCATAGAAGTTGTCTGTTATGATGATAACCCAAACTAATAGGCCGGTGAAACGACAAGTCTAAAGTGACGGCTACCCGAATTTTATTATATGGGACATTTCGTGATAGTAAAAGATGAATTATTTTTCATTAATCTTGTTTTTACATTTTAAAATTTTTTGAAATATAATTGAAATTAATAATTTGACATCTTACAAAAAATTTTAATTCAAAAATATAAATTACATTTTAATTTTGCATTTAAAAATTCTTTTGTGGAATTTTTTTGCTAACTTCAGTAAGGTGTCACGATGTGTTTTATTAAATTGCATTTTAATTTTGGGAAATAAAACTGAACCCAGCGGAAACAAACAACTTTATGAACATCTGAACTGATTCAGACAACCAATTTTAACAATGATAAAATTAGAAATATTATTACACTATTAACCAAGTGGTGGTAACAGTCGAATATTCCTATAGTACGTATGTTTCGTTTTCCAAACTTGAGGTAATTTTTTAGCGATTATGAGGCCATGCGGTCATTATTATTATGAAAGTAAGTAACCTTAAAAAACACAAGTGTATTTTATAACACAAATATAAAAATTATGCGTATCATACTATAATTATGTTTATATACATTCATATTTGTTTAAATTAAATTGAATCATCAAAGTCAATATAAATTATATCATATCTAGCCAGATTTAATTATATATCTTGATTATTCGACTCTATTTTATGTATCAATTTTAATATTCCACACAGTATACACTATACACCTCTACGTACATGAATATAATAGTTGAAAGAACTTATACTTTAACTGAAATTTCAAACTTATTTGAAAGTATATTTCAAGTCAAGTAAAATACACGTTCGCATTGGTCATGTCGTTTCAAGTTATTTGAGTTCGTCTATCTTGATTAATGAGAATAAGGCCTTAAACAAATACAAAATTTGTATGTTCAGTTTTGTAGAAGAGATAAGTGTGAGAGTAATTATTTTAATATGAGTGAAAATTACAATAACTATTGTAAATTTAAAGTAGCACAAAACAAAAGTAGAATTAAGAAGAAAATAAATTGTCGAGTTGTTGTGGAAGTTTCATGTGTTATTTTGTTTTTAATTATTTGGTGTTCTTACTGGTTTTAAGTTTTGGTTCATATTTATATTCTTCCATTGCATTAAGCAATTCATTTTCATTTATGGTGAATCTAGAACTATTAAATATGTTTTGCATTAAAGTTCCCACTTATATTGAATCACCTTCCAACATATTTTAGTAATTCAATATATTGATGTTTATTAATGTAGCTTGTATTTTTTTTTTTGTTTCATACCCTGATTCTTCGTTGTGAGATATATTTTCTTTAATTTTCACTACACTTTCACATTTAGCCGAGTTTTGAGGTAGAATAGTGTTATATAGTTTGTAGCCTCTGAATGTATGGTTGTCTTGCGAAATGAGTAATTTGCGCTTTACAGTTCAGGTTATTACTTTCTGTTATCATACTTTCTAGCTTCCAAAAATTATGAAGATTTTTGACCATTACTTTAAGGGGTCTTCTTTGGCATTTAGTTAACTGAGTTGCTACTTAACATCTTCAACTGTGATCTATCTTTTCAAATCTATGTTGTGTACATCAAAAAGCCATTCCTAGGATTTTATCCCTTCAATAACTATTGGAGATGGAGCAGGTGGCTTCTTAATATTTTGTTGTTTTAGGTTTTTATGCGTTAATTTATTTGAATTTGTAATAATAGGTGGTGTAAGAGTTTCTGTTAATTAAGAATTACTCTTCGTCCGTAGAATAAATCTTAGGTTTAGCTTGTTTTTGCTTTCCGTTTGTATTTTCATTCTCCACATTGTGTTGTTTTTTTTTTGTATATTTTACATCTCATGTGTTAAGAATGAAATTTGATGTTGTAGTTGTCTGATTAAATTAACTCATTCCAACCTTTTTATTTTGACGGGCTCACCATGCTGCGTATACCTCTTGTTCTCTCTTATAGCTTGGCTAGTATATACCAGTTCATTTATTTGTTGATGCACCTCAACGTCGCTTGATGTATTATTGTATTTAGATCATTTCTACCAAAGGGATTTCTAGGTCTCTGAGGAGATCTTATGGTTCTAAATTACTTTATGAGAGACTATTAAATTATAATGGTACACTGTGTTAAAAATATATTGATTAACATTGTATATGGCATTAATAAATTATTAGATCAACCAGTACTTCAAATATATATTATCGGTTTTATATATAATTTTTTAATTTAATTTATTTATGTAAATTTACTGATAAAAACCTAAATTATTTATCAGAAGGAAAGTATCACAATTAGTACAGCCATCTTATCAAATTCAAAAATATCAACCAATCTGTAGAGATTATTGAATTTTGTTAAGTAAAAAATGTATAGTCAGACTATTACCCAAAAGAATTAAACTTTTTATCAATTATCAAGTTTGGCTTTTAGATAATCATAATATTTCTTAAAAAGCGTTACAGTACATTGTAATTCAATAACAATGATAAATATTTAATAGCCAGCTTACGGAATTCCTGGTACCTTATGTTGCATCGTCGCATAATTGAGTTTAATAAA
The DNA here is from genome assembly GCA_951394425.1 of Tipula unca. Classification (NCBI taxonomy): domain Eukaryota; kingdom Metazoa; phylum Arthropoda; class Insecta; order Diptera; family Tipulidae; genus Tipula; species Tipula unca. The sequence continues at coordinate 103,189,447 of OX596381.1, forward strand.
TAATTTGTTAACTATACCCTACTCCTCATAGTAAATGAAATTTTTATATACAATATCACTGATAAAATCTCAAAAAATATAAACTTAAACGATGCAGCATAATCAATTATTCTAATTCGCATAAATAAATTTCTAGTTGTCTTACGTGCTATATTTTATTAAATTGCCATTATCAGTTACCATATCATATCAACCTCAAAATTAAAAAAAATTATTTAATTTTTAAATTATTAATATTAATTTTGGATTAATCCGATATAATTTCTACTTTTCGTTATTATGATCTAGGACCAACTATAGGCAACCTAAAATTCGGTCATTTGAAATGCGAGATATTGTTACAATCCCATAATATTTTGTGCAAAATAGCACTTTTTAATGCTTTCCAATTGATATTTATTAGAATTTTTATTATTTTAAATAAAATAAATCAAAAAAGATGTAATATTTATGTTTTCTTATTGCTCGTCTCTCTCTATACCACCACCTATAGTAAACATATAGCTATGTACTTGTACTCGTATATACTTTTCAAAGATATACGAAAAATATTATTACAAAATGCACCGAACCGTGAAATAGGAGTTTTATCCATAAAATGTTTATTGAATATCAAGCTCATAAAATTGAATAGAGTTATGCAAAATACTTATAGATAACATCGTTCTTTTCACCATAAAATCTACTATAGATATGGGCATAAAATGTATTTTAAGTAAATTAAATTTCTCCTATGGTTGCAGTTGTTTTTATTTTTAAATAGAATTACAAGATTGATGATTGTATTAATCAAAAATCCATTAAATTAGTAAATCAATCAATAAATTTAAACTCCATTAGAAAGATGGAATACATTTATCCCAATATTTATCATATACCGTATTATAAAGATACGAGTACCTACATATTATGAATTTTACTGTATGTACAGGAACAAATATTGAAAAATAAAAATTGAAATTTAAATAATGGAAAATTTAAATAAATAAATTTATGTACTTTTAATGCCAAAATAAAAAACATATACATAGGTTAGTGATATGTGTATGTATATGCGAGTATATATATATATATATATATATATATATATATATATATATATATATATATATATATATATATATATATATATATATATATATATATATATATATATATATATATATATATATATATATATGTATATATATACTATGTATAAATATTCTATTAAAATGTGATAGATTACAGTATTTTATAATTCATAAAGAATTTTCCCATAAAGGATCCCATATATAGACTTTCAATATTAGTGTGGTATAATATGTCTACTTAAAAATGACTGATATGATGTGTTGAGGTCAATAAATCAAGTGATTTATCATCCACAGTCGGTTCGAGATGTGACTATTTATTTTAATAAATTGTTTTATTTTAAACGAAATTAAGTAAGTGATTTTAGAGGCATATACATATACTGATACTTTTATTTCTGTTTAAGAAAGGTATTTTAAATAACCTTAGATTAGAGTAGATAAATTGCTTGGTAAGAATAAATCTCAGAATAATTAATAAATAATCTTAAAGCTCATCATTTGTACTCGTATATAACCATTAAAACTGAATCGTTATTCTATTTGCCATTTTGGCGTGGTTCATATTCTTGATAACGTGATCAGTTTAAGGCAATTCTAAGTCACTTTTAAAATATGTGAATATGGATGAAAAAAGATGCGCTAAGGAGCAATTAGCTTATTTATATTTGTTTTATAATTTTATAATGCTAACAACTTCAGAAAATTCAAATAATAGATATGTTGTTTTCTATAGCACAATTTATTTAACGCCAAGAATATTTAAAGTTTAAATTAACCAATACTTACTTTACTCTATAATATTATAATAATTATTAATCACTTAACTACTTCACAATAATATCTAATATAAGTTATTATTTATATTTATGAACATGATTACTATCGGAAAGTTTGGACAGTGGGACATCGATTTTTGAGGATCCAGATTTCTATATTTCGTATGTATTTTAATGCCTGTATGATTACTATTTTTTTAAACATGTATGAATGTAAAAAATTCATGGATACCGCAGATAATTTTAATATGTACTTCAAAACACTCTCGACTGCTCTGTTGAAAATCTTCGTCCTAACCTATTCAACTGGATTTGATAACCTTTACCTGATGAGCATGATGAGTTGAAAATATGTGTTTACTTATTAACAATGTACGAAAAATTCCGTGAAGAAACACTGTAAAATTTAAATAGTTTTATCATTAACTGATGATCATATTATAATCGATGTTGATAATGTGGAATATATATCAGCATAATCCATAATTAATTGGAGTGATATGAAATATTTAAATCAATTTCAATTTTCACATTAATTACTTTGTGAAGTTATTAATACATTATGACTTACTTCATTTTATAAAGTATATAATTGAAAGACATTTTGAAATCATTACATCTTTTGGCCCGCTGATCATGGATATAATTATGTACCTATTTGTATATCCTAATTGACAGAAAAATATTGTCGTAATTTTTTTTTAATAGAAACCGAAAAAGTTATTTTCGATCAAAAGATTTAATTATTATTATTATTAATTTGGGCATTTTGAAGATAGCGATTATTTCGTATAGATTGAGTCTTTGCAAGCGACATCTTTCAAAATTATATAAATAGATATTAAAAACGGGGTTTTCAGATATATTAGGTCCGTTAATCCTCCAAGAACATAAGAAGTAAACCTGAGTTTTAATTTCTACTCTCATTTTGGTTGTGTTTTAAATACTACTTTGTATCCAAAGTTCCGAAATTTTTTTTGATACTAGCAAAAGTTCAGCAAATGAACTGTCATTTTCACATAACATTATTTTGACTACTTATTTAAAAAAAATTAGCATTTTTAATTTAGTTTATAAATAGAGTACATACTGGTAAACGGTATGTCAATGTAGAATCTTTTATTATTTGGTTTTTTTAATTTCTATATTGAAACTAGATTTTGACAAACATTTGAAAGGAATTGAATTACTTTACATATAATAAAAATTTGTATTTGTTTGCAAAAAATATACAAACACCTTCCTTCTATATATAGTCTCATAAACCTATATCAATTAAGTATACTGAAAGCAAACAAAATATGCAACAAACCATGTTATAAAATCAACCCTTAAAAACCATAACCATAAATACACTACCTCTTGTTATGGACACTCAATAATTTATGATATTTATTCTCACATGAAATGACACAACCAAAATATCGATCTCCTATTTATTTTCGGTCGTCCGGTCGGTGCCCGTATTTTGTGGTGTGGGAAGTCAAATATTCTGTCCAAAAACTATAAAATATATTTAAATGAAATTACATCCCACTCGACCATAACATCCTGTATTATGTATTATATACACTATTGTCAAATGGAAGATGCAATTTTTGTTTTTTTATGTTAATATCGATTTTAAATTAATGTAATTTGAAGTATGGTGTGGCTTTTTAAATGAATTTATAGTGAAAATCAAATATGTAGCCATAATGGCTTTTGAATTTCTGTATATCCATAAGGGACAGCTGGAAAAATTCATATATATTTTAATCCAGAAAAAATGAAATGAAAACCTAAATATAATGTACTTTATAAATTGAAGGTAGCGATAAAATTCCCTTTGGATCTATATACAACACAACGAATTTTTTTTTTTTTTTTTCGATGACATGAGAAATTTTTGGGGATCACAAATATGTTTATGACATTATTATATATATAAGGGGAATAAGGGGTGTGGCAATAGCACAACATAATATTTATAAGATGTGTGGAATTTACGTGTGTATGTATGTATGTTAGTATGCTCTTTAGTTCGAAATATGATTAGAAAATGATAAACGTAGAAATGTATAAATTTTGTACGTGGTTTTTCTGTCGATAGAATAGGGTAGAGGTAAATAGCTTTCCCATTTGGGGATTATACTATTAAATTATTTCGAACATACATAAAACATAAAAGCAGCTTTTTTGGTGTATTTTGTTTTAGGTTTCCGTAAATTTTATTATTATACTGTGGCGGGTATATTAATATAACGCACATAAATGAATGATGATTCGAAAATAATTTAATTAATTATTAATATATATGCTGCCGCGCTCAAATTCCCGAAAACACCAAAAAAAGCGAAAAAATGAAATCAAAATTAATATTAAAAGCGAAATCATGTAAATTTTTGATAAAATTAAACCCGAATGTATGTGTGTGCCACAAATTTGTTGGATTTGAATTTTTTGAAACTAGGGAGTATAATTATACTTATATGCGGCGTTGGGATTAGTATAATGGAGCTGATATTTTTAGAAAGCTGGGTAGAACAAAATTTATTAGATATACCAAAACATAATTCATATACAAATTATAAATCCGTACATTTTATAATAATTATAATATTCATCAAAAAAATTAAAGCCGCCATTTAATGAATCCTGACAGTCTGACACCAGTCGTATTATAAATATATTTAAGGCCGTGAAATATTGTAATATTTACAAAGTTCGTGGTATTATGGTTGTTGTAATTTTTTAGGTTGCAAATTATAACAAATCCTCTATTTAATGAATTATATTGATTTAAGCGCACACATTTGAAACTATCTCGTTCTCATCAATATTCCTTCAAATTCATTTGATTTGAACATAATATATTAAAAATCAAATATGTATACTAGTTATTTCAAATTCGATAACTAAAATAAACATACATACACATATGTAATTAAGTATAAGTTGAACGGCTTAAATAATATTATTGTTAAATTGAATTCAAACATCTTGCAGTTTAGCGAAAGGAATATTAATATGACATAAGTATAAAACGAGTGCATGCTTACTAATACGACGGTTGAGTTTTGAGTGAAATTTGTATATTTAGAGTATGTTTACGAATTATATTATTTTAAATGTAATACACTCTCTAAAACTATTTAGCTTCAAATAAGTTTTAATTTCAGTCAAAATTGTATGCTTTGTCTCAACATTTACTAGAATTAATTAAAACAGTTTTAAAGGCCATTACTGGCCCCTTACTGAGTCAACAATTTGGCTCCAGTGGTTTCGATCCCGAGCATGGTCTTCATACTGTCTAAGACAATCTGAGGAGGCCAAGTCGTTCTCTACACCGTGGAGCCATCGTCGCCTGCAACGACCTCTGCGCCTACCATATGGTGGCTCCTTTCAGAGATCGCTGCACAATTCGTTCCGGATCAGCACGCAGAACGTGCCCGAGCCAGCGTACTCGCTGAGATCTTACTTCATGTACAATATCGGGGATCTTCATCAGAATAGATTTACTAGAATAGATTTTAAATAAATTCATGAATTAGTTTTTTTTAAATTAAAATCGATTACCACGTTAAGATTTTATCATTTATTCAAAATTTTGTAGTAAAAAGCTTTCTAAAAAGCCCTTTTTGACTTGAACGTCTAGAATACTCATGCGGGTAGATATTATGATACAGTTTTTAAATAAGAATAAAGTCTATTTCATTTGGTAAGAGGTTAGGTAGTAGGTTTAATTCAATCGATTACATAAGGTAATTATAGACATTCCGTTATCTTTTTTCTACCATTTAGTTGATAACATATGGGTTCTTTTGGCATCAAATTCAACTATATATTTTTTCTATAATTTCAATTCGTGTTAAGAGATTGTGTAGAGGTTTCGGTCCAGTTAACCGAAGATTCTATCATATACCTTTTCTGGTGTTTGTGTGTGCACGAAAATAATATTTTATTGTAGTAACAGATTTATTAATATATTTAGGATATAAGATAAACATTGGATATTATTCGCTAAACTATCTTCCTCGGGAACGAATATCGTTGAATATAATAATCGAATGTATCCTAACGGATCAAACGGACGATTCACTCAAGTGAAATTTGTCGACTAATTTTCGATTTTTTTGTGACTATTTTAATATTTTTAAAGAAATATTCAAAACAGTTCTGTAAAAATTATAAATTGTATTATTTGTACGTAACGGTTAGCCAACCAGAGCTAATAAATTTCTCGAGTTGAAACAATCAAACAAATTGTTAATAAATCATCAATGGGAAATCGGTATTGACATGCTGGTCAAAAATTTCTAGAGATACATATATGTAGTTCTAACTGAACTAGCTACAATGTTGCTTAATTATTCAGCAGCATGTTTCATACTCATTTTTTGAATACCAGGCTGAACTAATTTTTAGCTACTTTGTGTATCTGTTTTATGAGTATCTGTTTTAGCTACTTTTTGTATTTGTTCCAAAAATGGAACATGTTTGTTTTCATGCTTAGTCACTAATGTACAATAAATTTATTATTATATCATTTCATTATGATCACAGACAATTTTATAAATTTTTAATTTTAATTCATTCATTATTATCCGTGCAAATTAATAGGTAATTTGACCAATGTTCCTTAAAAATAATTAACTTTAATAATTAAAGTTTAGTATTTAATGGTACAACCTTTATATTTAATCACCACATTATATTGCCACCTCATGGAATTAAGAAGTTTATGTCACTTTTCAACTAGGATCTTCCATCAACCGTTTTGTACATTTCCCAAAACTCACGTTTAATGTTTTTACCTAAGAATCACAGGGTAATCCGCGCCATTGATTTTCTATGGGGTTTAGTTCAGGAGGTTGTGACAGACATTTCATAAAATTTATATTGTTCTCACCAAACAGATTTTTACCACCCACAACATGTGCTTCGGATCATTGTTCTGCTAAATAACAAAGCGATGAGCTAAGTTGTCTTTGGCAACTGGATGCATGGTATCCCATAGATTATCCTCCAAATAAATTTATTTATTTAGTGTGTTATGTATGCAGCAGTAAGGCCTAACAACTAACTCTATACGAGAAACGTTGTGATAACATGGTGTGGCCCATAACAAAACAAACAATTTTCAACCAATCCGCCTAATTCTTCTGTATTTTATATTAAAAATATATTGTAAAAAATTTACATATAAGTGATTTGAAGTAGAACACTTTGGACTATTTAATAAAATGTATCTTACTTTGCGAAACAATACACTTTTGAATTGCACAATTGATTGTGATGAATCTTTTGATGAAATAATTTTATGTACATATCCATTATTCCGTTTTACATAATAATCGTTAATCAACCCAATTCAAATTATAACACCGATATAAACTATCGAAATTATCTTTAGTTTTAGATCCACTAACTAAACAATCCAGTGAACAGTAACCGTTCAAACTAAACCATCCATTTTAACACCAACAATAAACAGCAACACCATATTATTACAGTTAATTAAATTAAAATCCATTTTGATTAATCAAACAACTAACAAAATGGTATTTCCCTTGATTGTTGTACATATACGAATGAATTTGTTGACAAAAGGACGAACACTAAAATTGCCAACAAACGATTTCCCTATTTATTTTTGAAACTTTATTTGTATGTATATAAGGGAATTATATGATGGGCATGGTGGCACACATTTAATTTTTATATTACACATTATTTTTTTGGGTCAAACAATATAAGGACACTAATAAAAATATAACAATAAACACGGTAACTGTACACCATAAATTTGTAATTTTATAGTACATATTCTTTGTGTATCGGGTTTATTTTCGGGAGTATGAGGCAGAAAGTTAACTCGACATAAAGCGAAACAATAAACCATTACAAGATATTTGAGTTACGAGAATATTAAATTAATATTTGAAACATAAGTACGCATATACGGCTCATTTTAATTAATTTAGTTTTTATAGTTTCAATTCAATTACCAAGTTCATATAACTATATTATGTATAAAGAAAAACTGAACGTATTAAAATTAGGGTATTGCATTATCAAATCACAAACAACGTATTAAATTACAGATACAGTTTTTTTTAAATAAATTTCCAAATTGAATTATAAAAAAAATTCTCAAATTTACCATCCCAAACATCTTAATCAAAACTAATTTACTTATTTCACTAGATCGTAAAAATAACCCAATTCGATTTACGAACAAAGGTAAAAAGATGTTCAAAAGTTAGTAGCTGCTATCTCAATCAAATATTACAAAAGGTAGTACAAATAATAGGTAAGCTAAACAGATTCAAATCGAACATAAACTTATAAAAATTTAAATGTCATCAAATAATTTTCATTTGAATGAATTTTCCGCCACATCAAATAAATGGAAAATTGATAAAAGCAAAAATAATCTGAAATGAGATAGAAAGAGAGTGAGTAGACGAATTGAGTACGATATTTGAGAAGGAACACAAAAGGTTTATTTTATATATTTTTAGGGAGCAAAAAATAAAATTAAATAAAAATTAATTAAATAATAAAATTTAGCAATCGGGTGGAAACAAAGGTATGCTATTCTTTTATGTATTTGTGTCGAATATTTTCTTCTACGTTGGTTTTGACAAATCATGTTCTCTATTCAAATTTTGCATCGTTATATTTTTGTTTGCCTTTGTTTGGCTTTAAAAATTCAAGAACATCAATTAATACGTATAGGAAGTAGAAACAAATTTATCAAAAATTAAATTTTTAAGAAAATCGAAAATTTTTCAAAGAAAACACTGTCAATTTTATGTCACATTTTTTAGGCAATCGAAATTAACATTAGATAATTATTTCTTACTATCAATTTAGTTAATAAAATAAAGATTTATTTGATAGCTTTTTTATAGTACGCATCTTTGAACTGCGACTAAATTGAGAATTTACTAATGATTTGGAAAGGATTATGGTACTGGCAATCTTAGTATCAGATGTTTTGCTATGAGAATGAGTATGATGTGAACTAATTGCTGTTCATCTAGTAGAGACCATAATTTTCACTTCTTGTTCCAATGTATTGGAATTTTTCATTAGATGAATAACGAATCACCAATCATTATAATTTAATGATGAATTATGTTGCATTCGATACTGTTCACATGTTGCAACCTGAGTTTGTGGGTGAAAGATTATTTTGTGAACAAGTTACTGATTTAGGAGGACATATTTCCATATTACCGGAGTTGGAATTCATGTGTTGCACTCGTTTCTTTTCACATGTTGCCACCTGAGTTTGTGGGTGAAATATTATTTTGAGAATAAGTTTCTGATTTAGGAGCACATATTGCCATATTATCGGAGTTGCGGAACTCATGTGCGAATCTTTTAATATTAGAACTATATATGCATATCTTTCCAATACATAACAGTCAACTTTTTTAATTGATCTATATTATATTGATTTCACGATGCTTTTTTCTTTTCAAATCTGACTTTGCTTCGAGTGGTATTTTTTTCGCAAAATAGAAGAGCCATTTCAAACGATCGAATAAATAAATGATAAGTATCTCTTATACTTATACTATAGTAAATCAGAACTTCCATAAATGAAAGCCATGCTAGAATCGATTGAAGCTGCTACGGGTCATTACTGTGAAGTCAACCATTTTAATAAAGAATCATGGTTTATAAATAATGATTTAATGATGATAGGCCGAGTAATTCCTATTTAAAGCTAAGTTATGGTATCAAGTTATGGTTTAATAATAGCATTTATCTAATAATGTAATTAACCGTGTACATAAACTGATCTAGTTTTACTTGTAAGTTTCTTTTGAATGGAAATCTGAAAGTTCGTACACTTTCTTAGCGTTGGCGATAATATTTTCTATTAAAATTTCAATGTGACCACAGGAGCCTTATGACCCCGATGGTAACCAAATACGAGATGCATATTGGTTTTCAAGTTGCACTCAAATAAGTCATTTGAATAATTGAAATGCAAAGCGTTTGCCGTTTGCTCATTTAACTTCTTATGCTTTAACATACATATTACACTATTACAGTTTATATACATATTTTACAGTTTATTATACATATGTATGTAAATGTGTATTGTATGTATTATATATAAGTGCATACGTAAATATAAGAAAACTGCATTTCTGATATGTTTTGATTGTTTTCTTCAACACAATACAATATCATTTTTTTGTATATCATAAACAGAAAAACGAACAATGCTGAAGAAAATATTATATTCGTGCGGTATAAATAAACACAAAGTATAACAAACAAAATTCCATCGGGATTTTTCATTTTTAAGGTTTGAATTTTGGTGTTGTTTGGGGAACAGTACAAATGACAACAAAAGGCAAACGTAAAATACGTGAATAAAATTGTTAGAAATAGCTTCTTTTTTTTGGTTTAACAGGAAAACCGCAATTCACAAATAGAAGAGTAGCACGTATGTATATTATATTAAAGTGAAGAGAAAACACGAACCACCAAACAAATTATAAAGCAACTAAATTTTCTCTTGTCTCAAAAAAAAAATTATTTTGTCATAAAAATTTTGGTTTAGAATGGCACAGAACATCTATATATTGTATAGTTGGAGTGTATATTCATCGTAATCTATATGTATATCAGTTAATTACTGATTATCGATATCCCTTGCAGTTATGTAGATATAAACAACGCAGCAAAAAAAAACTTCAATCATTGCCTCCTCATCCAAATTATTTAATATTCATGAAAAGAAAATCTTTGTATTATCAACTTGATTGTATATCTTCCTAAATTTGATTAGGAATCCTATATGTTGCGAATTTTTTTCGTTTATTTTGTTTTAATACTCGTATCCTAGAAAAGCTACATGATAAGAATGTATGTAATTGGTTAAAGTTATCTTAAGTTTTTAATCGAAATAAAAAAAATTCTGTTTCGATTTGATTTCAAGATTTATATCCTTAATTTATTATTTGCTTAATATCCTTGTAACTTTATTGATGTTTTCCCTTTTTCGATATCAAAATTCAATTATCATAAATAATCGTGATAAATGAGAAAGTTTGTTTTTATAGTCGTCTTCTTTAAGAAGGATGAGTTGTCTTTTCTCTCGTTCGGTTGTGTCATTCGGTAGTTTATACACAACGCTATATAGTATATACTAATTCTCAAAATTTGTTCATTTTTTTTGTATTTTCGATTTTCTTATGTTAGTAAATATGTATAGTTTACAAAGTGAACATTTTTAATCCATATTCGGATTCTTTCCAAAAATTGAATTTTCTGACTTAAATAGTTTCAATAATGCTCGCGGATTATTATAAACTGCGTGTCATCGCTACATTTCTTGAGGGTAGATTTAGATTAAAACCTAAGTTTAATGAAATAATCCGCGTGACCCTACTGCATATTATGTTTATATTACAACGACAGATTATCTCAAAATCATATATTAAGTATCGACGCTCCTACCGTCTCAATACTGAAATTATTTGTTTCATTGTTAAAAGTCTACCTTTAATTTAATTCAATCATTTTAATATAGGATTTTTTATTGTGAGCATTAAACGAATGATTTCAATATTTACAATTCGATAAGGTATCTAAAAATTTGGTTCTATGCTAATTTATCCCAAGCAATTCATCGTATGTAATTGATCGCAAGCAATTGATCGTTACCAGTTCAGAACACGATAAACCATAGCAAACGGCACCGCTTTGCTGTGATTTACTGTGTTTTGTAATGGTAACGATAAACTTTTGAAATTTGGACTACTAGATAGAAATGTGGCTATTTTTTGGCCGATTATGATGAAACTCGTCATATTGGATAAAAATGGAATTTTAAATTGATTTTTGAATAAAATTTTAGCATTTCAAGATTGAATATGTAGAGTAAATGGGGCTAAAAATGTTTGGATAAAGCTCTAAAGTATGGTTAAGTGTGGAAAATATAAAATGATTTTTGTATAATATTTTGGAATACGGAACTAGGCTATTTCTTAACCAGGATGAAATTCGGACGATTAACAATAATTACTATTATTCCCAAGTCTTTTTGTAAAAGTTAAATAAAGGCAAATTTAATTTAATTTTAAAGGATTATTAGTTTTTTATTTGTTTTCAATTGAAAACAATATTTGTATAATCCAACACCCCTTCAATATGCCAAGTTTCATTATAATCGGTTAAGCATTAGCTTAGTGCTGTTTAAGGTGGTTTTAAAGTTTTTCCAGAACTTTACCCAAAACTAATTTTAAAATCTCTTTCTTATCTTACATATCGAGTATGATGGCGGCCATGGAATGAATAGCCTTATTTCGTCCCACCTTCCATCCAACATGTCGAATTTGATAACATTCCAACAATTAATTGCTTGCGATGAGTTACTATCGTGGCGAATTGTTTGCAATGCATTACTATAGTGGGACTTGTTATCGCGATGAATTGGTTAGAATAAATTTCATACGATAAATTGCTTGCGATAAATCAGCCGAATACCAAAAATTTAGAATTTCATTTTTATTAGATAAAGCGGTATTAATACATATACATATGCATTTGTATTATATGTATTATACACAATATTTATTACATTGTATATTTGTAAATTTAAAAATTACTAAATTAGAAATATCATTTTTTTGACAGGTTCTAAATTTTAAAAAATTGAATTGACCTAACTCAGAAAAATTTTAAAATAATAAAATAATTACAATATGGAAAGAAATTAGAAAATGCCACATTTCACTAGATCCAATGTTTTTAAAATTATATGATTCAATTCGAAATCTGACTTTATTATGGTTTGTTGTAGAAATTAAAAATTCAAATTGTACAGGAACGATGGATGTTTTTATTGATTATTCAAAGTATAGTAAAAAGACTGCGTTGTGCTAGATTGTGTACGTGTAATAAGGTTGACATGATATCTTCGGCTTCCGGTAAATAACGTTGCTGTATGAATGAACTTGTTGGTTTGGTTTTCCTTCTCCACTTTTAAGCAAAACACGAAAGTTTTTAAATTGTCCATTCTACTGTGAGTAATTTAAGTTCTTTTAAACTTTGAAACTTAAAATATGTGTCGCTGTATGTTTTTTAATCTGGGTAGATATTCTGATTCTAGTATGCTTTGGTCAAAATTATGTTTTAATAAAAACGTTTGCTCGAGATAAATTCCAGCATAAGAAAGCTATGGATTTTTTGTCTAGAATCTGCTTTATATTAATTTGTATAAAAATTAATCATTATTTGAATTGAATTTAACAAGGTTCGACCACTTGTTATCGCAATCTCGAACAATGTTATTCTAATTTAAAATTATATAATATTTGAAACCATCAATGCGTAATTATTAACCAACACTTTTAACTTTATTTTACCATAATTTTATGTTTTCAAGTATTGCCTTAATAAAAATTATTTAAAATATCAAAATAATACATTGTTTTTTACTGCAAATCGTATCGTAAACAGTCCTTACAATTTTTTCTTGTACTACATACTTAAGATCTGTGAAATCATAATTTTAATGGTAACTGCCATGAAATTTTTGTTAATACCATTGTTAAATTTTTTCTGAATTCTAAAAGACTGTTGCTTTTTTTTTATTTTTATTATTTCTTAAGGGATAAAGATTGGAATTATAATTTTTATGGTTACTGCTTTATTGTTTCTTTTTGGTAATAAAAAAAATAGCATAATAGGGATTTTTTATTTTCCGAAAACTCTAAACACCATTGAGGCAAAACCAACTAGAAAATTTTTCATTTGCATACGCTACATATTAATTTGGGTGATGTTTTTATTTTGTACATATTTCTATTATATTTTATTGATTCAAATACATAAAGTCCCATATGGTTCTTTTATGGTAAGTGGGGAGTTGTTGTAATTTCAAAAGCACCTCCGTACATACAATATATATATAAAGTTATATAAGTGTAGCGTATATACAATAAATGCGTTAAAGAATACACATTTTATGGCAATTTAATTCTACATAATAATATTACATAACCATATAAAACATTATATATTATGTTTTGTACAGAAGAATAAAAAAAAATTAAATGCTCTCTATATACAATCCAAAAAGGTAGAAATAATATACAGCAACGATGATCACAACTCATACTATACAAGTAAGTTGTTAAAGTGAAATGAAACACATGGTGCTCGTTCTCTATTCAATATTTTGTCTTTTGTCCAGTTTGAATTTATATGTTATGTGTAGTGTGTACGGTCATGAAATTAGTATACAGTTGGTCGAGTACCATACCATTATATGTTTTGAATTTGTCTAAAGGTCATAAGAATTACTAGATTTATAGTATCCATTCATAACTATTAAATTTTTAAACCACTATAATTTACTATTATATTTTTAAATGTGTATGTATACCAAAAATTGATTCTACTTAATACTACACATGAACATTGATAACAACGATACTATAATATACACTATATATACACTCTGATGATGTTCTCTATAGAGAGATGTAACATTTTTATGTGTATTTGTATGTAATCCTGTTCGTATCTCTATTATATGCCTGTCTGTAACTACTCGTTCCATCGCACATCCATACATAAGTCCCATTATATGACGATAATGGGTATCAAAGCCTTTGCTATCCATATATACATAGTGTCTTTTCATATTATCTACCTGAGGAAAGTATTAGAAACACTAGACAAATTAATTTATCTTTTAAAATAAATTCTTTTCATAAAGAGCTTCGTATATACCCATAATAGTTCCTTTCGTAAATCTCCAAATGATTTTGTATATGTATTTTGTATTTATGTTTTTTGGGGGATCATGGGACTTATTACATATATGTACTCGTATACGAGGTGACATGTATATCTAAAATAATTAAAAAACCTTTAAGAAAACTAAATAAACTTTTTTTTTGGAAAGCTTGCGTATAGTTTATGAGATAAATGTACGGTATAAAAATTCTAAAATACTATAAAATCTAAAGAATAAGAAAATGGATCACGTATTGGAAATTAATTTTCTCGTAACGGTAATTTATTGTTGTATTTTTGTATTCGTATGAAAATGTAAATATACATAGGTAATGGAACGTGAAACTTGAGTTGGAGAAATTAGATTTTTATAATTAAAATTTAATTATTTATATTTAAGTTTAATTAAACGCGATATTAGAATATTTGTTAGATATGGTACTTATAAAATATAGTTAAGTTTACATTATTACAAAAGCGTTTGCTCCGTTTCTGTAGTAGTTCAATTCCTTCAGTATTTGTTTTACCTGTCGTCATATTTTATATGAACTGTCATTCTGTCAATATTTCGAGAAATTAATCATTCAAAAAGAATTTACGCATGCAATATATTAAACAAAATTATAATTGATGATAATTTTGTTAAGTTAACATCAAATTTAGTAATTTTTTTTAAAAATAAAATTCAATAATCCAGTAAAACTTCAAAGCTTCTGAAAAGGAAGTTTAAAGAATACCAGAAAATCGTACAATTATAAAAAAATGTATTACAGGAAATATGATCGGATTAAATTATAATAAACAAGCATGCTTGTCAAGCTTTCTTGACCGGTTTACACACACTACACAATTCAAGCATAAAGTGTTTAAAGTCACATACAAGACAAGCGTAAGAATACTCTATTATTATGATTGCTTTACCGCATGATTGAAGAGAACAAATCAGACATGTTTGACATTTTGTCAATCATTTTTACAGGATTTCGGCAGGCTTCAATGACCATTATAGACACTCAAATTTATTGTGCAAACAAGACGATTACCATGCATGCCTGCTGGTGCATGGGCGTCTTTAGAAGTAAAATTTAAAAGTATTTGCTATCTTCTTATAATTTTTTTTTTAAATCCTGCTGGAATATCGCAAATTAAATGGGGTATGGAGTTACAAAAGGTGTAACAAACCGCAAATGAAACCTTTACGTGGCTACTTCGTTCACCGTACACGGAACGAAAAATCTAATGTACTTTGCTCACAAATTGCTAAGTAAGCATAAAATTGTTAAGATAATATAATTTTTTGTTAACACAGCATATGTACGCTAAGCCATACTAACGCATGCAATGTCAATTAAATAAAATTGGAAAAGTAAAATTTTATTTTGAAAAATAAATGTATTTTTTAACAAATATTAATTGATTTGCAAATTTAACAATTGGATTTGAAATGGTAACATATGCTTAAACTAGAATTAACAAATCAAGTGTTAAGTTAACTTAGCAAATAAGTTTAAGATTTCGCAGATTTAAAAGTAAACCAAAAATAGTAAAGTTAAAATAATTTTCGCTTAAATTAACTTACTTATACTAAGTGAAATAAGAACATATTATGCTAATTTAACAAATCTGATACAGTAAAAATTTTATAAAATAACACTCTGTTTAATTTTTATATATATATTTTGGATTTTATTATTATTTATAATATATGTACATTATCAAGGGTATATTGCAATTGAACATGTTTGTTAAAGATGGTGAATTTGAGTAGCAAAATTTAATACGAGTATACTCTTTATTTAACAGCACTCGTTGGCAGAGTAACTAGCATGCTTTCGAATTCTAGTGTATCGGATCAATTCCGGTGGGGACCAAAAAATCACGTTTTGGTATTTTTAATCGTAAGAATGTATGCGAATGTATGTTAAAGCGGTGGGCCTTTGTGGCCGTGAATTTCAGATATTTTGTTGTCCACATACAATTTTCTTGAGTGTATGCAAAAGTGCCTAAGTACGCTATATGGTTAATTCAATGTAATTTATGGATTGGCGTAAAACTAATTGGTTTTTAATTTATATTTTTTCAATAATAATAATATTTTGTATTGAATTGAGCATTGTTTTTTGGGATCGTTTTTAGAGATGTAAGAACGTATCGTTTGAAGGTTTAGAATCTGAATTTCTGAATCTGAATCAATAAAAATCTGGTCCAAATGAAATATCAACATATTCTTTTATTTCAGACATCTTTCTTAGATTATATGTATTTATATATATATATATATATATATATATATATATATATATATATATATATATATATATATATATATATATATATATATATATATATATATATAAAATGGATACAAATAAATTATATAGTATTTTACACTATAGTAGTAGATGATGTTAAGTTAGCAATGCGACAGAATAATACAGCAACTGTAAAATTTAAATTGACTTATCTTTATGTTATATTAACTAAGCTAATAAGTAAATTAATATCTCTGTAAGTAAAATTCACTAAACAGCTAAGTAAAAAAATCATTATTATGTTAAATTAAATTAGCTGATAAGTTAAAATAACAAATTATTTATGTAATAGTATGATCGGAACAATGGTCAGCGATGGTGCAATTTCACCAAAATGTGTTTAATCCTTGTGAAGTGAAGTTGTGTGTCTGATAATATTACAATTATATTATGAATAATATTCAAAAATTGAATAAAATATTTATAACTTTTAATAGTGAATTGTATCATCAAATAAAACGTTAGTGTATTTTATTGATTATCGAAAGAAGATTTATTTCAAAATGAAATAAACTGTCTTCCTATAATAATGTAAGCCGCGTGTTCAATAATAATGTTTCCTAGTTATGGAATTTTCTATAAATAAGTTTCTATAAAGATAAATACTGTTTCTGTTTGTAGTTATAGTTTTTAATTGACTAACTAAAGCGTAATTAAATTTAGGCCTACAAATGATTACTACCGTTTAATTATTTAATTAAATACAATTATGTGCAAATGTTTAAATGAAATAAAATGTCCGATAGCGAATTATTCAAGTTATAGTTCTGCGATGTAATTTGTTAATTTTTGCTTATATTTTTTTATGCTTGTATCTGAAAGCCAAAATTTAATCACCCTTGATGTTATAAACATTTAATTAATTCTTTTATTAATATCGCAATAACATAACAGATTATACTACGACGTATGAAGATATTTTAAATTTGTCTAAAGAGGATACTAACAATTTACTCCCGCTAACACAGCCATTTGGACCTACAATTTTTATTGAATATTATATTCACAAATTTCAAAACAAGCACGGCAAGCAAGAATTGGTAAGTTTTTCAAATAATTAATCATATTAATAACTATTATACATATTTATATAAATTCATATATTTTAGAAATCTAAAACATATTCAGAGAGTATAACTATTCTTTCAATTTTTGAAAAGAATATTTTAACGAAATTAATATTTATTAATTATTCATATTAATTACATTATATCATGAACAACTAATGGATAACAATCACCGTTTACCATCTGCAGAAGTGTTTATCACGGCTCAACCTGCACTATTAAGCCAAATGTTCAACAAGGAAACCAAAAATCTTTCATGTTTGGTATATTATTAAATTTATAATTATTTTAGACAATAGACGTGTTTCTTGGCGTATGATCAGACCCTTTCATTTGTATAGCCGCGTTTCATGAATTCAACACGAAAATTGTACTATTTTTTGTTTATGTATTAACATTTTGAACCAAAATGCTACTAGAATCAATATAACCTAAAAACAAAAAATAATTCAATTTTTGTGTTGATTTCATGAAACGCGGCTGTACAAATGAAAGGGAAGCAGATATGATCTGATCCGGATCTGATCATACGTCAAGAAACACGGCTATTATTGGATAAGTTTCTTTTATTTCATATAGTCTATCCAAAATATACTTGTTAGGAATAATATCGGAGCATTTATCAAATAATTTTGCATACAAAATAATTTTATTAATAGAGAAAATTTGTTTATAATTATAGCGAAATTGTATTTATTTATAAATAATATGAAGCCAACTACCCAAGAGATAAAAGCTGTAACAGGAGAAATACTTACATATTTTAAAGGAGAGATATTAGTAAGTTTAACGATCCTCTTCATATAGTGTTAATTATTAAATTCAATTGAATACTTGCAGAACATCTATTTTTACACAGGGGTCATAAGACGCCACTTGGCATGTTATACAACAAATTTAAATACAAAATCAGAAATTTCACATAATTTTTGAAGACAAATTCAACGCTAATATTAAAATCACAACCTTGTGGGATTATGAAATTTGCGGAGTCCCAAACCACTTGTATTTGAAAATTGGAATGAAACATTAAATGATCGTATAACCGAAATACTTAAAAATGAGAATGCTACATTATTAAATAACTTTGAAGAATGGCCCATTTGGACCGGAATTTGTATGATTTTAAATTATATATTATTTTAATATGTTAATTTTGACTAAATTCAGACCAATATATACTTTCAAAATATGTACCCGAACTGGCAGATTATTTACTCCAAATGGAAGAGCTTTCTCTCAAAAATTCGTACGAGTTTTACCACAAATTTAACATAGAAAATATTTTATAGACATTACCACGGGAAAATAGGAATTAAATGCTGGTAAGAAAATATCTTTGATTGAATGATTAAAAATTATATATATATATATATATATATATATATATATATATATATATATATATATGTATACATATATACATATATATAACCTTTATAAGTTAAATAATTTATTATTAAATTTTTTATTCCTTATAGATACATTCAATATGGGGACCATGAAATTTCAAAGTGCACTTCTTCCACCATATATCATCGAACAGCCAAAAATGTTTCTTCACTCAAGTAGAATCCACGGTTGATATAAACATAGAAGTTGATAAAGTACAAAAAGGTTGCATCACAGAAATAAAGACCGTTACAGCCATTGATGATAATTATAGAAACGCGTGGAGAGGAACCTCAATTTAGTATTAGCATCGGAATATATGTATTTGTAGTAGCTTTTTAGAAGCCTTAGATGTAACTTCCAAAATGCCCCAAATTTTGAAATTAGAGTATCCAAAACCTTGTTAGAATGTATGTATATTTTTACAGAATTACTGTTATCATATTAAGACATTGTATGGCAAGATAGATAGTGTATAGTGTACACATAGTACATATTAAAATTTATTAATTTATTAGTATTTAACATTTTTTATATTACTGAATTTATATTAATATACAATAATAACTTTTAAATTTTTAAGTTGTGTTATAAAACAAAGAATTAATTTTGTGATTTTGAAATAATTTATGTACCAAAATTATAATAATATTAATGGTCTCAGGTTGTGCAGGATGTGAGAACTTATCGGTCAGCAACCAAATACGTAGGCAGCGATCATCATTTGGTCGCTGCAAAGCTACGATGGAAGTTTTCGTACAAGTCTGGGAACACAGCGAAACGCATGGTACGTTTCGATTGTGAAGGTCTGATAAATGAAGATCAAAACAAACGATATCAGAATCTTGTCAGCGACAACATTAATGAAGCTAATTACCAGTCTGACTGCGTGAACTCTGTCTGGGAGGTACTGAAAACTTCGGTTGTCAGTGCTGCTCAACAGACTTTAGGTATAGTGAAAGTCAGACCCAAGAATGATTGGTTTGATGACGAGTGTCGTCTTGCAGTTGAGCAACAAAATATAGCCCATAATGAAGTGCAACAACGTCTCACAATCGCGAGGAAAAACAAGGCTGCTCTTGCAAGAAGGGCAGCTAAGCGGATTTGTAGACGGAAGAAGCGAGAATGGTGGAAGGCTGAGGTTCTGAAAGTACAACAACTCAGCAATGAGCGCAGTTCGCGTAATTTCTTTAAAGGAATTACTGGATTGCACAATACCTTCAGGCCTACGTCAACCGCCATTCGGGACCGGGATGGAAACCTCTGTGTCAACATCGACGCAGTACTTGACGCATGGAGTGGACACTTTACTGACCTGCTTGATGTCCATCATGCGTCACAGACTGTTGTTGAGCCACCTCTAATACAGACTGCGGAGATTTGCACTGAGGAGCCATCCCATGAGGAATTCACTAAAGCCATGCAGAGATTGAAACGAAACCGTGCACCTGGAGTGGACTGCATTAATTCGGAGCTCTTGATATTCTGAGGGGATACTTTGTTGAACTGTCTTTTCGACCTTATTCGATTAGTAGTGCGAACCGAAGAAATGCCTGACGAATGGAAAGTGACCGCGATATGCCCCATCTTCAAGAAGGGAGACCGCTTGAAGTGTGAGAATTATCGCGGTATAGCTCTCCTTTGCACAGCGTACAAGTTACTATCATACATTGTATTGGATAGAATCACTCCTTTAGCGGAGGGTTTGGTTGGTGACTATCAAGGAGGATTACGTCCGAACCGATCAGTCACCGATCAGGTCTTTTCGCTGCGGATGAATCTATCTAAATATTATGAGACATTGTAACATTAGCCTTTAAAATATGTTTAAACTATGAAAGAAAAATGGCTGCTGTTAACAAAAAAAAATTCTATGCTGTGATATTATAAAACCGATCCATAGCACTCCCGTCTCAGTCGGTTGAGGTTATATATCTAAATATTTGGTCGTGGGGTGTGTATTCTATCACAGCTGTGCTATGGAAGAAGGAAACTAATTCTCACATATCAACTCATTCAACTCACCTCCAATGGTCGCTTAATTGATTTAATTTCTTATTTAATTAAATAGAAAATAGTTAACAATATATATGTATATATAAAAAAAAATTTATTAGTTAAATTCAATAGATTAAATTGGAAAACAAACAATTTTCCAACCCCCAATTATAATTTAAAACAGAGGATTATGATGTTAATTTTATAAAATTCAAATTCAGCAAAGTTAATAAATTGCTTTAGTTAATTAATTAATTATATAGGATATTAAGATAATCATCATTCAAAAATAAAATACTTAATAAATTTACCTGTAACATGTGCAGACTGTGAAAGCGCTTCCAAGGTCATCCTGCTACAAATGATTAATTCAAAGAAAGAAAAAAAAACACTTCACCCACACAAAAAAATTAATTAAGTAACTTAAGCTTACACACTAGTTTATTAGAAATCACACAAAAACTAAAGAAATTAATAAATTGTAAAATATGCAAAAAAAAACTTTAATTATAAAATTTAGGGGTTGAAGAAAAAAAATTAATGTAGTATATGAAATAACTGGAATTGAACCCGTCGTCCGTTAACGCAGTGGTTCGTCTCGATTGACTGGAATCGTCTTTAATTGTTTAATCACGTATTACTTCTATATACCGAAGATGAGTTTTAACAAGGATGAGTTTTATCACGCAAGCTGGTCTCATTCGTTATTTAATCAGCTGACTGATACGGTAATCCAGATCTTTCGCTTAGCGTTCACTTATAATGTTTTACGTTGCTTTATGTTATTTTATGTTTTAAAGTTGCGCTCAAAACCCGCTATTAGTTTTGGCAATATAGCGTATATTTAGACACTGAGGACTATTTCACATGTGGCTATGGTATATTTTTTTTTATTTTTAGAACTTTTTACGGGTAAGACAATAAATACTGTTCATATAGTATGCACTTCCGTATAACTATTTATTAATTATTATTATTTATGTACTTTTTTATAAATATTAGGCGTATAATCTTTCCGCACATTCACATTAATTGTATTCACATATTATATATACATATTACATGTATATATAGATTCATAGTTTCTGACACTTTTAGTTTGTAAAGTTCAATTTCACCTTAATTTTAATATTATATGTTTTATATTATTTTAGATTTATTTTAACTTTTAAATATTTGTTTTCTTGAGCTCTTATCTCGAGCAATTCCCATCCACTTACTGACTATCTTTTTTTTCGATCTCGTTCGATTTTTTATTTTATTTTCCGTTTCCAACGATGTTCAAAACCAACACTCAGCAAAAATCATATAAAAAAAATCTTCCGGTTTTCCTACAACAGTCACAAAAACACTGTAACGATCGTATGTCCAAAAAAAAAAAAATTACGGTGGACCACATCCCTCAATCGTCTGCTTCAACAACGAAAGTTGAAGAAGAAAACAAAAATTCATTCACCAGATCAAGATGGAAAGATTCATTGAAAATTACAGTCGCATCACAGTAATTAGTAACATGGGCGAATGTTACAATCGTGGGGACGTACCCATCGACCACTGAGTGTCTCATAAGCCGGGCATAAAACAACGTTTGGACACTAAGAGTTTAATTGGATGTCTATTTATTAAGTAAGTATATCTTTTGCGTGATATATGCCTATTGACTTGTCATCGCGAGACAGCTCGTACGCTACATTGCCTACTTTACGTACTACTTTTACTTCGATAAATTTGGGAGCTAGCTTAGCAGAATAATGCTTTATCGCGTCGCTTAATGCAAAATTGCGTACGAATACTGTTTCGCCAATACCAAATTCTCGCGTTCGACTCCTCAGATTATAGGTATGTTCACTTCTTTTATACGCTTCCTGAAGATGTGACTAAACCGTTTGTTGGCATAGACTAAGTCGATTTGCTTTATTTTGTATAATAATTTCGCCATTTGCGATCAGGTCTAATTCTCTAAGTAGCTTATAGTCGTTCGCATGCGCTATATAATGTTGACCGAACATAAGAAAATGTGGAGAAATTTTAATGGCGCTGTGGGTCACGTTTCGTAAAGCCGAAGCAATCAAGTGCAAGTGTTGATCCCACGTTCGATGATCATCTTTGACATATGCTCGTATAGCGGCGAGGATCGACCGATTAACGCGTTCTGATGCGTTGCATTGAGGCGAATACTTTGGTGTGAAAATATGTTTAACTCCGTATTTAGCTAATAGATTTTGAAGGCAAACAGAATTAAACTGGGTGCCGTTATCAGACGTTAAACTCTCTGGTACTGAAAAAACAGTGAAGATATCCTTTTCTAGAAAAGTGCAAACTGCTGATGCCAAAGCTTGTTTTAACGGTTTGAGAAATACATATCTTGAATAGAGATCTAAGGCAACAAGTATGTATGCATTCCCATTCTTAGATCTTGGGTAAGGACCCAAAAAGTCAATGTATAATCGTTGCATTGGTCTTATAGTCGTAATTTGTTCACCGATCATTGGTTGAGTAGATGAATTCGGAGCCTTTATTTGTTTACAAATGTGACAACCGGTAACATAATCCTTTATGTCTTTTGCCATTCCTGGCCAAAAATAATGACGCTGCAAACGATCTAGTGTCTTTGATATTCCAAGGTGACCTGATGAAGGTGGATTGTGTGCTTGGATAATAAGCTGCTTGGCTAATGTTTTTGGAATATATAGTTTCCACAAAGGAATATCTGTGGAGCTTTCACTAAAACAGTTCGATGGGTTGATGAACACTTTGTTATTAACAACGCGAAGATTGACATATGCCGTAGCGTGTTTTTGTATCTTCTCAATGAGCTGTACATATTCGTCACTTTGAAATGCCGAAGAATGTAAGTCCACGTTCAACGCAACCTGGTCATCATTATCTGGAATAAGGCTCTCCATGAAAGCACGCGACAGAGTATCGGGTACTATGTTAAGAGTACCTTTCCGATGTTCAATTTTAAAGGTGAAACCTTGTAACTTGAGAGACCATCTAGCTAATCTTCCTGACAAATCATTTTGACTCATGAGCCATTTCAAGCTAGCATGATCAGTGATGATGGTAAACGGATACCCCTCGATATACGCTCGAAACTTTTTAACGCTTAACACAGCGGCCAGGCACTCCAATTCAGTGATAGCATAATTCCGCTGTGCTGCGTTAAGCTTTTGAGACATATATGCGATAGGATGCTCGCAACCATCATCACCGATCTGAAAGAGAACGCTTCCAACCCCAGTGGAACTAGCGTCGCACTGGATGTAGAATGGTCGAGCAAAATTAGGATGAACTAATACAGGTGCGGTGGAAAGCGCTTGTTTCAATCGGTCAAATGCCTTCTGAGATTCTTCATTCCATTTAAATTTTTGATCTTTTCTCAGTAAGTCAGACAATGGAGCTGCAAGAGTAGCATACGAAGAAATGAATCTTCGATACCACCCTGACATGCCCAAAAATCTTCGGATTTTCTTCACAGAATTTGGAACTGGAAAGGCCAATATTGCGCTTACTTTTGCCTGATCAACTCTTAAACAGCCATCTCCGACCACATATCCTAAATATCGTATTTCTTTTAGCAAAAATTTACTTTTTGCTAAGTTTACTGTTAGGCCAGATTCCCTCAGACGAGTAGCAACCAAGCATAACAATTGAATATGTTCCTCAAACGTCTCCGATGTAATAAGGAGATCGTCTAAATAAAAGAATACTTGTTCGTGTAGTTGGTGTGGTATCACCCGGTGCATTAGCCTACACATAGTTTGCGGCGCGTTGCAAAGTCCAAACGGCATAACCGTAAACTGGACGGCCAGGGACGGTGAACGCAGTTTTATTGCGGGATTCTGGAGCCAACGGAACTTTCCAAAAGGCATCCTTAAGATCGATGCTCGAAATAAATTTTGTTCGGTCCAATCGGCTCAACAACCCGTCGATTATTGGTAAAGGATACGCGTCCCTAACCGTCACATCGTTCAGCTTACGGGCATCTAGGCACAGTCGGACTTTACCATTAGGCCTTCGGGCTAATGCCACCGGGGAACTCCATGAACTATTCGACTCCTCAATTACACCAAGAGATATCATTCTGTCTAATTCTTCATAGAGTGATTTTTGAATGGCAGGAGACACAGCATAATGGCGTTGTTTTATTGGTGTTGCATCCCCTATGTCAATTCTATGAGAAACCAAATGAGTGCGTCCTAATCCAAACTCCTCAAAGGACGGAAACTGCCGTATGACTGAATTCAGTTCCTCGGCGTCTTTGAGGCTGAGTTCATGTTGTAAATATTGGTCAACGTTGGGCATCTCTTTATGACCATCGACTTCAGATATGGACGGTGGAATAATTTTAATATTGAACGTCTTCCAAAAGTCTATCCCCAGATATAGGCGTTGCTGTAGATTAGGGATGATATAGACTTTTAAAACATTTTCCACTCCATTATATTTAATTTTGGCATATATGTAGCCAAAGACTCTTTCTGCGCTTCCTGACGCCATGTGCACTTTAGTTGGCAGGTGAAATATTTTATAATTTGGGTCTACTAAAAGCTTTTCGCTTTCAGCTCCCAATGCTGTTATGGTGGCTCCACTATCAAGCAAGCCTCTATAATTCACGCCATTCAGACTAATATCTGCATAAGGGCGATTGTCGGAAATGTCCATGAGCCGTGCTTCCGAAATAATACTGCGTAAAATACGCTTATTTTGCCAATATTTACAAACCCGGCCGGATGTTATCTTTTGTATTTGGGTGTGTTTTTGTATAGTAAGAGGGGTGGATGGAAATGAAAAGAAGTCGTTTTTGTTGGTTTGACAAGTAGGTATAATTTGACTATTAGGTTTTAGAATTGTTGTTTTCCCCCATGAGGAATTTTCGGTATTTGAAGTAATTCCAGATCGGAATTTTGCGCCGGTTCTACTGTCGATATTCTGGGCATCGGCGACTGCTGAGGCATCGAGTTCCCAGGTGTTCGAAACCTCATTGATGAGTTTCCCGAACACCTAAAACATTTTGGTTTTAAAATTCCAGGACGACCACATCCAAAACAGAATATTTTAGGAGGTTTTAAGCAATCGGTGTATAAATGTCCTATGTCTTGGCAGTTCCAACAAATTGCCAAATTTGGTTTTCTGTTTGAGGTATTGTTGTCCTTGCTGGTGTTCCTGAGTAGTCTTTCCTTGGCCGTATTTCGTCCACGTGAATTCTGTTATCTTCGGTTTCAACCATGGAAACCTCGTTGATATATCTACGTGTACAAAGCTTCTCAGGTTCATAGCCCGTGCGCTTCCAGGTGTCTTCCAAGGCTAAACAGCGTCTCACAAGTGCTGCAATGGATGAAATTTCTTGATCCGCGAGCATATTTTGAAAACCCGTCCTCATATTTCGCCGAACAATATGCAGCAGATCTGAATCTGGCAGAGGATCTCGAAATTGTAGTGATAACGCTATAATATCGTTATAAAAACTTCTAAAACTTTCATTAGGTTTCTGCTTCCTTGATTCTATGTGCCGTCTTATGTCATGTTCTGTTCTCCGATCTTGGAATCTTTCTATCATATCCACTTTTAATCTGGTCCATGAAATTTTTGGATTACGTTCGATGTGGCACCAATACCAATTTACGGCGGCCCCAGTTAACAACACTCCTAAATTGTGCACTAGATCTTCTTTTGGAAGTCCGAACGTATCAGTTTGATGTTCAACACGAAACAAAAATCGTTCAACTGGCAGATCCTGAGAATCGCCATCAAAACTTAACTTCCACTTACTCATGTGATTGGCAGAGTGAAAATGTAGAGAATCTTTTTGTTTAGGTTCAGGTTCAGGATTCAGGTTCAGGTTTCCTCGGGAACTCGAGGAAGCTTGAGTTTTACTAAGATTTGTACTAGACATCAATTTTGATAATTCTGAATCTTGGCCCTCCTCGTCACGTCTTGTTGGTGAAGATGTTCGGATATGTTTAGCAGTTTTAGGCTTTGTAGTAATTGGATGACCTGATTCTTCATCTTCTGAGGTTGAAAGCTCGTCGGGATCTTCCTGTTGGAAAGATCTAATTTGGTCCAGAGTCTCATCAAGGTTGGTTTCGCCTTGAATTAGCGTTTGTACCGCATTCAAAACTAATCCACTCATCTTTATATGATCTAGGCATTGTTGTTTGTAAGTCTTAGTGCTGGAAAACAATCTTTTCATTCTATCTTGCACATGCAATAACCTTGCTTCGACAGTGCGAAGTTTATTCTGTTCAATTGTGTCAGGTTTAATCGTTGTGATCCAGTCACGCTGTTCTTTAATTTTAAGTGCGCATCTCTGTATTTCTCTTTGTGGCGCGGATCGCGCTGCAGCATGTGCTTTATACGGTTTTAATACGGGATTCTTTTCCTCATTAGTTATCGCTATTTGTAGGGCGGCCAGTTTATTTACCGGAGTCCCTTTAATCCCTCGCACTAAACACTCCACTTCGAACTCATCAGGTAATAGAGTAGCAACGTCCATTGTTAATATGATTTCAAAATTTAAAAGTAAAAATTAAAAAAAAAATGTATGACAAAAAAAAAAATTATAATAATAGGAATATGGGCGAAAATGTGAAACCTATCAGAACCACTAAAATTATTGCTTCAAATTCAAATTACTAAAGATAACAATTAAGTAGTTATATTCAACCAACACCATAAGAAAATAAATTTAATTATACGTAAAAATATTATTATTATTTAGAATTAATGTAATTTAATTTATATTAACATAAAGACGGCAACCATGGAGTGAGTCAGATGAATGAGTTGAGTGAGGTATTACATATGGAAAATAAATATTTACAAATTGAACTTTGGTAACGGTGAACCAATCAACAAATAGAAATTTGGTTGGTTTCCTTTCCAAAGTACAATGTAGTTGCAATGTCTTAAAACCACGATTGAAGTTTATGAGAACTTTGTCACTCGAAATCATCTACCTTTCACGTCATCAGAGAAACGGGAAACTCGAGTCTAATAAAATTCAAGCACTATCCAATCGGAGCTTAAGCATTAAAATAATAAAATAAAAAAAAATAAATAATTATAAAGTTGAGAAGAAAAAAAAATTTGAATAGTAATATATAATTATAATAATAATTGATTGAGACTTTAATTTTAAAGTAAACTCTTTTATAATCCGAATTTGAAACTGTGCAACCGAATATCTACGAAAAAAAAATTCTTTAAAGACAATGTCAAACCATAAGGTGAAAATGTCTAAGAATTCTATCGGAAAATCAATGTCACTTGCCATCATTTCAAATACGTTTATCAAACAAAATCCCACGTTGGGCGCCATATGTAACATTAGCCTTTAAAATATGTTTAAACTATGAAAGAAAAATGGCTGCTGTTAACAAAAAAAAATTCTATGCTGTGATATTATAAAACCGATCCATAGCACTCCCGTCTCAGTCGGTTGAGGTTATATATCTAAATATTTGGTCGTGGGGTGTGTATTCTATCACAGCTGTGCTATGGAAGAAGGAAACTAATTCTCACATATCAACTCATTCAACTCACCTCCAATGGTCGCTTAATTGATTTAATCTCTCATTTAATTAAATAGAAAATAGTTAACAATATATATGTATATATAAAAAAAAATTTATTAGATAAATTCAATAGATTAAATTGGAAAACAAACAATTTTCCAACCCCCAATTATAATTTAAAACAGAGGATTATGATGTTAATTTTATAAAATTCAAATTCAGCAAAGTTAATAAATTGCTTTAGTTAATTAATTAATTATATAGGATATTAAGATAATCATCATTCAAAAATAAAATACTTAATAAATTTACCTGTAACATGTGCAGACTGTGAAAGCGCTTCCAAGGTCATCCTGCTACAAATGATTAATTCAAAGAAAGAAAAAAAAACACTTCACCCACACAAAAAAATTAATTAAGTAACTTAAGCTTACACACTAGTTTATTAGAAATCACACAAAAACTAAAGAAATTAATAAATTGTAAAATATGCAAAAAAAAACTTTAATTATAAAATTTAGGGGTTGAAGAAAAAAAATTAATGTAGTATATGAAATAACTGGAATTGAACCCGTCGTCCGTTAACGCAGTGGTTCGTCTCGATTGACTGGAATCGTCTTTAATTGTTTAATCACGTATTACTTCTATATACCGAAGATGAGTTTTAACAAGGATGAGTTTTATCACGCAAGCTGGTCTCATTCGTTATTTAATCAGCTGACTGATACGGTAATCCAGATCTTTCGCTTAGCGTTCACTTATAATGTTTTACGTTGCTTTATGTTATTTTATGTTTTAAAGTTGCGCTCAAAACCCGCTATTAGTTTTGGCAATATAGCGTATATTTAGACACTGAGGACTATTTCACATGTGGCTATGGTATATTTTTTTATTTTTTTATATTTTTAGAACTTTTTACGGGTAAGACAATAAATACTGTTCATATAGTATGCACTTCCGTATAACTATTTATTAATTATTATTATTTATGTACTTTTTTATAAATATTAGGCGTATAATCTTTCCGCACATTCACATTAATTGTATTCACATATTATATATACATATTACATGTATATATAGATTCATAGTTTCTGACACTTTTAGTTTGTAAAGTTCAATTTCACCTTAATTTTAATATTATATGTTTTATATTATTTTAGATTTATTTTAACTTTTAAATATTTGTTTTCTTGAGCTCTTATCTCGAGCAATTCCCATCCACTTACTGACTATCTTTTTTTTCGATCTCGTTCGATTTTTTATTTTATTTTCCGTTTCCAACGATGTTCAAAACCAACACTCAGCAAAAATCATATAAAAAAAATCTTCCGGTTTTCCTACAACAGTCACAAAAACACTGTAACGATCGTATGTCCAAAAAAAAAAAAATTACGGTGGACCACATCCCTCAATCGTCTGCTTCAACAACGAAAGTTGAAGAAGAAAACAAAAATTCATTCACCAGATCAAGATGGAAAGATTCATTGAAAATTACAGTCGCATCACAGTAATTAGTAACATGGGCGAATGTTACAACATCCATCCCCGTACATCAGGTGTTCCTGGATTTCCGGCAGGCCTATGACCTGATCAATCGAGAGAGTTTATGGTCTGCCCTGGAATACCTCGGAATGCCAACAAAACTGGTACGACTATGTATGATGACAGTAACGCAGTCCCAATGCTGTGTTAAAGTTGAGAACAGGCTATCGACAAGTTTTGTAGTTAACTCGGGTGTTCGGCAGGGAGATGCTCTGTCCCCGATACTCTTTAATCTCATGTTGGAGTACATCTTTCGTAAAACTGAAACACCGCAGCGTAACATTGTATATCGCCAGTCCAATCAGGTGCTTGCATATGCAGATGACTTTTGCGTGATTATAGTAATAGCAACGGAGTGAAAGAAATACTTGATCCGCTCAGAAAAACTCAGCTTCAGTTGGACTTCAGATCAATGAGTCCAAAACGAAATACCTGATCTCTGGTTTTAGGGACAATGGCACACGAGATTTTAGTAGTGGCCACCACACGTTTGAGGGAGTGGGGAGGTTCAAATATTTGGGTTCTCTTATCACTCACGATAACAGTGTGGGTGAGGATATTAAAGTGCGGCTGGCAGCTGGCAGTCGTTCTTTGTATCCTCTAAGGCCACTGCTAAAATCTAAACACTTATCAAGTGCCGTGAAGCTGAAGCATTACAAAGCGTTGATCATTTGAGAGAAGAGTCATCCGTGTGATTTACGGCCCAAAACGCGAAATAGATGGTACCTACCGAGCTCTGTACAATATCGAGATCAGAGATCTGATGAAGATCCCCGATATTGTACAAGAAATAAGATCTCAGCGAGTACGCTGGCTCGGGCACGTTCTGCGTGCTGATCCGGAACGAATTGTGCAGCGATCTCTGAAACGAGAGCCACCATATGGTAGGCGCAGAGGTCGTTGCAGGCGACGATGGCTCCACGGTGTAGAGAACGACTTGGCCTCTTCAGATTGTCTTAGACAGTATGAAGACCATGCTCGGGATCGAAACCGCTGGAGCCGAATTGTTGACTCAGTAAGGGCCCAGTAATGGCCTTTAAAACTGTTTTAAAATATATACAATATATATATATATATATTTAAGTATGTTATTTTAACTCAAAATAAAGTTAATTCTCCTATTGAAAGTTTTGTTAATTTCACTATATTGCTATGAGTATTTACTTCGAAACTAACTTAATTCTACTATGGAGGGTTGTGTTAATTTTAATGATGGACTGTGTGTGTTTTAGTTTGCAATAAAGTTAGTTTTACTTTAAATTTCACTGTTAGTCTGACTACGCTAATATGTTTTTTTTGCTTTGAAATGTAGAATATTTTACAATACAGTTTGACAATTTAACTATGAGGTAAAGTTAGTTTTACTACATTGCCATGCTTATTTTACCTCGTATTTAGTAAAACATATCCAAAATGTTACTTTGCGCTTTTCTATTTCAACATTCGATTTAGATAATTTTACTTATCGCTATGATAAATTCGAAAAATTATTTAATTGTAGTTTTACTTATCCGAATGTTACATTTACTATTCGAAAATTGTACTATTTACCGAGCGACAAGTAAGTTGAGTTTGAACTATTTTTTTTTGTTAAATTGAATATGCTTTTACGTTAATAGCAGCATATCATTTCTCTGCGTGTAGTCATCAAAAACATTTCTACCGATTAGTAAGAGTAAATAATAAATTGCAAATTAATAATCGAGCACATTAATTTCGTCATTTTAATGCCATCAACTGCCTATGCATATCAATTCGTCTCGTTCCAATTGATTATTTGTAAATGCACTAAAATTTTCCTTGCCCGAATTCTGTCATTCTGTGGTACCGGACGGTTGAAGAAATGGTAAATGATGAGGAGAAGAATGGTCAACCAAGGTGAGTTGAGCATAAGTGTTGAACAAAAATCAAAAAAATATAAAGATCAAATAGTGATGTGGTTTCTATGAGGAATGGTATAAAAAAACTAAATGGAAAAATAAAATAGAAAAATAAAAGAAAATTTATACCAGAGAAGCAAACAAAACAAAAAGAAAATTGTACGTTCGAAATTAAGATAGTGTATAAATAAATTAAATTTTTTTGTTAAAAAAAAAAAACTTGAAAATAAAAATAAATCGGAACTACTCGTATAAGCTGTGAAATAATAAAAAAAATAAAAAAATGTAATTGATTTATTTGATGTTTTTTTTACTGAGTTTGATTGAGGAACACTATGTGCCAAAGAAAAGAAAAATATTGAAATAATTGGTGGTACGCTGAACGTGCTTTTGTTATATTTAATACCGCGTGTCGTGCTAAATAAATAAACAATATAAACCTTAAAAATTAAAAGAAACGGTGTGTTAACAAATAGAAGGATACTTCCTTATTGGAACGGGAAGCGGTGTGGTAGAGCAAGTGTTCGAGGCAATGAAGGTTAGAGCAGGCGAATCCATACTCAACCTATAACGGGTAAACAGCAATAACGGAGCGAAGCCCCATAAGTTCAAAGCTCAGGTAGTAGGAGGAAACGTTGACAACTAAAAGGTATACTGCAGTAAAACTAATGACACTTAAATTAATTAATAGAAATTTTACATTTCTGCATTATTCTAATTTTCTTGTGTAAACTATAGTCAATTATTATTAAATATTTTTGTCTTTCGGCTGTAACGCTATCTGATCTTTTCCATTACGTTAATTAGTATAACTTCTTTTTAATTGGTATGTCATCGGTAACAAAATGAGCGAGTAGAAATTTTCTGTTTATGAGATAAACACCATAAAGTGAAATGGATGAACTGCTAGATCCATATATGTGTAATGTTTTGGGGTGTTGTACGCAAATTTTAAAAAAAGCACCAATCTTTTTGTTTATTATTGTATAAGTTTTTTTTTGTAATGAGGCTAATTGTGCAGAACATGGCTACTAAAACCCTCCCTAGTCGACTAGATGCTACCTTAACTTTGGTGTGCGGCCATATGTACAATTATCAATTAAGCCAACAGTTACAAAGGGTGACTTAAAATTATTATTTTCTGAATGGTTTTCGAGCTAACTTCTTCACATATGTAGGTTTCGATCTTATGTTCGAATCTATAGCTGAATAGGTTTATCATCTGGTATATCGTTGACATCACTGATAACTATAGTAAAATTATATATTGAATGTTATGTTCAGAAATAAGTAAAACCCAATTCCCCCTACCCTACAAGATATTATTCCCGATTATGTCCACACCTTAATGTATTATATAAAATAAATAGTAAAATTATTCCCAAATGCATCATAAATTTCATTCACACTATCTTTTCAATTCAGCTTATATGTACATACTATATATTGATTTATCTCCTCTCAGTATAATCCTTTTTCAAGGTAAATTTAATTCGAAGACAAAGCAAAATAAAGTAAAAACTATAACATCTATTCATTATCCTCGATACCAATCTCGATATATGAATTTAATTTTCTAAAAAAATATTTGTTTCATCCTTTTATATATTGTCCTTAACATATATCCTAATTTCAATATGGTATCGATATGCATATTTATATAAATAAACATATACCAATATTAGAAATACTTATACATATGTACATGTATGAAGATATTTCTTTTACAATATGTTATCAGAAAATTTTTTTTGATCGGGTTTTTGCCATCCAACAATAAATGAAAATCTGAAAATATTGGAATAGAGATTAAGACAAACCAAGTTTTTATAAATTAATTTACATATTTTACTTTAGTTAACTAACAAAAACAGTTTCTCACGATATTTTGTACCAGGTTTATTTTTCTATTTTTGATTAGATGTTATACTCGTATGTATGCTTGTACGATATTTATATAACCGGAAGAAGAATTGGATTTTTATCTCTTATTGTTATCGCTAGTATTCAAGGATAAAAATGAGATTGAAGAACTACATTTATATATACATTTGTAATAGTGAAAGGAAAATATAAAACAAGTAAAGTGTTAAATGAAATAAAAATCCTTTTTGTTTGTTAGAAGGATAAAATAATCTATTTGTGTAGTGTTAGTGTATAAATTATATGTTTAGTACACAACATAAGGATACGGGAAATGAAGTAAATTTGGGTTTGGGTTGTGCAGAATCCAAAATAATTGAAAATGTTTGTCAGCGGTAATGTTTATTAGTTAAAGTGCTTAAGTAACATTTTTTAACTAAAATTTTTATTAATTAAGATGGGGTAGATAATAGTGCATACCATTACTGGTGCATACCATTACTGGTGCAAATGAAATTATAAACATTTGGTTTAATTACTCCTAGCATATGGCACCTCAACCGATTGTTTTGTAATTTTGGTTACACACAGTCTATTCAGAGAAACTTTTCTATCTGATGTTGTTGTTCAAGCCAACAGATAAAATCTTTTTTTTTAACAAAATTTTATTATTTTTCCTCATTTTTCCTAAAAGAACAGCAGATAAAGACAATTTTTTTCTCATTTTAACATTTTCTCTTTAATTAAAATTATATGTTTGTTTATTATATTGTTAATCAGTTTTTCCAGTTTATTTTATTTTTTGTACTTTTATGATAAGACTATAAATTTATTGTGTTGTTGTTTATAAATAGTAGTATAGTATAACTTTTCTTGAAGGGTATGCTTATTTGGAGCAAATTAATTTTTGGAGACAAAGGAGCAAATTTTCATACCTATTATTATTTATAATGGAAAACACAGGAATATTCATATCACATTTTTAGAAAATTTGTTTATAAAATAAATTTATGCGACTTTTTGATTATGTGATAAATTTATGTTGTTTATACGTAAACATATTTAATTATAAAGAAGTGCTAACAAAACAACCAGTTAACTGCGAAATAGTTTTTCTGCACTCCACAACCAAAATCCAATTCAATTTAATGACTTTTTCGGTTTAACTGGAAAGGAAATTTATATTTACAAAAATATAACAAAATAAAAATATTAATATGTACATAGTCGTTTAATAACCCTTAAAAACGACTTGATAATCTTAACTGAATCGTAAGTTAAATATTTTGTGAAACAGTGTATATACAGTTGTTTAATTAGTTGGTTATTTCAATTTAAATTTTTAATTGATGTTTTATTTGTACATAAACTTGTATATTTTGTAACGAATTCGCCAACTGCTAAAACACAACTTAAACAGTTCTTTATGGTTCATATGATCCCAGCTCGAGAGGTGCTCGCCAACTAATATGTTTTTGACGGGAAAACGATATTATTGCTATATGTTGATGCGTGAAAAGAACGCTGAGTGACTACAAAAACTACTTGCTCAATGCTAAAAAATAGTTATGTTTACTATTTAATTTTTGATTGTGTTTCTATAAATAAAATAGAAAATAGAAATTAATAAACAAATATAATAATTTAATTAGTTCACTCTTTTAATTTTTTAGTAAAATGTTAATATGTAAATGAAAATAAACACCCAAATAAATTACGCCTATTCTTGGCATAAGGAATTCTTGACCGAGAACGAGCACACTTCCAGCCGATCTTACTCGAGCTACTTCAATTGTAATTATGTTCTCTCTATTAAGTTTTCTCATAATCTCTTAGAACCGATTGGACTTATGTGATGTTATGTCTGTTATGTCAACCGTCGACTCCTATTCGAATTACATTCAAATGCATTGCGCGATGATGGTATTTGAATGCCGTAGATTGTGAGTGTAGATCATTTGCGATTGACCACTGTTCAATCCGTTAAAGCAATCTTCATTTGAAATCCAGTTGGGCCATTTAGGTCATTTGGCTTAGTTGTGTTTCGAAAATCTAAAGTTGATTTGAGATCACTCCAGTACTCAATGCCACAAACTGGCACACAGTGCAATACACGGACAAACACATATACTTACACTTTAAAAACACCCAACCGTTATTTTTGGTCACCATCCTGATTTGAAGCCGAGACCCTCGAATACCAAAGTAATGACGTACTTACTGTGCTAATGAGGGCGGCCTAATTTCTACCATAAATGTAACTACAATAACATTACACTTGCCCTTAAAATATGGAGATTCGCGTGTTCTTCGAGTTAGGTGTGTGCCAAACTTTATTCAACGAGGATTAATACGCATTCAAATCTCATCGATATTCTCAATAGTTTATTGGCGCTTTCCCGGATGTTAAAATTGACCATATTACGAAATATTACAAAGAGACTTTAAAGAATGAAATTTCTACAATAACAAATCAGCATTGCATTGCGGCTGTTTACTCTCCCACAAAATCCGATTATACAGCATTTCCGAATTGGTTTATATTCTCATCCATAATATGCTATTATTCCATTAGCTGTAAAATACTTGGCTTCTTATTAAATATATATACGGGTGTATATACATATATTATACTAAAACGATTCGCTGTATATTTAACAACAACCAAATTCACAAATATTAAATCCAAAGGGTGGACGTTGCATTAAAATCATCTTTCAACATTCAACCCAAAAGAATATTAAATCCTCTTATAGTTTAATTTTCAGATTTATTTCTTATATATATCTTTCTAAGTGGGATTAAAACTTCCAGAAGTTCGAAGTAAATATACATATAGAACATAACACATTCAAGTTATAAAATACAATATCCAACGCCCTTCATCTTAAAGAATAAAAATAAAAAACCATATAAGCTGGGGATCTTAATGATAATTTTATCTGCCAAAAACAAAACAAAAATCTAGAATTCATTCATTTTTCCTTATTAAGCTTAAAGCTTGAATGAGTATAAAGAAATAGAATATAAAAGAAAAAGTTAAATCTCAACTGAAAACTTTTCTATTTCCCTATATTTCTTCTTGTTTGAGTTTTACTCTTCCTTTCTTGTCTTCCGTACACACAACGTCTTTTATTATAATGTATATTAACTTGTTGTTGCGTATTTACAAAAGCATAAGAAAATATATAGTCGAAAATCGATAAAATTAAATTTTATGATTTTGAATTAAAATCAATCAACCAAAATTTTCTTTTGCGCTTTCTTAGTACCCCATGTGAGGTTATATGAACATGGAAGATTTATGATAAATATATTACAAATAATATAAGGTTTCGCTGACTTTTTTTAAATTTTTTTTTATCAATTATAGCTTATCAATTTACTGTGCTTTCGAATAGAATAAGCATATTGCGCGTGGTATATTGTGCAGAAAACTGGGTTCATTTTGTTATCTAATATTTTAAGATTTTATTATATGTATAATAAAATGCATATTGCCGCATCATTTTTATTGGAAAATTGTTAGCATTCTTCCCAGAAAACCTATAAAATAAATTACTATCTGCCATTTTTATTCTCATAAAATTTATAAGAAAACTTTTTCAATTCAAAATTTTTTTTATTTTGAAAAATAAATCTAAATTTTTTGTAAAACTTTGGTTATTAAAGAAAATTCATTTTCCTTAAATTAAATCAAAACTACAATATGACATTATCGTGTATTTACCTATCTACATATCTATATATGTATATACTCGAATATACGGTATATATTAATACACGAATATACGGTATATAGAAATAAATAAGATGAATGAAATAGATGTAAATTGATAATGCTTTTATACATACATTTGTTTCTGCTGGAAGATGAGCTTTTAAAGCCCATTTAAAAACAAAAACAATTTTTGTCAAATATTCTGTTCTTTTTAAATCGATTTTTATGATTTTTTTGTATTCTGTAACGAACCGGATGTATTTTATTATTCACTTTTTTTTGTATTTTATCATCTCTAATGAGGGAGAAATTTTAAGACAATACATAACGATAAGAAAAGATAATCCCGAACGCAAAATACAAAACAAAGAATTTGGGTATGTGATTAAAATGTAAATTATTTTTTGTGTATTTTGCGTTTAGTAAAACTTCACAAGTTGGAAAAATCATTTAACACAAGTGTACACTTATACTTGTATATATGTGTATATAAATAAAAAATATATTTAAGTATGATTTACGTTTTAAAGTTAAGAACAATGCTCATTCCGGCGTTTTTTTTTTATCCAAATTTATTAATTAATGTTATAGAATAATAGCAAAAATTAAAAAAGAAAAGTTAAGTTTGCGGTGTACTTTCGTGTATGGTTTCTATTTATTTTTTCGTATTTTAGTGTTCATAAAATAAAATTGTAAAAACGAATACCTTAACAACTACTCACACCCTAATCTCCAGTTGATAAACACACCCATAATG
This sequence comes from Tipula unca, assembly GCA_951394425.1. Classification (NCBI taxonomy): domain Eukaryota; kingdom Metazoa; phylum Arthropoda; class Insecta; order Diptera; family Tipulidae; genus Tipula; species Tipula unca. The sequence continues at coordinate 103,228,113 of OX596381.1, forward strand.
TTATTATCATTATTGCAAAAGTTTTATACCATTTTTTTAACTCAAGTTTTCCAAAGTTATATAGAGTTTTTCTTCGACTTTAAAATAAAAAGAACATAAAACTTGATTATTATTGTAAAAAAAATAGGAACAAATATTTTTCAGTACAGCATAGCGTAGAAGCATACAAAATTCTTTGAAGATTATCGTTTAATTTTTAATGATTTTTCATTAACAGATTGATGTACTTATAATACTTAGTGCAGGGATGATGGGAGATTAACAAGTTTTGTATGGTATTTTTAAACTCGTGTATAAATTTTATCTATTTTATATAGCTCTATACTTTCAAAAACATGATATTCAATTACAAATAATTTAAATCCTAGATTTTATAAAAAAAAATGCGATTTCCCGGTAATACTCTCTTTGGAATTCTTTTAATGAGATGGGTTTTGCGGTTTGAAGTGTTTTTTTAGGACTAAATCTTTTTGCTTTTACTGTAAATGGTTAACTGTTAATTTCCTAAAGAGCGGTACATACACGTGCTGTGAACAGTATTGCGTATGTATGAAAATTGTTTCTTTTGTAACATCGCCATGTTCGATATTCGATAGTACAAAATGGTAGTTTTTCTGATGATAAAATTGAATTTTTTTATTTGACAGACATAGTTGAGTCCATAGGTAGCTATAACTTTTTTTTAAACGCGGCTACTATTGAAATGTTTATTTCATTATATTGAAATATGCATAGACAATCAGTGCGAATGGAAAATTGCATACAAACAGCATGTTTCCATGGTGGAGTTAACCAATATTAACTCGGATTATCTATTCATGGAAACATGTCGAGTTTAAAGTTTATTTGTTTCACAGCATAAATTGAATAATAAGATTATATCTATAAAATATTATATAACATGGTTCTATTTACTTGTATGTATGCTTTTGTTTGGTATACGCAAAGCTACAAAGCTGCAATCGAAAGAGCGTGGTCGATTTCCTATATGATGTGGTGTATAGTGCCCAAATGTCAGTTTAGAACCTAGTTTTTCTAGGGTCGCAATTTGTTTATCTAATATCTAATATTTGTGGATTGAGGAAAAAATATGAAATTAAATATCAAAATTATGTTTTAAAATATTTTGGACAAATTTAATAAGTTATATCTATATGCTCAGGCTATGTTGACTATGTTAGATTATTTAATATAATTTCTTTCGCGTGTTACAACCCACCACAACTCGAACATAATAACAACAACAACAATTCAACATATTAAATACAATGTAGCATATAATATATAATATAACATACAAAATAGAACGTAGCATAATATTATATTTCAACAAGTAGAAAATGTATTTGGTTGAAATAGTATATTTAAAAAGTCGATTCTGGAAAATTTTGTAGGTCCATGTCGGCTACTGATTTCGAATTTTTGTTAAATAAAGTTAAGTTAAAGCACACAATCCGTTTCTAAAAATATGACTTGATAAGGCATAGGTAAACTACATTTTGGTTCAAATTTTTATAAATTTTATTTAATTATGTATTTCAATAATTGTATACATATGTATGGCAAATCAATTACTGGTTGGTGATTGACCAATTGGAGCTCAGTACATACCTGCGGGAGTGTGTCGAGAAATTTGTGTGAGTAAGAAAATGTTCAACTCGAGTGTGACGAAAAAGGAGAAGCTTATGTCAAAATGTCTCCCGAAGTTATGTACTGAGACTGAATCATATTCACAGTAACTAAACCATAGTAACTGGTTGCTGAAAGATTTGTAGGATGTTGCAAAGGACTTGATTGTGGTTCTTGAGGCAAGGCATGGTAAACGGTCAAATCAGAGGGAGATAATGATGATAGCGTGTTGATACTGATTGAACATATAGCTGTGAGTTACGGACCAATGAATTTGAAGAGGCCTTAGCAACTTGGATTACATGATTAGGAAACTGAATATAATAGTTCATTCTGATTTGTACCATAAATCAGGTTGAATTTAAAGATGGTTGTATTTCAAAATCCATTTCTTATATCTGAGCATTAAATACCAAGTTATCATTAACTTCCATATTCAAAGTATTGAGAGCACCAATATTACTGCAATTAGAGAAAGCAGCTTCAGTAACAATGACTTGTGTATTATTATTTATTACACAATGTTCTGCGAAGAAGCGAAATGTTTCGTTAAATCTATTCATCAGCTGGATCTTTTGAATCGGAAGATGGGCGAATGTCACCCTGATTATGACGACATGAGAAGACCAATTTAACGTCTTTCATTCCTATACTGAAAAAGTCGGTAGGAAAACTTTTGTTATAAGTTTTAAGTTATTTTAAAACCAATATCGCAAAATCAATTAAATTAATAAGTTGTTTCACATGTAAATATAATAACCAGATAAAATAGATTACAAGTCAATAATGTTTATTTTTATGTTTATTGTCGGTTTCATTGTTCCAGGTTACTAAAAAAAAATATTTTACACATACTTAAACAAAAAAACGCGCAAAGAAATGCGCATAATGTGGGCGTCGAGTGATTTTTTAATATCGTAGAAGCAGGATGAAAGAATTAAAGTGTGGAAAGGCGGTTTGATTGTAAAATTATTCAATTAATATCAATCATAATAGCATAAAAAACAATAAGCAATAAGCGTTCAAATTTTTACAGAAAAACTTTGTCTTTATATTTTATTTATTCAGTTCATTATTGCTTGTTTTTATTCAATCTACGTACTAATATTTCAAACAAACACCCCTCATTACAATTCATTATAAATGCTCCCCTTATATATGTATGTATAGCATTTTACATTTTGCCTAAAAACAAAATAGACTGGACAGGATGTTAATTACTTCACTATTTTTAGTTTATCTCATAATTAATTTATTATTGTAGCTTGGGCATCATTTATACATACATTGAATACATTGAATACACAATTAATTTCCGAAATATTACTTTTGGATTGTTAAAAAAAACTCAGGCTTGAACATTATGTTAAATATATACATTAGCATATTTTATTGTTTGTTCTGTGACTTTTCGATTGATATTCTACCAATCAAGCAAGATATGTAAAAAATGAAATACAATAAAACTTCTGGCTCAACCTTATATTTTCTTAAATTTTGAAATTTTTATATTCAATTGATATATTAAACGTGAATACTATTTGTAATTTATGAAATTTGTTCACATACATAATTTAATTAAATAAATAATAATAAACTATAAATTACTATAAACATTTATTGAAACGAGTATCCTGGCTTGGCTGTACATGGAATTATTATTTTTAAAATAGATGTAATATAAATGTTTAACTACATATATGTATGTATATATGTATATAGTTATAAATATACATATATATATATATATATATATGTATATATATATATATATATATATATATATATATATATATATATATATATATATATATATATATATATACATATATATATATATATATATATATATATATATATATATATATATATATATATATATATATATATATATATATATATATATATATATATATACATATATATATATATATATATATATATATATATATATATATATATATATATATATATATATATATATATATAAAAGACATAACGTTGCAACATGTCTCTGTAGCGATCTACATTGACTGTAACGTAACAGTCATTTTTGACACCACCAGCATGAAAACCACACCATACAGTTATTTTTTGTGGATGAAGTAGTGTTTCTTGAAGCACATGAGGGATTTTACATTACTAATAACGCATATTTAGTTTGTTGTCGAAGCCGTTATGCCAGAAATGTGCTTGACAAAAAATTGGAATTAACGGTCGTGAAGCTCCAGTCACCGACTCGACATTTTTATAGTTAATTTTAATTATTTGTAAACGTTGTTCGTTCGTGTACGTCATCATGATGAAATTGTTGTCTTTACTGAATGTTTTGACACTGACAGTTTGGTTATTTGTTTAAGAGTGGGTTTACAGTGAAAGTTCAAAGTTGTCAAGTCTCAAATAGAAAACTCAATATTTATATATATATACATATATATATATATATATATATATATATATATATATATATATATATATATATACATATATATATATATATATATATATATATATATGTATATATATATATATATATATATATATATATATATATATATATATATATATATATATATATATATATATAGATTTTCAGACTTATTTAATTATATAATTTAACCATCGGCTTGTGTAAAATAACTAGCCTTGCCAAATATTTTGATTATAAATCATTACCGGTCTAAATCATTGTTACTTCTGTGAATGGAGTATAGGGTATAGCCTCACCACAAATTACCACAACTATGAGCTTTTTATGTTTACACTAAACGTCTGAAGATTTTGTTACAAATTTATTCTGTTTTTCCTATATATATATAAAACTCAACTGATTCATTTTTACAAGAAAAATTATATAATAAAAAAATGTATCTTTAATTTCTTTTGTATAAAATTTTGTTCCATCCTAACAATAACATCTTTTTCACATTTTTTCTAGAAGAAAATAAAACATTTATCATAAAAATTAAAAAAAAACGACAACACCAAAATAAATTATATTTCTAAAAAAAATATAATAAGGAAATAAAAAAATATTATAACAAAATAAGATTTTACAATTTTTTTTCTTGCAAATCATCAACACCAGCGTACCAGTACAACAACCAAAGTAGGAAAAATAAAACTTCCTTTTTTCTTTTTTGATATTCGGGTATGTAAGTATGTATACATATATAATTCTTCTTCGTGCTTTTGTTTTATCTTAAACTGAAACTGCGAAGTGAAAATGCTTTTTTAAAAGAAGAAAATTATATATTATATGTATATGTATGTATATAAAATAAAACAATTGAAATATAAATTTTATTTGTATAATTTTCGCGTCCTTAACAAGCGTGGAATGAAAATATAACAAATTTTCCCATTTTTTTCCTTCTTCGTCTTGTTTTATTCTAATTTTCCCACTTTGTTTTTTTTATACAGTATATACATATTTAATATTTTCTTATGTCAGAATGAACAGATAAAAAGACAAACAGCAAACGAAATATATAAAACTGAAAATTAATTTTTCAGTATTTTTCTGTAATAAAAGCTTTAAACAATTTTTATTTTGAATACTTCAATTAATATTATTCATCGTAACTTTATTTTTTGTGAATTTTATGTGATCCATTTTGGGAGACAGATTTGGTTACTTTTTTTTATAAACAGCAAAAATAATTATCTTAAGAATATTAAAATTTGAAAATCACTGTATTTTCATCTCATATAAATTATGTGATGTCATTACAGTGAAATGTCATTAGAAAATTAAAAATGATTTTCCTTTTTTTGTTATATAAGGTTGTGATTTATTATGTTATATATCCCATATATTTTGCTGGTGTTGCTTTTTCTTTTCCCAAGTTATAGATTTTTTTTTATAAACAGGTCTAAGAATATGTGTGATGTGTGAAAGTATACTGACTTAGTCAAGAGGAATAAACATGAGATAGTTAGCTACCTTAGTCGTATTCTGCGATAAAATTCAAACGTTCGTAAGCAAAGCTATAATGTAATATACGTGTACTGTATAGTACTATATTGTAATGCACACATACGTAAACATATATTAGCATACACATATATTATATACGTCATATTATAAGGTGTCCATATGCACACATGTGTATATATATATATATATATATATATATATCTATATATATATATATATATATATATATATATACATATATATATATATATATATATATATATATATATATATATATATATATATATATATATATATATATATATATATATATATATATATATATATATATGTATATATACAAGGGTTTGGGATACTAATTCGTTAAAGGATGATTCCTTAGTTCATTTAGATTAAAAATTGTATGGGTTGGAGGATCAATTTTTTATATCCTCCGAGTGGCAGGCTGTTGAAAAAATTATAAAGAAAGTTTACACAAATATTAAATTATAACTTCTAAAATATTTAACGGACAGCAATAAACATTGACTTATTTGACTGGTAATCGATTAAGCTTTATTTAGAATTTAAGTAATCTTCTTACTTAAAGGATTTAACTATTCTTCCCAGTATAATTTATATTTTGTTATGATTGATTTTAATCCGACATGATATTCTTTACAAATTTTCAATAATACATTTTCAACCATCTGCCATAGTTTTTTTTTTACATAAACTGCATTAATGCGATGTATCTAAGAAATATTATCAATAAATATTGTAACGGTTTTTGTTCTACTGATGAAAATCGTTATATTTAAACTAAAATTTATTCGTGCGAATTAAGGTACTATTCCATGGACTGATTGACTGCCTCAGTCAATTTAAAGCTTGAAAAGAAATTATATTTTGTAGTTGTACAAATGAAACAAAAAAAATTTCTCAGTCAAAAAATATTTGAGTGTTAGCAGTGTGAACTGCCATAAAAAGTATCAAATCGAATACTTTTTATGGCAGTCAAACAAACAACATACCTAAAATTTGCCCATGGAAGAGAATTTTACTATAAAGTTTGTGTATGGAAAAGGATTTTACTATAAAAATTATTTTTGAATGGAAGAAAATTGTAAATATCAATTTCAATCAAAGTTATGATTATATGTCAATTTTTTCTTTATAAAAACAATTTTGAAACTTCAAATTTGGTATGTCTAATACTAAACTACTACTGTTAAATTATTTTGCAAAAAAAGAAAACGTTTATTTGTTGTCTTTGTTACTCTAATGTAATTTTGTTGCTATCATCTTTTCAGTCAACTCAGTCTATCAGTCCATGGAATAGTACCTTAAAGGTACTATTCCATGGACTGATTGACTGAGTTGACTGAAAATATGATAGCAACAAAATTACATTAGAGTAACAAAGACAACAAATAAAGGTTTTCTTTTTTTGCAAAATAATTTAACAGCGTAGTTTAGTATTAGACATACCAAATTTGAAGTTTCAAAATTGTTTTTAAAAAGAAAAAACTGACATTTGCAAAATCACAACTTTGATTGAAATTGATATTTACAATTTTCTTCCATTCAAAAATTATTTTTATAGTGAAATTCTTTTCCATACACAAAATTTATAGTAAAATTCTCTTCCTTGCGCAAATTTTAGGTATGTTGTTTGTTTGACTGCCATAAAAAGTATTCGATTTGATACTTTTTATGGCAGTTCACACTGCTAGCACTCAAATATTTTTTGACTGAGAAAAATGTTTTGTTTCATTTGTACAACTACAAAATATAATTTCTTTTCTTGCTTTAAATTAACTGAGTCAGTCAATCAGTGCATGGAATAGTACCTTTATACAGCAAATATGTGAACCTGTTGAAACGATATAGATAATAAATGAAACGACTTGGTTGGTTGATAGCAAGAAAAGAACAAAAAAAATATATTTCATTATACCATGTCTACTATATGAGTTTGATATTTATAAATTCTAATACAACAACATCCCCACTAGAATTTAATTTCTCTCAAACCCATTCCTGAAGTACATTTTTGGTGTTTTTCACTAAAAAGTGCCTTCGTTAAGACATCTGCAACCATGTCCTTTGTGCCGATGTAATCCAATTTAATTTTTGACTCTTCCAACAATTCACGAATAAAATGGTGTCTAATATCAATGTGCTTTGTTCTGGCATTGTATGAAACTCCAGATGCTAAGCATAAAGCACTTTTGTTGTCACTTAGTATTGTAGGAACAGGTTGATTATTTTCAAATAATTCCTTCTGAAGTCCACTTAACCACATCGCTTCCTGGGAAGCCGAAGATAGCGACATATACTCCGCCTCTGTGGTTGACAAGGCAACTGTTGGTTGTCGTTTTGAATTCCACGACACTGCTGCCCCCTGATTCAAAAATACATATCCTGTATTGGAGCGACGTTCATCAACATCTGCAGCCCAATCTGCATCACAATATCCAAGAATTCCAGTATGTGCTTCACGGGAAAATGTCAGTTTCAAACTTGAATTTCTCTTTAAATATCGTAGAATTCTTTTTACCGCATTCCAATGCGATTTGCCAGGATTCATGTTGTAACGACTAACATTACTTACAGCAAACGATAAATCTGGTCTTGACACTGGTGCTGCGAAAAGAATACTTCCAACCGCTTCCTGGTAGGGTACATCTGCCATTTCTTTTTGTTCAGCATCATTTTTTGGACACATATCATTTGTCAGAATCTGATTAGGATCAAACGGTGTTAAAACTGGGTTGCAGTCCATCATGTTAAATGTCTGCAACACTTCTTGAATATATTGTTGTTGATCGATGGATATGAGTCCCTTTTTCCGGTCACGGGTAATGCGTAAACCAAGGCAATAAGCGGCTTCCCCCAAATCCAACATTTTGAACCGCTTCATCAGTTCTGTTTTAATCCAATTCTTCACACCTATATCATTGCTAAAAATGATAAAATCATCTACATAAATTGCGATCATCAGCATTTTATCTCCATCGAGTTTGAAGTAGACACAAGGGTCATCTTTTGAGCGAGTAAGACCCATTTCTTTCAGATTGTTATCCAATTTTTGATTCCAAATTTTGCTTGCCTGTTTCAAACCATATAGAGATTTTCGGAGCTTGCACACTTTATTTCCACTGGCAAAACCTTCTGGTTGCAGCATATAAATCTCATCAGGTAAGTCGCCCTGCAAAAACGCAGTTACTGCGTCCATTTGATCGATCTCAAGGTCATATTTTGCTGCCAAACTAATAAGATATCTTATAGAGCTGAAACGTACGACTGGAGCAAACGTTTCATTATAGTCTACACCCTTCCTTTGCGAACATCCTTTTATTACAAGGCGGGCTTTGTACCGAGCAATATGACCTGTGGCATCTCGTTTTGTTTTAAAAACCCAACGGCAATCAATGGGTCTCTTCCCTTTCGGTAAATCGCATAGTTCCCACGATTTATTCTCTTGAAGTGAACTAAATTCCTCTTCCATTGCCTGTTTCCATAAATGTGCATCTGCTCTGCTAAATGCGTCTTGCGGTGATAATGGATCACATAGCTCGGCCGACTTCACCGAATAGACAAAATCAGATAGCCGTTTTGGCTTAGGTTGTCTAGTTGTCCTTCTTGGAGACGTTGATGAGATTTGCATATGAGACGGAATATAATCTTCATCTGAAGAATTTAAATCAGCCTCCTGACAAACATCGGATTCTAGCAATGATGATTCAGAATTATCAGTAATTTCTCCGTGAACTTCTTCTATATTACTGGTACTATTAACGTCGGTATTATTTTGAGTCTCCACTTGAGTCTCATTTTCTTGTACGTGAGTTTCATCTGGGAATATATAGAAATTATTATCACTAATGTCATTATTATTTACTTGTTTTTGAAAGCGTTGATTTTCAAGAAAAATAACATCTCGACTGATGACAATTGTACGTTTTATTGGATTGGATAACCGATATGCCTTTGAATTTTCTGAATACCCCACCATAATATGCTTTTCGGATTTGGAATCAAATTTTTGCCTTTTCTGCTTTGGAACATGTACCATGGCTATGGTACCAAAAACCTTTAGATGTTCCAAACGTGCCCTGCGACCAGTCCAAATTTCTTCAGGGCATTTACAATCTGGTAAACCACGTGTCGGTGAACGATTGATTATATATACAGCAGTCGACACGGCTTCAGCCCAAAAATCAACTGGAAGTTCAGCATCGAATAACATGCAGCGAGCTCTCTCCACGATGGTGCGATTCATCCTTTCAGCCGTCCCATTCTGTTCTGGTGTGTACACTGTTGTCGTTTGATGCTGTATACCACAACTTGACAAATACCTCAAGAAATCTCCATTACAAAACTCAGTGCCATTGTCTGTTCTAAGAATTTTTATTTTCCGACCTGTTTGATTTTCGGATAACAATTTGAATTTTTTAAAATAATTCAACGCTTCGGTTTTGGTGCTTAATATGTAAACTGACACTTTCTTTGAATAATCATCCACAAAAGTTAGAAAGTATTTTTCACCACCAAAAGATTTCTGCCCAATTGGACCACAAATGTCCGAGTGTATCAAATCTAGACAATTATCTGACTGTGAGCATGAGTTATGGAACGGTAGTCGTGTCTGTTTTCCCTTCAGACATATAATACATGATTCACTAATTTGCTCGTCAGTAAAAGAAACTTCATTTTCTTTATCTTTTAATTTTTTCATACTATTCGTATTTAAGTGCCCTAACCTCCTGTGCCATAAGTCATATTCTGAAGAAATTGCTGACAGCATTACTCTTTCGGCATCCGGTGTATCCAATTTGTACATCTCACCAATAAGTGTGGCAGTGGCAATAACTTTTTTGTACATCTTGTTAAAAACTGTACATCCATTCGAGTCAAATGTTACACGATTTCCGTTTTTGACCATTTGGCTGACCGACAGCAAATTAGTACACAACTGGGGAATACACAAAACATTTGTTAAATCAGCGTCTTGCACGGAATTGTTAACCAACAATTTCATTTTTAAATTTCCGATCCCTGTCACTTTCAATCGTGTGTCATTTGCAATAACAACTTCATTTGTTGGTGGATTTGAAATTTCCCTTAATAAACTTGCATCCATTGATATATGCGATGATGCGCCTGAGTCTATGTACCAACTATCCTTTTTAATTTCGCTTACTGCAAAAGAAGTATATAACAATGCAGAACTGCTTTGCTGATTTGAGTTTGACTCAATATGTTTATTGTCAGTGCAACTGTTCGCCAAATGTCCATATTTATTGCAGTTATAACAACGAATTTTACTAATATCTTGTGGATATCTTTTGTTATACCTGGATTTTCTATAATTACTCGCACTGTACAGAGCTTTTGTTGCTGTAGTGCCATCTGATGACAAATTATCCAACTGTACATCTTGCAGCAGCTTCGCTTTAATTGAATCCGCAGTTATATCCATACCTGAGCTTTCGATGCCCATGATCATTGGCTTGAATTTATCAGGCAAGCCGGCTAATAAAATAGTTCCTACCCATTCATCACTTAGATCCATGCCAATATTTCTTAATTTGTGAGCGGTTGATATAATTGAATTGACATATTCTTCTACTAAAACGCAATCTTCTAGATATGTTGTAATTAGTTTTCGTAAAAGCCCCACTTTTCGCGTGAGACCAGAATCCAAGAAAGCTTTTTCAAGGGCTTTCCATGCCTCTTGAGCTGTTTTACTCAATCGAACATGAACATAATTGATTGGATCAATCAAAAGAATAATTTTTGCATTTGCTTTTGTTATTTTTTCTTCATCTTTATCCTCACCAGTAACACACAACCATAACTGTTCGTGTTCTAAATATGTTTGAACAGCAAAGCGCCATGAGTCATAATTTTCTCGACCCTTTAATTTTTCTATAACGAAATTATTGGCGGGCATTTTCTTTTTCTTTTATTTTATTTTCTAGTTTTCGTTAGACACACGTTTAATATTTCTGCTATCCCTTTATTTAGTAATAATTATATATGCGTTTATTAAAAAAAATTGTCCAATTACACACGAAAAAAAAAAAACAAAAAATGCGTCGTTCTGGGCCCATAACCTGTTGAAACGATATAGATAATAAATGAAACGACTTGGTTGGTTGATAGCAAGAAAAGAACAAAAAAAATATATTTCATTATACCATGTCTACTATATGAGTTTGATATTTATAAATTCTAATACAACAACAGAACCGTCTGTTTTGATTGGAAGAACCCGTATTTTTTTTTTTTTTAATTCCGTTACTAATTTCTAGAGCGAGTAGTCTGTATCCTTAGTTACAGTTACAGTCAATCATGGACAAATTTGAATTGATTTAATTTATAAGATCTATACATACATACATATATTCAAGTTATATGTTTAGCAGTAATCGTTTTCCGTTTTACTCGTAGTTTATCATAATCAAATTTTCAACATCGTTTTACTGAAACTGAAACCCAATTACAAAATTCGTATAATTTTAAAAATGATATCTAGCTAAACCAAAAAATCGTTATTATTCGATCTAGTTCAAATTTTGTAATTTTGTTTGTTCGAGAAGTATTTAAATAACTGACCTGTATGATTAGTATAACCTTTCAGAACTAATGAAATGAGCTGGAAAGGTCTTTTTTTTTTTTTGTCCATAGCCTTATTTATCGTTGTTAGTTTAAAAGATATTTGTGACCACATAAAAGTATAATGGTTTATCATTCATTTGTAAATGCAACCAATTTTTGATTAGTAATTAATGATTATTTGAGAAATTTTGTAATAGTATGTTTACATTAATATCAGTACATTAATACCAGTGAAATGCAAACTATCAATTTATGACAAAAGTTTTCAAAACTTTGTTTTCCATTTGAACAAAACTATTAAAAACGGACAATAATCGTGAAATACATTGACGCGGATTATAGAAAACGAGATGCGCATGCGGTGAGAATCTCGAAGCAAATAGAAAAATCAAAAAATGTTCAGTAAATCAGCTAATTACACGGCGCTTTTTAAATGTTCACCTTTTTGGCGTAATATTTGTACATGTACGTATATAACGTATATACAAACATTCATAAATGTATTCCCCTTTCCTCCAAACCTGATGGCTGAACCCGCAATTGGTTAGAGTACTAAAAAATGTCCCTATTGTTAATTTTCTATTTTTTTTATGGGTCACCAAAGAGCGTTACGCAATCCGTATAGGGTAGTTTTATCTTGTGGGCACGAGTTCTTTGCCATTTAAACGAGCTTTTAGTTTTTCCTTACCTCTTTTAATTGGATATATATTACTGTTACTATTTCATTTGCAATTTTTATTGGTACTTGCAGAAGTTAAGTATTTTTTCCACTATATCTAGCTATAGTGGATATCGACCTAGGCGGAATCTTGGAGCTGGATTTATCCCTTGGCCGCAGGAAAAGAAGGCTACTTTAGATTTCCAAGCAGTCAATAACCGATTCTGTAAGGTTCGCTTGAGAATGAAGTTAGCCAACCTGTCGATAATTTGTGTACACTCGCCTACAGAAGTCAGCCAACTCCAAGATAAAGACTCATTTTACTATGACTTGGACGATCTGATGGGATCTATACTCGAACATGATGTTAGAATGGTAAGTGGGGAATTTAAAGCTAGAGCTGGCAGAAGCTGTACAAGCTATCTTCAAGCTCTGTCTCCGGCGATACTCGCCAGTCCAATCAGATGCTGGCATATGCAGATGACATATGCGAGATTAAACTGAATAACAACGTAGTAACGGAAATACATGATCCGCTTGTAGAGTTTTCAGCTTCCATTGAACTCCAGATCAATGAGCTCAAAACTAAATACATAGGGAGGTTATAGGGAGAATGGCACATCAGATTTTAGTAGTGGCAAATACACGTTTGAGGGAGAGTGGAGGTTCACATATTTGGGCTCTCATCACTCACGATAACAGCGTAGGTGAGGATATTAAAGTGTGGCTGCCAACTGGCAGTCGTGTTTTGTATCTTCTATCACCTATCAATTGCCGTGAAGTTGAATCTTTACAAAGCGTTGATCAGGCCCGTTGTTATGTATGGGTGTGAAAGTTGGGCAGTTGGGCGCGGACAGATGAGTACGAGAGATGGTTAATTGCATATGAGAGAAGAATCATGCGTGTGATTTACGGTTCGAAATGCGAAGTTGATGGTACATACCGAGGTCTGTAATCTGTGATCTGATGTAGATCCCCGATATTGTACATGAAATAAGATCTCAGCGAGTACGCTGGCTCGGTCACGTTCTACGTGCTAATCCGGAACGGATTTTTTTGAATATTTTTGGCGTTATCAAATGTCAGCATAAAGACAGATTAATAATTTAATGATTTAATTTAACTAACTACTACAACAAAATGATTTAAACTTGAAATCATAATTCAATTCAATAAGTGGTTCACTAGTTTATATCTGTGGGATTAGAATTAGAATGTTAACAACCGGTAATGCAAAATGAATACATCTAGGACCTTCAGTTGGAAGACAAGAATCATTTCATGTAGAATTCTATAGACATGTAATGCTATGTAATGTGCGGATGACAAATGTCGCAAGTGCGTGCGAGATCGCAGAGTTAAGAAACTAGAGCAAATTTAAAAATAAACATATAAAACCAAAAAACTAAAATTTGAAATACAGTAGCTCACAACAAATAAAAAGATAATAATTATAGATGAGCCTCACATGAAATAACCAGATACAGCAAATTGGCATTAACTCGTTAACGTTTCTGATCGATATCTAACAAATAACGTCAATTTTACTATTTATAATCATTTCGTTTAAAGTGAGCTTAAAGTTGCTACCTATTTGTTTGAGAATGTATGAACCTGATTTACATTTTTTTGGATTTACTATTCGATTGTGACAAATTGCATCTTCTAGACATTTTGACGAGTCTCTCTGTTCTAGTCAGTTTTTCCATATTACAGATTATGTATCTAAATTAAATCATAATTTTTTAAAACAAATTACTAAAATAATCTATCAAATTCCGATAATTTTCACGCACTCACAATATTTAGAAATGCTTTCCGTTTCCGTTTCGATTTTACATTCTCGTGTCACAACGGATTAATTTAAACTATTTTATTTTGAATATCAAATTAATTTTATATTAAACGGAAACACTTTTGCATCGAATAATGAATCGAATGCACTTTATATATGAATTCACGAAAAACTTTGAAATGCTAAATGGCATAACTTAAATTAAAATAAAAAAATGTGAAAAGTCATTTGATTAAAAGGACCTAATTCGATTAATGCCTTTTTGCCTTACGTATAATTTAATAAATCAAGTCGATGACTTGCTTTTTATAATTCTGCAGAAACAAATTTTAATAATTGACCACAAAATTGAATTATTCCGTAATTAAAATTTTATACTATTCTAAATATTCGTATTATGCCTTTTTAGTTTTTATATAAAATAACTGCTATAAATAAGGGAGGTATAGTCCCTTATTAATAATAGCAGGCATAACTCGAGTTATACCCGTATAATATTTTATCACGGATATATGTATATGTTAACATTAAAAGGTGGGATTAGTTAAAACTAGTTTTGATTTGTCTAGTTAAACTAGTTTTACCAAAGGCCTTTCGTCAATACATTCTATTAAACAAAACTACGATTCATTTTGTTTGTTACTCTTTTGAAATAGTCGTAGATCATTTAGATTTTTAGTTTAATCCTATTTACAAAAGATTGGTATTGAATTATTCAATAATTATTTTAGTGTCACATTATGCAATTTATTGTCACATTTAGTTGTTATATTTTATATTATATGTATGTACAATAAAAGGCTGTTCGAAAAGTTCGTAGCATATAGCATAGAATAAGCGCTACTGTTTTTAGTTTTTAGATTTTTAGAGTTCATTACATAAAATGGAAAACGCGGAACCCTGGTGATTTCTTTCTTTATTTGTCTAGAATTTAGTCTGCCACAGGCTTATCACTTTTTAACCATCAATGAGTGAATATTGTGCAGCACCTTAAGTGATTTTATCCGCAGATAGTTCAGTAGTGGTTTAAAAAAAATAGCTAAATTAATTAATTCATAATTCAATGAAATACTAAATAATTGTATGTGATATTTATATTAACAGATATTGTATTAATTTTTGTTTTTGAGGAAAAATACAGCTAAATTTATGATCTATCCTATTTCTAATTGTCATAAAAATAATCCTAAAATTAAGTATTTTGAAGTTGGGTTATTATAATTTAAAACTATTACTCCTTAACTATATCCATATTCTACTCATTACCTTATATTACATGGTTGAATAAAGCTACAAAACATATTTTTTTTATAATCTATAAAGTGCTACGAACATTCCGAATCACCCAATAATACATAATACATAAATTTCTCTTATCAAAATTCATATTTGTAGAATTTCCATTCATCATCTACATATTTTCTATTTCCTATCTATCTTTCAATAACATTTTCAAAGAAAAAAAGACAAGATGATAATAATAAGTACAGATATAATAATAAAGTAGAAGACATGCAGAAACGAGTATGTACAACAACAACAAAAATGTTAACATTCATATTTTCATTTACTTCATCACCTCAGTTGAATGAAAATTGATGGAAACAGCAAAAATGTATAGTACTGGAAAAAAATGTTTTCTTAATTTTTCCATAACATTAATATTAGTGATAATCATAATAATAATAATGATAGTAATAACGGCAATAATAATAAATATATTTGTATGTAATATACATATAATATATATCTATAGACTAGAAAGAAACGAACGTCTGTATAATATGGAAAATTCTAATATGTCGAAGGGAAAGGTGGGAAGTGCGAATATTGTCATTTTTTTGTATCAAACACGGTACCAAAAAAAAAATACGTATAAGAACCGGTAGTGATGGTGTCGGTACAATAACGTGGTATGGAACGAGATGGAATAGAAATTGATGGCATGTAATATGGCAGGCACGTTTTTAATATGACAATTTTTTTTTTTAATATTTTGTATTGTGTATGTGTCATTATTACGTTATTTTGGGTATTTTGAAATAAACTCTAAATGTAGTAAAGGCAGATGAGAAAATTTTATCTTTGTACAATAAAAAATGTGATTGAATATCAAACGGTTGCCGGTAATGGCATATAATGAGTTGTATACCTACATAGGAAGTTTAGTCTTGTATTTATTCGAAAACAAAAATATTAACCGAATCGAGAAGTTTATCGATAAAAGTGAAATTTACTGTTATATATATGTACATGCATGTATGTATGTAAGAGTGTTGTCTTTCATATACTGATATGTATATGTATATACGAAAACATAAAATTAATGTTTATAAACTTGTTTTGAATGTGAAAATGCGTGAAAAATTTACGTATGTGGCTTATTTAATATTCTGAGTTGATATTGCTGTTGATGCGGTGGTGATAATATATGTATAATATATATATATGTACATATATATAAATATATATATATATATATATATATATATATATATATATATATATATATATATATATATATATATATATATATATATATATATATATATATATATATATATACACACATATATATGTACATACATTTTTATTTGCATATTTTCTACTTTCATGTTAATATTCGCCCCACTATCAGTCAAATAATAGCTCGTTTTTATATAGTAGACACACGTGTAATAATTTTACAAGTATTTGGCTGTGAAGTTCATCATCTTATAATTTGTATGTACATTTCATTCGTATTTAATTCAAAAACACAACAAAATTGTTCTAATATATTAAAGTAATATATATATATATATATATATATATATATATATATATATATATATATATATATATATATATATATATATATAAATATATATATATTTGTATATATATATATATATATATATATATATATATATATATATATATATATATATATATATTTATATATATATACATATATATATACATATATATATACATATATGTATATATATATATATATATATATATATATATATATATATATATATATATATATATATATATATATATATATATATATACATATACATGAATGTACACAGAAAACACATGAAAGTTAAGTTATTTTCCCAAACAAAAGAATGAACCAAAATAAGCCAACCACAAATATTTCTCAAATAACTTGACTTACTTTAATACCATAAAAATCTCTCATGAGACAAACAAAAAAAAAACACCCAACTAAAATAAAAAGCAACCGGAGAAAATTAGTTTTTCGTCCCTCACAGATGTAAAGAAAATAAAAAATAAATTGGGAAACAACAGAAAAAATCAATTATAATTTATTTAAAAAATAAAAATAAATTTTCTCATTCATTCAATCAAAACTTTTTATTGTACTTTATTTAATTTAAAAACAATAAACGGAAAAAATGAGATTTTCCATGAACAGAGAGGAAACAAAAAGCTTCATCATTCATTTTCGGCGATGTTGTTGTGTTCCCTCCTGTTGTTTTTGTTGTAAATTAATTTTTTTTATCCTATTTTTTGCTGATTTGCGCGCTTGTTAATTAAAATTAACAATCAGAAACTAATTACAAATTGAAACTTTGATTTGAAACAAAAAATACACACACGTGTATGTTTGTTGTGCCTAGGTTAGTTACTTTCCTTGGAAAGGGAATTTGGTGGCATGAGTGTTCGTCGTTTCGAATAATTGTGAAAAAATATGCTAATCAATGTTTATAAATAAAGTGGATAATGTACGAGGTTGTACTTGAAATTTAAGAGTGAGAATGAAGTGCTATTAAGAGGTAATTTTGTTTGTGGCATTATTTGTGATGTGATTTTTGCTTTTTAACATATGCTTCTTATTTTTTCAAACGTTTCTCGTTTTAAAATCTATTGGTAAAAAAATCGATTTTATTACTTTTATCTAAATCATACAAACGAATGTTTTAATATTTTATTTGACCAGATATTAAGTTAAGTTATTTTCAAATTAAGTATATAGAAGGACTGGAATTAGACATGGAAAAATATAATTGTTCAACTTCTAGTAACATCCAGTTAATTAATTTAATAATTTACCTGGTACCTACTTGGAATTAAGTTTAGGACTGTTGGTCTTCTGTTCATGGACATGATTGATTTTGAACCTATAACATGATTTTATAAAATAACGTGAGGTGTCCACACTGAGGAACATCCTCCTTCTTCTTTGTGGAAAATAACATTTTAAAAACTGATAACAGTATCAGTGATAAGACAATAGCTAATAATGCTTCACGAGTTTGCGTGTTTTTTTTAAGAAACCTGTGTCTTGGGCGCGTATGTTGTGAAATGGTTTAATCAATTGGTTCATTAAAATTTGATAATGCTTAAATTTGTATATGTTTTTACAAAATAATAACCTTATGTAAAGTATTAATGTTTGCTGTGGTTACTTCGTCTTTTTTCGTCATATGGCTAAATCCGGTCAATGTGGCCTGTTGACAAAACTGTATTTTCTGTGAAATATACATTTGATTGAACCAAATTTATTTAACTACAGTATAGACATTGAAAATAGAAAAGAAACCAAGTTTATTTTAGACTATGAGAATCAGTAATCCCAAGGCACAATACTTTATTATTCATCGGACGCCAAAAATCAGTTGATCAGGTTATACTTCAATATTTTAGCCATCCAACATAGTTAAAATATGTAACTAAGTACACTTGCGATCCTTCCCGGATCCTACTCTTCGGAGTACTATTATATACATCATATAATGTTGTTATTATAGATACGTGGAATGAAATGAAATAGATGGAAATCCACTATATTCAAAGCTGGAATATTTATTACGCACTTTATTTAAATTTTAATTGTAACATTTAAGCAGATAATAGCTTAGCAAAATACAAAATGAATTTTAGATTTTAGTTTTTTTTCGTTTAGTTTTACTACTTTATAAGCCCTCGCCTGCATAGATGGGATATCTTATTTCTAAATTTTAAATATAGGATCAAATTATAAAGAAACAAATATTTTACAAAAGAAAATATATTATTTAGATTAAAAATTGTTATATAAATAAGGAAAATAATGATCCGTCGAGAACTTAAGATAATCGTAGATATCATGAAACGTTAAATAAAATGGAGTTTTATACAGAATTTTCACACGAAGATTCTGTATTCTATTCTATAACCTTGAATATTTGTAGAATGAATCAATATTAATTAGACACAAATTTCCTATTTAGTCGTTTTAACTGTAGTTCATTTTTCATTGTGGCAATACTTACTTTCTAGGAAGTATAAATATTTTTAAAATGCTGTAAACGATTCAAGCAAGCTCAATACATACTGCTTATATTCATTTCACATTGCTGTGGATATCTGATATCGTGGTAGACCCTTCTTGAACACATACATACATCATGCATTATTCTGTTGAGTTAGGCGTAGCACTCTCAATTTCAAACAACAAATTATACACTTAATTATGGATGGGTATTATTTAATTTATTTTCATTTATTTGTGTGGTCTAGGTGAATGCCACCACATAACTGATGGTATCATTCCAACATTACATTAATTTTTACAATATGTATATAATATTAAATTCAATAAGGTTCAATGTTGATGCATTGCAATCATGACATATATGTGTTTGTATATACAACACCGCCCTCCCTAAGAAAAGAGATGAATTTTTTTTAAATGATGTCTTTTAAGGAATGTGGTATGATTGCAATGAGTCAACACTGATTGATATTAATTATTATAATATAGGTACATATATATTCTAAAATTAGTATTTTGTTATTAAAATTCATTTCATTAATTTTCTTAAAAATTTACCTAATTTTAAATAGAAACTTATTTTTTATTTGTTTATTTTATTTTTAGAAATTGATTATTTCTGATTATAATGTTTAAGTAAATTATTATGAACTACTTTCTTTGATTTTCCAATGGTCAATTCAGAATTTTTGTCACTTATAATATTTGTAATTTTAAATGATCCAAATCATAAAGGCGAAAGCTTTCCTTGACTTGCCACATTTTTTAGTACCACAGAATCGCCAATACTAAATTTGGTTGGATTTGCATTACGATCGTAGTAACGTTTTGATGTTGTTTTGGAGGTAATTCAAATTTCAAATCGGAAATGTAATCGGCATAATAATTTAGTTCTGTATTGGATAAAAAAAAGGGGTATAACAGGTTTAAATCCAAACAGAAGTTCAAACGGCATATATGTAGTAGACGAGCGTGGAGTAGTATTATAAGCAAACATCGCGTAACTAAGCCAAGAATCCCAGTCTAGCGGTTTGTTTAAAGAATAGTATCGGAGATATTCACCAATGCCCTTGTGGGAACGCTCCAGTGCTCCGTTGGTTTGTGGGTGGTTAGCTGTTGCATTAAATTTTTCAATTTTCAGTGTTTGCATATATGTTTAAATAAATCAGACATAAAATATGAACCTTGATCTGTTCAAATCGATTTAGGTGAACTAAATATACAAATTATATTTTACACGAAAGCTCCAGCAGCGGTCTGTTTCTTGATTGGGTAAGGGGATGGCGAAGGAATATTTAGTTAGATCGTCTTGTACTGTTAGAATATATTTGTTGTAAGCGTGACTACTTGGACGTGGTCCTACCATTTCAAGGAACAATTTTTCAACTCGTAGATGTTTTGGCGTAGTTGTTATTTTCATGGGAATTTTTGTATGCAATGAATGTTTATTTGTTTGAAAAGTGTTTATTTTTTGTGACCACAGTTTTGTAATTTTAATTAAATTATTTATTAGAACCAACCGACTCAAAATATCACTCCTTGTCAGTCCTACCAAGAATCTGGCGGTTGAAAGTTTTTAGATAACGTAGGAAACGTTTTCATTTTTTTCTATTTTGCCTGTGTAACAGTTGTGCTATTTTGATACTTTTTATGTTTTGAATGATAAGTTCCATTAGGTTTGAGATTTGTTTTTCACAATTCGATTTGGTTTGAAATCAATTTTCAAATATCAAGAGTGCTATTCCAAATTGACATGTCCTTCTCGTTACTGCGGTTGCTTTCTTTACTATTGAAAGCCTTTCTCTTGTAAAAATGTTTATATATTTTTATATTTTATAGGTACGTACATAATTGAATTTTTAATAATACGAGTACAAACTGAACTGCCAAACATGAATAGAAATTTTTAAATTTAAAAAAAAAGTTTGTATTTATAATTTCAATACATCCATTCAAATTTTTATTCAATTTATACAATAAAAAAACTTTAAAAATTTTCCATCTATATATAATGTTGTATGCACAGCATTCAAATTTCATACTCTTTAGACATTATATACACACACACATATATATATATATATATATATATATATATGTATATATATATATATATATATATATATATATATATATATATATATATATATATATATATATAAATATATGTGTTGTATTCATTGCCTAAAGGGAGAAAAATCATTAAATATTTATGAGCAAATTTTATTTATTTTCATTAATTTCGTCATCTTTCATTATATTTTTGTGAACGAATAAAATGAAAAAGTGAAATCTAGATGTTTCCCTTTATTTACCTTTTTATTCCTTAAAAAAATCTTTAATATTACATTATATCTACTGTGTATACCTATTTCTATTATGTACATTTATATATACATTTATGCATGTAGAATATTATATGTTTTGTCTCGTCTCGTTAAAAAGAAACTCGATTTTTTTACTGGTTCGTATTACAATAAAAACTAAAAATAGAAATGGGAAACAAACCAAGAAAAAGCGAAAATTGGATCCTGATGGTTTTTCAAATCTTCCAAACCAAATGTGGTTTGATGCTTGGTTGTTGCTTTAAGTATATATACGATATATATATATATACATATGTATATATATGTACGTATATATATACATACGAGTATGTAGTTGTGGATTCATTATTTTAATAAAGTCAAAAAGTATAATACTTGTATGCTGCAGGAGTTTATATAGGTGATGTATTGTGTATAAAACTACATGATTGAATTTTTAAATTTATTGTGATGCTATAATTTTTTGGTAAACGTATAACATATTATGATGATGATTAGACTGTACTCTCACAGAATTCGAGCAATATTGGATTTATGCGATATATAATTTTTATGAAATACAATAAAATATATCATATTGCATGTATGAAACTATAATGTTATCAATCGGCGTTGGCCGATTCGTTTATCTTTATGGTAAAATACAGATTAATAATAAAATACTGTCAATTTTTATGGCAAAATTAAAAATAACATAGTACAATTTCTATCCTTGTTTCTAAACTTCGTATGGCTCTTATAATGCAAGTCATAACAATATTACTTATGATTTTTACGCTCCCTCCAAATATTAATATCTCGTGGACTACTTTACGCCAACGAACAACTAATCTTTAGAAAGATCTAATTACAATAATAAAATTAAAAAAATAAATTGTAAACATGTACTTCCTTCATTTAAGCAGCTATAACATTTTAGATCTTGTATGTAGTAATAAAGAAAGAAGTATTTAAAATTAAGAAATACTCCAAAATGAATTGTCTGGTTTGCATCAGTTTTGATTCAATTTTGATTTATTTTGAAAGGATTAAAATTTAAATCCATGTATTATAAAATATAACAATGTATGATCTCTCAAACATGATAAAATAAATTGAACTAGTGTTTTATTAAATCGCATGAAATTCAATTATAGAAATAACATATAACTTAAGTGTTTTATACAGTATACAGTTGAATAAACTTCAGTTAAAATCTCAACAGACAACAATAGAAATACCCACATATCATAACAATCTATATACAATCATAGAGACAACAAATACTTTCATTTTTTATGAGTTACAAGGATAAAACAAACCCTCTTACAATGACGAAAAAATCCCCAACACGGAGAAAGCAAACACAATTAAATATTTAATTAATTTGGAATAAATCCTTAATGCTATTAAAAGCTCTTTATCATTTTAATAAGCTATAACAAAAAAAAGACTATCGATTAATTTTTTTTAATTTTAATTTTTAAACAAAACCGCAATTGTGTAAGTGAAAAAGTTTAGGGTTTTGGTTTTAGTTTTTGATTGCGGATGATGGTCTCAATTTAAAGAGATTTCAAATTTTTATTTTTTTATCTGTGTACGAGTCTACGAGAATATAAAATATTTATATATAATTTTTATGTAACGAAACTATTTCATTATTCCACAAAACACTATATTTAGATAACTTATATAGAGCTTTTTAGGATAATTTTTTAAATTACAAAAGTTTATCAATTATTATATCATGCATGAATCAAATTAATAATAGTTTTTTTAATATTGTTTTTTTCATTTAATTTTGTTGTGTTAGACACTTTGGGGTTAGACCATAACCATTACTACATGTTGTTTTAATACATTTTAGATTTAAAGTTTTTCGATTGTTATAGTTCGAAATTAGATTAATTTTAGCATTTTTCAAACAAATAAAAAATAAAAAGTTTTAAATTAATTGAGTTGTTGGTGTGAAACTTGGTGTGAGTCGAATGTTTTATTGAAAAAATTATTTAATACAAAAAAAAATTATCATTAATTTTGGGTTTTGATTTTGATTTTTGTTGGTGTTTGTGTGGTATGAATTAAATCAATTATTTTTACATAGAGTTATCTATACTATGTATACTAGTAGATAGTAAGCTACATAAATCTTAATTGTGGAAGTTATATTGAGAAGATATATTGACAGTATATCGAAATACATACTAGAATCGATTCTCGATTTGGACCGCTGCCCAAAGTATGAAAATATATTGGAAGGAACATTAAGGTGGTACAACTCTGATAAATCTAGATAACATTATGAATTTAAAGACTAAAACCAGTTTATTACCATTTTGTATTCAAAACTAGATTTTCGTGTATCGAATTCTAAAATTTTAACGTTTTTTTAAAAATGTTTTAATTCTGTTTTTCCACAATTCGAATATTTTAAATCTTAATTTTAAAATTTAATTTTTCTATTTTCATCTATAAATCTTGTAATTCTGAAAAATGTTGTAATTTTCAATTTGTCTGTTTTCTCCAATAAAAAAAACCGAATAAAATTAAACTTAAGCCAGTATAAAATAAACAAAAGTTTGAATTTAACAGGACCATCGATCTTTGTCCAAATTATCAATGTAATGTTAGCAAATGCGCGAATCTAGTTGCTGGTATGAATTTTCCAAAGCCAACCACACCTGGTCATGAACTAATAATTTGCTACTGCATTTGGCAAATCAAACGTCAATTTAAAAAATGTTCAAATTTTGAAATGCACAAACTAAGTTGGGACACGAATAATACAAATTCTGTGCAAGATGGTGACCTTATTGCATATAGCAATAATATAGACAGTGGTAATGTAGAGATTGGTTATAGAACAATCTGCAAACGTTAGTGCAAAAGAGAATTGATTAACATGAACAGTAAAATGGCAAACTAAAAACGTACGTAAATGGACCATAAAAATCGATTAAACCCAATGCTACTGGCATTGTCTATTTGCCGCCACAATTTAATAAACATTTTGTTAGCCTACATAATAATAATAATAATAAACAGTTGTTCACGGCCAGTACTGACCCCTTACTGTGTCAACAATTTGGCTCCAGCGGTTTCGATCCCGAGTTTGGTCTTCATACTGTCCTAGACAACCTGAAGAAGCCAAGTCGTTCTATATGCTGTGAAACCATCGTCGCCTGAACAACCTCTGTAGCTACCACCATATGGTGGCTCTCCTTTCAGAGATCGCTGCCAAATTCGTTCCGATCAGCACGCAGAACGTGATCGAGCCAGCATATCATCCGCCAACGTCTAAATTTCACATCCATACATAACAACGGGCCTGATCAACTGTTAACGTGAGTGATAAGAGAACCCAAATATTTGAACCTCCTCACTCCCCCAAACGTGTAGTGATTACTAAAATTTGGTGTGCCATTCTCCCTATAAGCAGAGATCATGTATTGTTTTACATTCATTGATCTGGAGTCCGAAACCTCCACAAGCGGATCACTTATATCTTTCACTGCGTCACTATTTCCAAGAGCTTGTTTCCACTGATCTCATCTTACAGTACGCATATTGAAACTTCGATAGCTCACCAGGCTTAACTGAGCCTTCAATATGTTTTATTTGCCTTACTAATGGTTTTAATAAAAAAGACGATAAGCGTAACTAACCAAATCGTTGGTCCGCGTCAGAGCATCCAGTCTTTATTCCAGATCATAATAGCCGAAATCTAATTAGCTTTTGGTTCCTCCAAATTGTTGGTAAAAAGTTGGTAAGTGTAGTTTACTTATCAGAAGCATTTCCAAATTTCCGTGAATCGCAAGTTTTCGCTTTGCCCCTTGGTTTTGAGGAATCAGGCTCTTTCGTGCTTATGCTTCGTATTGTATTTGCACCGGGCCTAAAGATAGATATCCCCGTAGCACTAGTTTCCGGATTGATAAGAACGCCGAACTCTTGTATTTAGTTTTTATTGTTTGTTTTGTCCATATTAGATCCCATGAAAAACGGAGAGAGAAAGTTTTATCTGTGCAGAGATCCGCAATGCATAGATGCTTGTCTATGGCCACATATTCCGGAGGGCACTAAGTCTCCGGATACACCGTTATGAGCTGTTATCGTTACGGTACGTTTGACACCTAAACTCAGCCCAGTTGCTTAGTATTCTGTTTTTACCGAACCCACTACAAAACATGGTAAGGTAGTTGTCCGGTGGTCACCATGGAGAGATAATAATACATTTTTGGAAGAGTCAAGAGCACGCAACAAGTGCCAAATTTGAAAATCAAACTAAAACTAAATCGCTGTTAATTTCTACCCGAAACTTGTTGGTGAATTTTTTGGTTAAAGGATCAGTTTTGTAGATAAATTAACACCAGTCTCAAAACATGATCAAACCTGAATAATATGGTCCTATTGAGCTAGGATTCCCTATATATAATTTAAGGGTTTGTTATAACACACGTAATTTTGGCGTACGATTATTTAGAAAAAAATATTTATACTATGACCTAATTTACCTGATATCTCTCTACTGGGCTTTATCTCTAGGATTGGTTGAATAAATGTAAGATTTATTTCTTTTTTAAATTTCCGTAAAACACTTTCTCCAAGAAATGCAACAACAAGTATTATTTGAAATTTTGGGCAGACTACATCTAGGCAGCGATAGATAATTTTACATTATGTATATAACATGTTTTGTTCTATTGGTATTATATATACATATGTTTATGCATACTTGGCGAATCACAATAGCTGATTATTCGTGCGTAAATTAACAATTCAAAAAGCTTGTATTTTTGGTACTAGTTTTATTGATTTATTTAGGCTTGACACACAAATTTATATAAGTAAGTTTTTGAACCGTTTCTCATTCAACATACATTCTCATATAAGTAAGTTTTTGAACCTTAGAAAGTTCCATTAATAAAACACAAATTAGTCATAATTCATCATCCCATTCTCAAACAATATAAAAATTTGTAAGTAAGCCATCAGCCCACACAAGCATATACACATAATACAATATAAATTTTTTTATCTTTTTATTGTTCGTTCACCTTATATTATATTGGAGGCATTCGATTTATCACATTTACATCACAAAAATCACCCATATAAGTAGGGAAAATGAACGAAAACCGTGAAAAATCATAAATTAAATAAGATATAATTTTTGTGATTGATGAATGATTCTTCTGGCAGAAATTACATGCTTTTCGTTATAAGTTGAGATTTTTTAATTTTTTTGTTTTTTTCGTTCATCTTAAAGTGGAAACTTGTGTATCGTAATTTTCGCAGTCAGTCGAATATTCGCGATTCAAGATTTTTTCAAACGATGTACGATATATATTTTAATTTTTGTCTGACGAATTTCAATTTTGGTTAATAGGAACAATAATTTTTGTTTTTGTATTTTTTTTAATTTTTATTTTTTTTTTTGGAAAAATGGAAATTATAAAAAATGATTTTTATTTTTCTACATATTTATAAAGTAATTTTCCAGTTTTATTTATTTATTTTTTTTTTCGTTACAGAACAATCTTCGAAACGTTATAATAATGAGGGAGAAGATATGGAGACAACTACGGCATCGGAAATGATGGATGATAATGTTGATAATAAGGCAAATAATAATGATAAGGATGAGGAGGCAGATGATGGTTACGGTGATGATGAAGAATTGCACGATGAAGGTGAGATTATTTTTGTTGGTGTACTTTTATGTAACTGTACCGTATTTTGTTTGATTATGATGTATTTCTCAATATATGCTTGCAAAGTGTATGGCTTTGCTTTGTGTGATAGTTGTTTTATTATTATATTATTGTTGATTAACCTATTCTATTTACTTTTCGAGGATGGTCAATTCCTAAACTACATATAACATAAATTATATGAACATGCTTAGATAACTTCGAGAACAGTGAATTATAATATGTACTCAATTTTAAAATTTAATACCTGATATATATGATGTCATTTCAAATTTATAGAACTCATGAAAGGACCTATGTGTGTGTATGTTTCGGTGAAAAATGAATTGATATAATTATTAGTTGTATGAATAATTCCATAGAAGCATAAGGATTGTACTTAACATTTTGGAAAATATTCAGGATGTTATTCAAAATGACCCACTCAGTTTTACATTTTAATAATTAATAACAAAGGAGCTTATTTTAATTTAATTTAACAAGGTGGAAGTTAGGAATAAATTATTGTATGACTATCTTATTAAAGGCCATTACTGGCCTCTGTCAATCTAGCTGTAACCGTTTCGATCCTGGGTTTGGTCTTCATACTGTCTTAGACAATCTGAAGAGGCCAAGTCGTTCTCTATATGGCGGCTCTCCTTTCAGAAACCGCGGCAAAATTCGTTCCGTATCGCAGAACGGGATCGAGCCAGCGTACTCGTTCAGATCTTATTTCGTGTACAATGTCGGGGATCTTCAAAAGATCTCTGATCTCGACATTGTACAGAGCATGATTCTTCTTCTCTCAAATGTAAGGAGTTGTCTATCGTACTCATCCGTCAGATCCCAACTTCCACATCCAAACATAACAATGGGCCTGATCAACGCTTTGTGAAGCTTCAGCTTCACGGCACTTGATAGGTGTTGAGATTTTAGCAGTGGCCTTAGAGGATACAAAGCACGACTGCCAGTTGCCAGCCACACTTTTATATCCTAACCACACTGTTATCGTGAGTGATAAGAGAGCCGAAATATTTGAACCTCGTCACTCCCTCAAACGTGTAAGGCCACTACTAAAATCTGGTGTCCCTAAATCCAGAGTTCATGTATTTTGTTTTAGACTCATTGATTTGGAGTCCAACAGAAGATGAAAACTTTACAAACGGTAAAGGTCGGTAAAGTGTCCATTCCATACATCAAGTACTGCGTCAATGTTGACACAGAAGTTTCCATCCCGGTCCCGAATGGCAGTCGACGCAGGCCTGAAAGTATGGTGCAATCCGGTAACTGCTTTAAAGAAACCGTACTTTCAGAACCTCGGTCTTCCACCGTCCTCGTATTTTCCGTCTACAAATCCGTTTTACTAGCCTCCTAGTAAGAGTAGTCCTCGCGATTGTGAGACGTTGGTGCACTTCACTATGGGCCATATTTTGTTGCTGAACTGCAAGGCGACACTCGTCATCAAACCAATTATTCTTGAGTCTTACTTTCACTATACCTAAAGTCTGTTGAGTAACACTGACAACCGAAGTTTTCAGTGCCTCCCAGACAGAGTTCACATAGCCAGACTGGTAATTAGCTTCCTCAATGTTGTCGCTGACAAGATTCTGATATGGTTTCTCTTGATCTTCACTTCAGGCTTTCACAATCGAAACGTTCCGTGCGTTTCGTTGTGTTCCCGGACCTGTACGAAAAAATTCATCATATAGCTTTGCAGCGACTCGTTTAATTCTTAAAATAGTGTCTCTATCTTTTAAATGGTGCTTCACAAATCACAAAATGGTGCTTCACAGATTATAAGATGACCAGCTAAATCTGGGATTAAATCGTTTTGGAAACCGGTTCGAAATAACGAGATTGTTAAACACGTTGAAAATATTTATCACATTCCGCCATATCATCCACCACACACGAGAACGAACACAAAATACTTATCACATTCCACCGTATCATCACACTTGAGAACGAACACAAATCGATCTAATCAATCTAATTGAAACATAGGAACAATAAACAAACCGCCCACATCGATTTTAGCGGGAATAAGGAACAACTTTTAATACTTCCGATCAATCAGATCGAACTGAGCGGAAATACTGAACACAGCGTTAAGTGTTTTTAATTGTTGTAAACATATATATTGCAAATGAAAATATCCGGTTGGTGTAGGATTTATTTGAAAGGGTGCAAACAAAATTGTCCAAAATTTCATTTCGTTTACAACCAATATTTTGTTTCCATAAATTTAAATGCTCTCTCAACATTTAAATTTTCTATTTTATCTGAAGTTTTACTATGAAGTCAGAAACTTCCGTTGTAAGCGGTTTTTCATCAAATAGCTCATCAGATGATTTTTTTTGACCCAGATATGAATGTATCAAAAGTTGCTTAGCCAGAACTATCGTCGTAACTGTAGGTGAATAATTTAAAAACTCGTTTTGGAGATACTCGACGCAATTACCCGTGTATTCGGGTAATCAAAAAATAGGAAAATATTTGGGTACCCGATACCGGATATAATAGCCCTAAACACAACCTTCTGTCCAAACTAAAATTCACACAGCGTCATGTTTAGAGACACAAATTTGTATCGATATTGCTGTTGCGCTAATAAATGCAGATTACATGTTTACTCATTTTAAAGCGCGATTGTCACTAATTTTTTGTTTCTCTCTTAGCTAATATCTTCGTTTTAGTTCAATTTAAAATCCAAATATTATACTGTAAACGCTATAAAACCAATATATCATTTTTTTTTAAATAGTGTGGTTCACAAATCATTGGGTTTTTATCCGCATCTAACTTACATTTTATTTTTGGGATCCAGGATTTTTCTTTAAATATTAAAAACATTTCTTATTTTGAGATATTGCCGATTCCAATAAATTATAATTGAAGTGTAATCTTATTTAGAAAATGATAATAATGACTACGGAACATTAATTTATAATTACTTTAATTTTTTGAACTATTTAAATTTAAGCAACTAGTTTTCTTGTTAATATAATTTTAATATAAACCTAATTAACTCGCTCTAGTTACTTACTCTAATCTTTCATCATTTTCACTACACATTTCACAACTCAGTATCTTTGTTGTTGTGTAGGCCCCTGTAATCGAGGGGCACTCATATGTATCGTAAATCAAAATTGCACGAACATGTTTCCCATGAATACCACCACAGTATCCTTTGCTTGTCGTAGGAGGCGACTAAACGGTTGGATCACTGGGCTGATGGCCCGGATCCGTAAAAAAAAATAAAGTGTTTATAAAGTCAACAAAAAGAAAAATGGATACCGCCAAAACAACACCGGACCCCCGCTCAAGTACCCGGACACGAGATTTAGGATCGGCACGTGCAATCACTAAGAAAACCAGGAGCGTTAGAGGGCCTAATCACGTGCATGAAGGAGTATCGGCTGGAATTCGTTGCTCTTCAAGAAACTCGCTGGCCTAAAAGTGGAGACCATGTGTCCCAGGGCTATACGTTGTTCTACAGTGGAGATGACCTCGGAAATCTTGGAGCTGGATTTCTTCTTGGGCCGCAGGTAAAGAACGCTGTTTTGGATTTCCAAGCAGTCAATAACCGATTGTGTAAGCTACGCTTGCGCATGAAGTTAGCTAACCTGTCGATAATTTGTGTACATGTGCCCACAGAAGTCAGCCAGCCCCAAATAAAGACTCATTTTACAATAACTTGGACGATCTGATGGGATCTATACCCCAACACAATGTTAGAATGGTAATTGGGCACTTTAATGCTAGAGCTGGCAGAAATCAGACCCACTTGTGTGAAAACATAGGTCCGTACTCCCGACACGAAACTGCGACCGATAATGGTGAGAGAATGATGTACTTTGCAGTTACTCATGATCTTAGAGTAGCAAGCACATTTTTCCCTCTCAAACACATACATCTAGAGACATGGAAACATCATCGCGGAACTTCCCACAGCCAAATTCACCATGTGTTAGTTTCTAAAGGACGGGCTCAGGTTGTGCAGGATGTGAGAACTTATCGGTCAGCAACCAAATACGTAGGCAGCGATCATCATTTGGTCGCAGCAAAACTACGATGGAAGTTTTCGTACAAGTCTGGGAACACAGCGAAACGCATGGTACGTTTCGACTGTGAAGGTCTGATAAATGAAGATCAAAACAAACGATATCAGGATCTTGTCAGCGACAACATTAATGAAGCTAATTACCAGTCTGACTGCGTGAACTCTGTCTGGGAGGTACTGAAAACTTCGGTTGTCAGTGCTGCCCAACAAACTTTAGGTATAGTGAAAGTCAGACCCAAGAATGATTGGTTTGATGACGAGTGTCGTCTTGCAGTTGAGCAACAAAATATAGCCCATAATGAAGTGCAACAACGTCTCACAATCGCGAGGAAAAACAATGCTGCTCTTGCAAGAAGGGCAGCTAAGCGGTTGTAGACGGAAGAAGCGAGAATGGTGGAAGGCCGAGGTTCTGAAAGTACAACAACTCAGCAATGAGCGCAGTTCGCGTAATTTCTTTAAAGGAATTACTGGACTGCACCATACTTTCAGACCTACGTCAACCGCCATTCGGGACCGGGATGGAAACCTCTGTGTCAACATTGACGCAGTACTTGACGCATGGAGTGGACACTTTACTGACCTGCTTGATGTCCATCATGCGTCACAGACTGTTGTTGAGCCACCTCTAATACAGACTGCGGAGATTTGCACTGAGGAGCCATCCCATGAGGAATTCACTAAAGCCATGCAGAGATTGAAACGAAACCGTTCACCTGGAGTGGACTGAATTAATTCGGAGCTCTTGTATTCGGAGGGGATACTTTGTGGAACTGTCTTTTCGACCTTATTCGATTAGTATGGCGAACCGAAGTTATGCCTGACGAATGGAAAGTGGCCGCGATATGCCCCATCTTCAAGAAGGGAGACCGCTTGAAGTGTGAGAATTATCGCGGTATAGCTCTCCTTTGCACAGCATACAAGTTACTGACATACATTGTATTGGATAGAATCACTCCTCTAGCGGAGGGCTTGGTTGGTTACTATCAAGGAGGATTTCGTCCGAATCGATCAGTCACCGATCAGGTCTTTTCGCTGCGGATGATTCTATCTAAATATTATGAGACATCCATCCCCGTACATCAGGTGTTCCTGGATTTCCGGCAGGCCTATGACTCGATCAATCGAGAGTGTTTGTGGTCTACCCTGGAATACCTAGGAATGCCAACAAAACTGGTACGACTATGTAGGATGACAGTGACGCAGTCTCAATGCTGTGTTAAAGATGAGAACAGGCTATCGAAAATTTTTGTAGTTAATTTGGGTGTTCGGCAGGGAGATGCTCTGTCCCCGATACTTTAATCTCATGTTGGAGTACATCTTTCGTAAAACTGAAACACCGCGTAAAATCTTATATCGCCAGTCCAATCAGGTGCTTGCATATGCAGATGACATATGCGTGATTATAGTAATAGCAACGAAGTGAAAGAAATACTTGATCCGCTTGTAGAGTTTTCAGCTTCAGTTGGACTTCAGATCAATGAGTCCAAAACGAAATACCTGATCTCTGGTTTTAGGGACAATGGCACACCAGATTTTAGTAGTGGCCACCACACGTTTGAGGGAGTGAGGAGGTTAGGTTCAAATATTTGGGTTCTCTTATCACGCAAGATAACAGTGTGGGTGAGGATATTAAAGTGCGGCTCGCAGCTGGCGGCCGTTCTTTCTATCCTCTAAGGCCACTGCTAAAATCTAAACACTTATCGTGCTGATCCGGAACGAATTGTGCAGCGATCTCTGAAAGGAGAGCCACCATATGGTAGGCGCAGAGGTCGTTGCAGGCGACGATGGCTCCACGGTGTAAAGAACGACTTGGCTTCTTCAGATAGTCTTAGACAGTATGAAGCGGGATCGAAACCGCTGGAGCCAAATTGTTGACTCAGTAAGGGGCCAGTAATGGCCTTTAAAACTGTTTTAATTAATTAACCTTTGTTGTTCTATTTTATCATTATATACTGCGTAATCATGTCAATTTTAATTAAATTGAAACGAATTACTTTTTAACACAAATTGGTTTGATTAAATTTGATTAATGGGACAATATTTTATTTTTATGTTGAATAATTATTGTTGTTGTTATTTTGATGACGCTTATTTTCAATCGTCTTAATGTTTCTATGAATAAGGTTTTTAATCAGTCTGATTGGAATGTTTTAATTCTACATCAAGGAAACTTATTTTACTATTATTTATCACTATTTAAATTGCATATTTAATGTCATGATGATAAGTTTCAAATGCATGTCTTGGGGTCATCAATGTATGGCTCCGGTAACTGTGTTACTGCCGTTAAATGCAGGGTTGAAAGGAGGGTTGAAGGTATACTATTCGTTTTTCCCATTTTTTAGAATAAAACAAAAACGTTTAACCGGATCAATTTTGTGCTATGGAAGTAAATATGTATATATATATATATATATATATATATATATATATATATATATATATATATATATATATATATATATATATATATATATATATATATATATTTATGTATATATATATATATATATATATATATATATATATATATATATATATATATATATATATATATATATATATATATATATATATATATGTATATATATATATATATATATATATATAGAAATATTGTATATGATGATTTAATTTCAGATTTGACTTGGCCTTTAAGTTTAGCGTACATTTTAAAATATTTGAGGTCTTCATATTGTTTACACATAGATCTTGGATATTTTTCAATTTTAAAAAACTTGTCAGGTTTTTGGGGAACCAGTTAGTGGAATATATTCTCAGTAATTAAATTTTCATAGAAATAATTAACTGATACGTATGTGGCGAGATGGTTAAATAATGTGTTCCAATCAATCTCAGTGATTGTGTTATTGATAATTCAATAATCGTATTTTGTAAAGTTTCTTAGTTTAGCTAACTGGTTGTTTAAAAATTTGTGTTTGTGTAGTGTTAAATCAATTTCGAGAAGTGCATGATAGCTATCAACTCTACTTCAGATTCGATATGTTGGGGATGTTGTGAAATTTATAGTATTATGTTTCTGTAGTATTAGTGTATATGTTTCTTGTGAATTTTAACAAGTTCTTTAATATGTTGTGCCGTTGATTTTATCATTTTGCAGTAGTATATTTGCTAGCTCACATCTGAAATGGGTTTTGGAGTAAGTTTTGTTGTTAAGATTGGTGGTTTATAATTATTAACTATTTCAGTTCTCACCGTATGATTAAATGAAATTTAAAAAAACTCACTAATCCCTTAATCAACCTTCATATATTTAATCCATCCATGCCCCAACCGCAACCACACAAATATTAATATTCACCATCACTAACCAGTCAGAAACTTTTTCTTTCCAATTACTTAGGAAGGAAAGTATTCTATTCGTTCTGAAAATTTATGTAAACTAAACTATGTAACGTAATGAAAAATGTTCACTTCTAATTTATCATAATGCTCAGAGTGTACGTCTGTTTGAAATTTGTGAACATCAATATTCTACTATAACTGAACAAGTTTTCTTATTTACACTGACACTGTTTACTAACACAGGTATAATGCATTTTATACACATATTGGAACTCAGGAAGTGACTTTTAAAATTTGATGTGAATATGAATACACTTAGGATTATTTTTAGTAGCGGTACATTTTTGACTTGTAATTTATTTTAATACGTTATATAATATAATGCTCCGCTCTCGTTGGCACGGCAAGTATCGTCCTTGCTTTGTTATTCGGGGCTCTCGGGTTCGATTCCCGGGGTTGACCAAAAATCATGGTTGGTTGGTTTTAACGTGTAAGTATATATGTGATTTTTCCGGATATTGTACTGTCAGCCCGTTTTTGCCTGGAGTTTATCCGCCAAACTTAATTTTTTCTTTTAATATGAGGTAGAATTTTATTAACGAGTACTAGGAAAGTCATGTGTTGTCTACCTCGTATACATCAGATTTTTTTAATTTAAACAATTTCTTTATGTGATATCTATTTTTTTCTTTCACAGAAGAAGATGAGGAGCCGGAATTTACCGAGACTAATTTTAAATTTGAAGAATTTATAAAAAGGTAAGTCTAAGAAAATATATGTATAAAAAATATGACTTGTTATTTTCTTTTTCGCGTCTGTTTCCTATGCTTTTTGGTTTTTGTATGGAAAAGTTTGCCACATCTCTCACCATAAAATTCGTGTTTTTATTTTTGTTTGCTTCTCATCATCGCAGAGTAGTAACAAAATTGTTTGAAAAAGCGCTTACGAAACCTAAAATAAAAAATATTTCCATAAATGAAATCTAAACTTTTTCTATGTACAGCAGCAAAAAAGCACAAACTTTGTTAGAAGAAGTAAATAAAAATCAAAAGTTTTTGTTCTTTATTATATTGCTACTATTACTGTTACCTCTTTTTTCTTTATGCCAACATTGTGCAAGTTTATTTTATTTTTTGCTTGTTTCAATTTTCATCAATTTTAATATCGCAGGAAAAAAATAAAACGGGAAAAAGCTTTCTGTATTTGAAAATAATATATTTCCTTTTTATTTTTGTAATGATTTTTCATTTCTGATTTAAAACATAACAAAATGGACAAAAAAAAATTACTTAAAATCAAAGAAAATTTAATTTTCAGCTTATTTTTCAAGATGATTAAGTTTTTGCTCTTGAAAGAAATGAAAAAATAACGAATATACTTGTATGTGCTTTATTTTAATGTTAATTATTTTTTAATGGAATGTGGAATTATGTGTTTATAATATTTGTAACGTGATAAGTACGTTTCTAGAATGTTACTATACTGTTACTTAATAAAACGTGCAAATTCAATTCTTTTGAATTACAAAAATGTCGTGAGAGTATTCTATTATACTTCTTTCTTTAATCTTATTCTCTTCATTTTCTTTTCATTAAAACAAGGTGTCTGTCTATCTGTTCCCACTAACTTATGGGATTTTTGCCACTATGCTAGATCTGAAGCATATCGTTTGTACAAATCTGTCTAGTGTTTCATAGTTGATTGTTCTATCAACTCTAATGCGATTTTTCTATTTTGATATTCTCGTTTTTTAATTTTTCGTTTTAAGCTTGATTCCCATGGACAAATTTTAAATATGAAAATAAATATATATTACTGAGTGTGAGATTTCAATAAATCATTTCAATAAAAATATACTGAGTGTTTTTAACAACACAACAGCGTATTTTTAAATGAAGAAGGAGCAATCCGAAATCAATAGAAAGAGTAAAAATAAAAAATAACTAAATATCGCAAGAATGGAAAAAATATTCAAATAAAATTTAAGAATAAAAATAAAGTAAAATTTAGTTTTATTCATGGTTTTATTAATAAAATTTTTTTAAATAAAATGATTTTAACAATATAACTATCTCAGTAAACCGTACAAATGTAATGTTATTTTGGTGTGCAACAAACCAATAACTTTCGGATATACTTTTTATAGCAACATGTCATTCATTTCACTTGTAAACGACTGAGTAAGTAGACAAAATTTTGAAATGTAAATACATATTTGATTACAATTTTTTCTACCGAATTTTTAAGAAAAGTCCGTCATTTGATCGAGTCAAAGTATCAACACCAAACATCATTTTTTATAGGTTATGTTGTTAAAATTGTAACTACAATACTTACGAAAAAAAAATTAATTCTTTGTCTTTCAAATGGGATTTCGTTTCTTATCACCCTCTCAGTAAACTCAGTAAAATTTCCCCATGGAGTTCCCGCATAATACCAACACACATGCATGCATTAATTAGTAGAGACTGTTCGGCTAGTAGATTTATTGTCCTTTGAAAGCTGAACAGTATCCCTATTTTGTACACGGCTACAGATATGTACTAACATGAACGATGGGTCGGCCCATGAAATGTATATTCCAACAGAGGGTCATACATGTTTTCAATTCAATCACCGATCGTAATCAGGAAATGAAAAATCTCTTCTACCTCCCGATCCAAACGTTGCAGCTTTAGTCACTGCGGTATTTGCTTGCTAAATGAATATTTTGAATAAGGAATTATTTGTTTTTGTTTTACCACGTAATGTTTTCTGCGCGTTTATTTTCTAAAAAGAGTATTATAGCTGACAAAGTACCACATACACAACATATAAGCCAGACTTGTAAAAGTAATAAAAACGATGGATCCGTTGGATTTTGAAATAATGGATTTTGACCAGAAAGGATTTGGACATTAATTGATTTTGTGAATAATAGATTTTATGAAAATGGATACGGAAAAAGGTGGATTTTGTCAAAAGTAATTTATGATTGAAGTGGATTTTGTCAAGGTGGATTTTATAGAAATGCATTATGATGTAATAGCTTTTATGGGTAACCCATATAAGGGTTAGACTCACCAAGCGTAAAATATCGGGCGTCGAAGCTAAATATTACATTGATTTATTTTTTTGCAATTTTTAGCTTGATTCACAAATATGTAGTGCGGTACATTTGTAACGCGAGTCAAAGTAATAGACTTAAATGTTTTTAATTCTTTAAAATTATACTGAAGTGCAGTACACATTCCTGTGAAAACGTTAAATATTTTAAATAAATCAAAAAAAAAAATTATATCAAAACATACCTACTGAACTGGGAAATTAAAATTAGTATTTATTCATTATTCATTGATCTTGCAGTACGTTGTGGCCCATGCTTGGGCCTATCACTTACAGACCCTCTTTTTTCGAAATCTGTCACTACACGATAAAAAGTGCGTTTTGTTGGCACGTTGTTTCTCCCAAAAATTTCACGTAACTTTCTCATCGTCACAGTAATCGATGATTGACTTTGATAAAATGCTTTAACGATTAAAACACGTTGGTTTATCGAATATTTTTCCATAATAAATTTGCCACGTGTCTACTTCACGACTACCAAATATGAACTGTCAAGACTAACGTTTACCAAAATGGCGGTAAAATAATGTAGTATACCTTTCCGGCGGACACCCTGTATAATAAAGTCAATCTAACAATAAATATATTTTATTATATTTTTCAATCTAATATATTTGAGTAGCCATTTTCTTAATTATAATTAAGTATTGAAATTTTCTGGGCACCATTAAACCTAAAAATTGACATGAGGTTTATTCCATATTTTCTCTCCTATTTAACAATATGCCAACCAAAACAAGTCATCCAGTTTGTATCTACAATCGAAGCAATATAATTTGTTTACAATAATTTTTCTACAAAAATATCATATTTTTTTTCACTTACTTGTTGTTGGACGTCTAAAGTACATTTTGTTCTGCTGTATACTTCAGATGAGGATACAATTGATTGAACTAATAATTTTAAATGGTTTCTAAAACTAAAATTTCATATACATAATAGTTAAATAGTTATATTTACATTTACATATTATTAAACTCAATTAGCCCAGAACACACATCATTAATTAAACATATACCACATATTTTAAAGTCGATTATTTTCAGCTAAACACATTCAATAATTTTAATTTTCTATACCAGTTTTAACCGCCATCTATTATTTATTATTTAGATGAATTCGAAAAATTATTATTATTTAATATTTTATTTTTTTGATAAAAATCAATCCACATTTTTAGAATTGAATCAAACCACAAATAAAATTAGATACGAACTGCATCGAGGATTACATTTTATGTGTATGTCATTCATATATATGTATATGAATATATATATACATATATGTATATCATTCATATATATTATATTTATAATATGCATATATATTTTAATTTCAAAATTAAATTGATAAAGTTCAATATTACAATCATAGGATTGTGCACGCGAGGAGAAATATAATATTCTAAAACCACAAACAATATTTTATTTACTAAAAATATACTCTACTCAACCATTATTCGTTATTATTTTATTTATTATTACAGCGCCATCTGCATCGAATACAAAAATATATTTCAGACAAAATTTTCGTTTTAGCAACAATTCTAACACCCACTTAGATATTGATATTGTCCAATCTCACTTCGAATCTTGGAAATTAGATGAATCGCTTTTAAAATTCATTTTTAAATTACACGCTAATTAATCATTTCCCAGAAAAACTGTTACCGACATTCAGCAGGATATTACGGACTTAGTAACTAAACCTTTATCCAGCTCGATTCTGGAATTTATAAATAAGTACAACACAAATCTACCGGAAGCCGAACTAAATGATTTTATTCCAAATATATCGGATCCGTTTAAGGAAAAAAACAAAATACATTATTTTAAGATACTTAGAAAAAAGAAATGTCTATAAGCCGCCTTTAAAAACAATTATTAAGAACTAGCTTTCACATGTTATGACTAATAGTACAACCGCACTATCAGAAAATCAAACTGAAATTTATCTGTTAGACATTAAATTCCAAATTAGATATTTTGAAAACTCAGATATCCTGAACCAAACACTGTCTAATTTAAATTTAATGAATAGAAATTCAGCATTAAGCCATTTCGTAAAGGGTAGCTTATGGAAGAATTTGCAAGTTTTTAAAGATACCAGTTGGGATCAAAATCTAAATAATTATTAAAAATTAATAACATATTTATGGATTTGTAATGAGTAGAGATTTAAAAGAGTATGGAAAAATACGATGTTTAGAAGCACTTATTAAAATAATTAATAAATTACAAGCAGATGGGCTGGAAATGACAATAAAAAATGGAAATTGTAAAATATGTTTTCAGCTTGGACAGATAGTTGGTGATAATTTAGATCTTAATAGTTTATTGGGATACTCCAAACCATTTAGTGCCAATAACTATTGTAGAGTCTGCATTAGAAATAAACAACAAGCTCAAGTAGACTGCATTGAAATTATTCAATCGCTTAGAAATTTCAAAAACTATCTAAATGACATTAGTGTTGGCGAGACTGGTATAAAAGAACCTTCCATGGTAAATTAATAATTTCCATGTAACCCAGAATCTCGCATGCGACGTCAAGCATGATGTTTTTATTGGTGTTTGTAAATATGATCTCTCGAAAATCTTAAATTAATTAAATTAAAGATTCCTCACGCTTGCTACTTTGAACTATAGAAAAGAAATGTTTAATTATACAGTAAAACTGAAATAGCAAACACTAGCCCGCCAATTGAAAAAAATGATATACTAAATGGCTCATTTAAAATGTCGGCATCTCAAAAGAAAACTTTTATTCATTTTCTACCACGTATCATTGATGACTTAATAGGACCGTATTACCGCGTTTACAAATTTTTAACAACATTAGTACAAACAATTGATATTTTACTGCTAGTAAGATTTAATGAAAACGATTTAAACCAGTTGACCGTACTAATAATCCAGAAACACCATGATGCTTATAAATTCATATGTTATTTCCTATGATGGTAAATTATCCAAAGATTATACGGCAATTAGACCCGATTAAGTTTTTGTGGTGGTTCAGATTTGAAGCTCAGCATCACTTTTCCAAATATCGTATAAATAATAATCGTAATATCACATAAAACCATAAAAAGTTTTTTGTTTAGAAATACAAAAATTTGTCGTAAAATATAAAATCGTAAACTTATTAACGGCGCCAGTGGTAAAAATATTACAAGCCATCTTCGGTACGAGCTAGGAAAACATCATGTAAACATGTTATTGGTATATGAAAAAATTTATATAGTGAGCAACTAAAATTTGTTTTGTTAGAAAAAGCCATTAATATACTCGTATTATAATTAATTAAATTTATATTTTAATTACTTAAAATTTTGCATTTTATTTTATATTATCATATACATATTATATAATTTAAATCAAAATAAATATCGCCATTTTAAAACAAAAACAAGAAATGAAGACAAACGACCTAAAATACATTTCTGCGTTAGTGATATATGTATCTGAA
Organism: Tipula unca; assembly: GCA_951394425.1. Taxonomy (NCBI): domain Eukaryota; kingdom Metazoa; phylum Arthropoda; class Insecta; order Diptera; family Tipulidae; genus Tipula; species Tipula unca. The sequence continues at coordinate 103,269,957 of OX596381.1, forward strand.
TTCTCATGCTAAAAAAATTGGACTGTAGTAAAACAACAACAAATAGCAACTAGTAAGATGTAGGTACATGTATTGTCTATATATAAGCTTAAAAATGTTTTTTCGAAAAAAAAATCCTTGAAATGAACATAGAAAATATTGAGTGGCCAGTTTTTTTTTTCTAACAATTTTTCGAAATTTTCAAAACACACAACAACCATGTGTTTTAATCTCGCGATTTATGCGGTTTCCAATAAATGTATTTATATGGATATAAAATTTACACATATGGTGTAATTTCGATATGTTGTCAGTGAGAATTAAACGAGAAAACCTGTGAATTTATTTAAAATATATGAATTTAAACAAATTTTAATAACCGAAATGTAAGTACACAATATAATAGTATATTACATATATGTAATTTAGAATAACACCCTCACACATTTTGTTTGTTAATTTATTTATGAATATTTTATAAAAAGGTGTATCAATTTGCTTTGTATTACACCAAATACGATAAAGCTTCAATACCTTATTTGTGCTCAAATTACGTAGGTGATCTATACATATTTAGTATTATCCGTATAGTAGGTTGCCACCTGAAGCAATAGAAATATGAATTTACTTTAATTTAAGATTGATTTCTTTAGGCAATAAATAATTGCGATTAAATAATATTATGCTTATGTTAGTATGAATCTATAATATGTGTACATACCACATACATACATATTTGTGTATAGTAATAGTAAATGATAGTCTACCTTTATTATGTAAATAGAGATCCAATTAAAATTATCTTTTGAAGAGTTATTTTTATTATTTATTATTACATAAATATTGTTGTTAGTTTTGTTGTGTAAGACGTATCCTTTTTCTTATCTAGATTTATTTATTTATTTATCTATTCATTTTCCAAAAAAAAAACTAAACAAAATAATTATAATAATAATAATAAAAAAATTAATTAAATTTTATCCATATTGTAAGTTGTACACATAAAAATGATAATAATTATATTAAGTGATGTTATCTTTGAAATTAAGAAGAGGAATTATAATACATACATGTTTGTGCAACATAAATAATAATTCGTGCACCAAAACTATCCGTCAAAAAGTATATTGTAAATTTGACACCGCCAACAAATTATAGCACGACGCCATTTTTGTATAATGCGTTATCTCTTTTTATCGCATATACATTTTTTGTATTGCGTGTAGCTCTGAATGTCTACAAAAAATGTTGGAAAATTTTGTTGGAACGTGTAAATCAAATTTTTGAAAATTTGCGAAAAAAATCATTGCGATCCTTTTGAAAATTTTTAGTAGGGCATTTTATTCATCTAAATGAATATATAATGATAAAATGTTTTTCATACAGTATTAAGTTCTTCTTTCTAGTTTCGTAAATAAGAGTACATAGGGTTCATAACAAAAATCTTCGCATAATTAATAAAATCCATTTTCATGTAACTCATTTTTACTCGAAAAGTCAGTTAAAAATACTTAACCTAAAAATAAAAGAAATCATGTGTGATTGATTCAATTTTAATACTAATATTATAGGGGATATTTGCATATATATATATATATATATATATATATATATATATATATATATATATATATATATATATATATATATATATATATTTATACATACATATATACATATATATATATATATATATATATATATATATATATATATATATATATATATATATATATATATATATATATATATATATATATATATATATATATATATATATATATACCTATATATTCCAGATTCGAATAGTTAATAGTCGTAAAGATCTTGGCCGGCGGTGATGACAATAGTTATTGGTAAGGCGACAATTGTAAACCTCTCAAACATCGAGACCAAATTATATATAAGATTCAAGATAGTTATGGGAATTCCGAATTATGGGACATTAAAACTTCTAAACCATGTATATTTTCAAATTTGGCTTTTTATATACTTTAATCCATTTCTCGTATCTCACTGTATAGCGCGCATTGTTTAAGCTGCGATATTTCAACGTACATAAATTGACCTTCATTATCCATTATCAAGCACTTTTTCTGCTCATGTTGTTTTTAGAACAGTTGTTATATCCTCTAAAATAAAACAACTAAACAAAATATAACCATCCTTTACATTTTTCGAAAGTTTAGAAACTCCAAATCGATTCTATTCTTTGTTAAAGAATTAAGTTATAAGACAGATAAAAGAACTTAATCTCGAAATCTTACAAACAAAATATCATTTTATTTTTATTTTTTTATTAGAGGCGTTAAAGAACTCACTTTTGTAATAAAAACTCAAAAACAACTCTACCATTAAATCCGTTTTATTTCTAATCCCGCGAAGGTTTAATTTTCTATTAAAATTGAAAGCTTTCATTATACAAAAAAAATAAAAATGAAAACAAACAAAGAAAAGCTTTCTATATTCTATCTAATTTTATTGTTGATGAATTTTATTGTGTAGTACGTAGATATAGCTTTTCATGTACATAATATTTCAATTTAAAATTCAACAAGCATATTTATTATTTTTTATTTACATTCTCGTATGTTCGAATATGTATGTACGTTCGTCCAATGACCCTAATTAAATGGAATTGTTATGTCAATTAAATGAATTTTATGTATGACTATATTTTGTTTTTTATTGTTAGGTTTTTAATAAAATTATTCACCATTTGACCCTTCTATGTATCATTGATATGTATAAAGTATAACTGTTGCGAGGTCAGTAACCATAAAATTAACTCACTCGAAATGTAAAATATAAACAGCATTAACGTACATGAATGAATAATCTAAAAACACATTTTGTATACATATTATGTATAGTCATATTATGTATAATGCTCTGAAAATTGGAACTTGCCAGATTTTTCAATAACAATGGCTCATGTCAATTAGAATAGCTTAACATTTAAGACGTCCAGATATGCATAAAGCATCTTTTGAATTTCAAACAAAAAACATTTCAAAAATTCGGAAATACCAAAAATTTCATAAAGCCGTCGTATTTAAGGACATTATTTCCCCGAAATTTTTCATGTTCTTTAAATATTTTGGAATTTTTTATTATTTTTATATAAATTTAATACTTAAACTTGACATGAAAAGGATTCAAAATATATTAAAAATATGTTTTTTTGTTTATGTATATTTTACCAACCGAACCAACGACGAAAAAAGGAGATTATATTCTTTTCGTAAAAATTCCATAATCTTTTTCTCTTAACTAATCCTTGCCATATTTTTCTCCTTCTTATATGCGACGTCCTCTGATGTATGAATTTTTATGTATCGTACATAACATAAAAACAGGACATCCCCCTTTAGACACGCATTTTTTGTTATATAATTTCTGTTTTCAATTTCCCAAATGTACCAAAATACGCAAAAAAATTATAATAAAAAATTCATTTTTCGCCGGTGTTAAAACGTCGAGTAACGTAAAAACGACTGTTTTCAGATTATTCCGGGGTTTGTGTTCAAAACGAAATTTACATTTTATTTCATAATGTCCAAACCTTTTCCTTTTTTTTTTGTCAAAACGATTAACATATTTTTCCACTGTATAGCAACAAAATAATAATAATAATTTCTCAGTGCTTTACAAATGTATGAAAGGAGAAGATTCTTAATAAATTTTTAAGGATAAATTTAATGTTCGTCGGTCGAGTTTCCCGCACAATTTTGTATAAATTTTTTGCTGTTCTATATTCATCCAAAACTAAACAAACGGTCAAAAAAAACAATATTCCAAGAAAAAAACATTACGAATGAAGTAAACAATGGGGAAATAAAGAGCAGCAACAAAAAAAATCAATTTTTTCTATTTTTAATGAATTTAAATGAACTTCATCTTCCATTCACCCTCAGCTAAAAACATTTTTTTTATTTCCATATATTTTATTTAGCAACAAAAAACGAATTCATTAAAAAGCCGCGCTACCATGATGATTTTGAATAAAATGAAACAAAATTAATTAAAACACTAGAATTATTGGAGGGATATACAAACACACCCGAACCATCTAAAATTCAGTACTATACGAAAATATTTGAGATGATGGAAATTTAATTTGGCCTGGTATAAAACCAGTCATATATTAAATTTATGAATCTCTGGAAATTTTATTAATCGTTCTGTGGTTGAATCATTGTTGGGAATTCAGAATGATTTAATGTGTGACTCCATATGTTTCGATTCTTATTGGATTTTGTTTGAAACGCGTTTGATTTTCACTTTTGGCATCATTACATTTTTATTTTATTTTAGGTGTACAGACTTCTTAACTTACAATAAAACTTTTAACATGAACTATTAAGCTTCAGATGCTACATGATATGATTTCAACAGAATTTCAATTCAAATGATATTATACGTAAATCAGGTAATTTTTATAAGTAGCGAAATAAAAGACAAAATTAATGAATAAAATAAGATATCTCTAGTCGTGTTTTTTAATTCAAAAAATTTTCTTATTGGAATGAAGTTCTGGATAGAATTTTCTCATTTTTTCATTAAAATCCAAATGAATTTAATTTTTTATCAATAAATAAGATACATTTAATGTTAAACTACACATTTTAATTCACTATTATCGAAATAAAATCAAATTTAACTTTATTTTTCAATGTTCTGGATAAAACATTGGTTTTTTCAAGTTCGCGATAAATTCATAGTTCACGAACTCGAAAAAAAAGGGAAATTTTAAAAGGAAATATTTTAAGCAAATATTTTTCATTGTTTTATGCTTGATACCTGTATTATTTCACAATATACGTCAAAAAATATAGTTAGAAGTTGAAATTTATTCAAATAAATAGAACTTAAATTAAAAATATTGGTTAAACTAAATAAAATTTCCCAGTATTATTCCCGATGTTCTTATAGAACTTGAAGTTCTGTTAATAAAAAAACGCACCTTCTAACAAAACTATTTGGTATTTTTGGATGAGATATTTGTTTACATAATCGCACGACTACCTAAAAGTTTCGTTTCATTTTAGTTTAGTTTAGTTTAAATTTTCAAGTGAGGAGTTTTCTCGTGCTGTAAATCTTTCGTGTTTCGCCCCTTTCTTCAAAACCTTTCCAAACCGCAATGTTTTATTACGCAATGTAATTACGATAAACTAAATTTAGAAAAAACTGGATTATGTAAGTCATAAATAGACTGCTCGTAGAGCTAATTTTCTAATGAGCAACAAAATAAAAGCGGATTTTGGTAAGAAATCAATAACCTTCATTGAATATGTCTATAAAACTCGTAAACTATACCAACCGCAATAAAAACTTTTGAAAATGTTTCCAAATTTAAAAAATTACTTAAAACTCATTTGGCTGCATGTGTTGAAGATTATCTGAAATTTCTGCTGTTAATATACATAGTTAATTTATTATATTGAATAAGTAAGACAAGCCTATATGTTCCCATTTTACTTTAATTTTAAGTGTTCAAAGTGTGACTGACCAGCTTTCAAAGGACAAATAATCCACTAGCTATATCAGTCATTTTTTTTTTATTATTATAATTTAAAATGTATAATGTATAAATAAATGTAAAAAAACAGAAAAGTTAAATACAATGAAACATAATATGCCGTACTGTTCCAAATGTATCCTTTCGTTTTCCGAGTTTCATCTATCTAACATACACTATTAACAAACTAAGTAATCATCAAATTCAAATGTATATTAAAGTTAAACACCGGCCTTCCGGATCAGCAGGCAGAACGTGACCGGGCCAGCGTACTCGCTGAGATCTTACTTCTTGCACAATATCGGGGATCTTCATCAGATCTCTGATCTCGAAATTGTACAGAGCTCGGTATGTACCATCTATTTCGCGTTTTGGGCCGTAAATCACATGCATGATTCTTTTCTCAAATGTAAGGAGCCATCTCTCGTACTCATACGTCAGCGCCCAACTTTCACATCTAAACATAACAACGGGCCTGATCAGTTTTTGACTCATTCATCTGAACTCCAACTGAAGCTGAAAACTGTACAAGCGGATCAAGTATTTCTTTCACTCTGTTCCTATTCAGTCCAATCACGCATATGTCATCTGCATATGCAAGCACCTGATTGGACTGGCGATATAAGATGTTGCGCTGATGTGTTTCAGTTTTACGTAAGATGTACTCCAACATGAGATTAAAGAGTATCGGGGACATAGCATCTCCCTGTCGAACACCCGAGTTAACTGCAAAAATTGTCGATAGCCTGTTCTCAACTTTAACACAGCATTGAAAATGCGTCACTGTCATCCTACACAGTCGTACCAATTTTGTTGGCAGACCTAGGTACTCCAGGGCAGACCACAAACTCTCTCGATTGATCGAATCATAGGCCTGCCGGAAATCCAGGAACACCTACAACAGTATTCTAATTAAAATTACAGTATCCTTCACATTTCTGGAGCATTTCGGAAAGCCATACGGAAAATTTCCCAAGACTGCTGAATCCAGTTGAAAAAAATCGTACAACTAAAATTTTTAGTTGGTACCCCTCATATTAGGGCTTACAAAATGATAATAGTGTGGGAACACAACGAAACGCATGGAACGTTTCGACTGTGAAGTTTTGATAAATGAAGATCAAAAGAAACTATATCAGGATCTTGTCAGCGACAACATTGAGGGAGCTAATTACCAGTCTGACTGTGTGAACTCTGTCTGAGAGGTACTGAATACTTCGGTTGTCAGTGCTGCTATACAGATTTTAGGTATAGTGAAAGTCAGACCCAAGAATGATTGGTTTGATGACGAGTATCGTCTTGCAGTTGAGCAACAAAATATAGTCCATAGTGAAGTGCAACAACGTCTCACAATCGGGAGGAAAAACAAGGCTACTCTTACTAGGACGGCAGCTCAAGCGGAGGGGCTTGTTGGTGACTGTCAAAGAGGGTTTCGTCCGAATCGATCAGTCACTGATCAGGTCTTTTCGCTGCGGATGATTCTATCTAAATATTATGAAACTTCCATCCCCGTGCATCAGGTGTTTCTGGTTTTCCGGCAGGCCTATGACTCGATCAATCGAGAGAGTCTGTGGTCTGCCCTGGAATATCTAGGTATGCGCCAACAAAAATGGTACGACTGTGTATAGTCACAGTAACGCAGCGTCAATTCTGTGTTAAAGTTGAGAACAGGCTATATCAAGTATTTTTGCAGTTTGCTCGGGTGTTCGGCAGGGAGATGCTCTGTCCCCGATTCTCTTTAATCTCATGTTAGAGTACAACCAGTTCAATCAGATGCTTGCATATGAAGATGACATATGCGTGATTGGACTGAATAGCAACGGAGTGAAGGAAATACTTGATCCGCTTGTAGAGTTTTCAGATTCTGTTGGACTTCAGATCAATGAGTCAAAAACGAAATACATGATCTCTGGTTACAGGGACAATGGCACACCAGATTTTAGTAGTGGCCATATATAATGGGTAAAAATAATACTTCGTTTGTTTTTATCTTTCATTGGGGATTGTCAAAGTTCTTTTAAATAAAACCGTGAAAACAAATTATTAGTGGCTATTACCACAGCTTACCTATACAAAGCATTGTTTTGTTAATTTCAAAATTGCGTCATCTTATAACTTTTGTATAAAAGTTGGGTAAAAGTAGATTTTTATTTTAAATTGATTTATCCTATCAACAATTAGAGTAAATTTAGTACATAAAAGTAGATAGTTAATGTTTAGGTTGTCAATTTTTCATCGATCTACTGATTGAGTGAATTTAAAATAAGCTCAAACACGTATTTCCATAAAAAATATTAAAATTCGACTTTTACAGTAGTTAATGTTTTCCCGAGTATTGGGTAAATCCACAACCTTTGAATATATATAAACCCAAACTTCAAAAATGAAACTTCGATCTTTCTTTTCTTTAACCGGATGGGTTTGAACATAATACCGAAAATATTTTTTTTAAAACATAAAAGCCTTCAAACATTTGAATCGTTTTCCCAAAATGTGTGCCATATAAGTTTTTGTATGTTGTTATTTGTACATATAGTATATAGTTTGATGAACAAACATAATTTTTATTAAATAAAACATAAAAATTTTCGAGTCCATAAATAAAAGTTATTTAACAAAAGGCCGTAATTAAAAATTAAAATTTTTGTTAGGGAAAATATTTTTTTTTAGTCAAACAAAAAATATATCACCCAAAAAACTTAAAGCTCATATCAATTTATTTTTTAACCAAATTAACATTAAAACATTTTTGATGGAAAATGTTGATTTTAATATCCCATTTTAAGTCAATAAAAAACTTTGCACGTATTTTTTTATAAATGAACGAGATAAATTGAATATGAGCTTTTAGGCATTCATTTTTTTGGATAATTTTGTTATATACAAATTTCTGATAAATTCAAAACAAAAATTTACATAAATTATATATTCAATGGTTGTAACTTTATCTATTTATTATATACATAAACTATACATATATATTATTTTTAAAATTAAAATAAATATTTATGCAAATATTTTCTGTGTAATAAATCAAAAAAAGCTTTTTAATGTTTACGTTGACATAATCGTTGAACTATTATGATTATCTATAAATACAAAACCACTTTATATAAACATACGAGTATACTCGAGTATATATATATACGATGAATGTATGTGTATACAACTTTCACAATTAATCATAAATGTGTTGAATAAATTATAAACAATATAACAACAACAAGAAATTATAAAATGGAAAACTACTTTGCAGTTTAATCTCTGTAGAATATTTACCAGGAGAAATTAACAAACGATGATAAGAGTATTGTTAAAAGTATTTTTTTCTCTGTCTAAAAATGGGTTTTGATGAAGATAATCGTTAGTTGTATGCAATCGTTATTGAGGTTTGTTTGATAATACGTGTCTACCGACATTTTAACCTGATATTTTCTTTCAACCTAATTTGTTCACTTAATTTTTGATGATTTAATAGTAAAAATAGAATTGGAAGATTATTTTTCAGATATGTATAACTTTTACGTTCTTGTCTTTCTTTATTTATTTAATGATAATTCTATGTACATACTGATATTGTTTAAAATTCATTCCACGGTACAGTTTTCGATTCCAATTTGTTTTAGTTTTCTTGTTTGGTCGAAATTGATTTCTCTTATATTCAATAGTTCTTGTTTTTTATTATCTTTTTTTTATTACTCGTATTTTTACTAGAAAATCAATTTTTCAATTTTCATTTATGCAATTTTGATATAAGGCTCTGAATGTAGATGATGAATACAGAATTTTTTTTATTAAAACATGGAATGAATTATTATTTATTATCAATTTAATATTTTCATTTTATTGTTTTTGTTGCTGAAGGTAGCATATTTTTTGTAGATGGGTGATAGTCGGTAATTTCGTGTCGACAAAAATTTAACTAATGTGATTAAAAAATTATTAAATTAATTTTATCAATTTGGGATTTGAGTAGCTATTGCCAATAGCAAAGCCATCTTAATATATAAAGCCTCCATGTTGAGCAATATTTTAAAACCAGTTTTTTTTATTTAACCAAAAAATGTGTAATATACAAAGATGTCTATGCAATCCTATGGCAAAACATACAAAATTATTTTGAAATGTTCAACTATTGTGAGAGCTTTTAATATTTTATTACATAAAGTAATAGATAAAAAATGTGGTCAGCGTTATTTTTCCAAATTTCATTAATTAAACATAATTTTAATGATTATAAAATTGTCATTAATTTAATTTATTTGCGTTTTTAAATTTGTATATACAAATATATATATGATATATTCTAATATGTACTCTCTTTCAATATACTGCATTCACTCCAACACAGAAATAAAATAGTTCGATTCAAAATTGAAACATGAAAAAATCTGTATACAAATTATGATAACTACGATAAATTAAAATGTAGGAGATTAATTGGATAAACGCTGGGAAATTTCTCATTAAACCAAAACAAAAATATTGATCGTATCAAAATATTAATCGTCTCGATCAAAAAAATGATAAAACATTGTGTTTTGTATTGAAGGTTACATAATTTATATACAATATGTCAATTAGGATTAGTTGAGGGATAATTTGATCACGCTCTCAACTTTATTTTTTATGCAATAACTTTTTGTTGTTGCTATCAAATTAAAAATGGTGTTCATATATTTTTTCTCGTGTTTTTAAAAACTTCATTGATGTTTTCTTTTTTTGGTTTATTTGTTTGATGGGAATAAATAATTTTGTAGGTTATGTAAACAATGTCTCTTTCTAACAATTCTTAATTATATTCTATTTGAGCTTTATTATAGATAATAAAGTATCTTATTTTCTTTTAAATAATACAATAAAATGGAAAACCCAACAGAAAAATCCCTCAAGTCAGATGAAAACCAATGTTTATAGTTTCAATTGATTTCAAAATATAATAATTTCGAGTTACTTTTCATTCAAATATTCCTATAAACTAAAATCATGTCGTTCCATACAAAATGTATGAACATGGAGGCTTGATTTATTAAGATGGCTTTGCCAATATAGCTACTCAAATTACAAATTAATTCAAAATTTACTACGAATAAAAGGATTTAATAAAATTCTAGATATTGAATCCAATATATTATAGTTATTATTGTTTGAAGTTTTAAATTTCCTAAAATTGAAATAATAAACAAAATTATTGGATTCAGTCATAATAAAAATTCGTGGATTGTTAACCCCAGATAAAAATATTTAAAAACAGATCACGTATTATTTCCAATTTGATTCCCGACATTAAAATTGGTTGTAGTTATTGGTATAATAATGTACGCTTACAAACTTTTTCAACTTTCCTTAAAATGGAGGCTTAAATAGTAATGAACCTTACATGCTATAAATATTCTATCTTAATTTATTTTAACTTATATTAATTTATTTATTTATTTGGTTATGTTTACGCGAGACGGGATCATACGAAAGTAAATTTTGATCATAACTTAAAATGAAGATCGATGCCTATGTATCAGTATTATTACTGCCTTTTCTGAGAGACTGGAAAAGGGCAGCCAAATTGATTCTTCATTTTGAAGAACTCCGCACTCTAATAATCCGCCCGATATTCGATCAATCCGTTCGTAATCGCCTCTAAAAAGTAGTGATAAAATCAAGAAGAGGAACCATACATATCTCCCATTTTGCGCCCTAGATATCGCGCACCAAGACAGAAATGGTATGGAAAACATAGGAGTTGGCGGTACTAGGTATGTAGGCGCATTAGATGGCGAGTTTCTGACTGCTGTATCCAAGAAACCAATTGTTTCGATGGAGGTTTAATAATAGTTGGGGGTGGCATCAGTTTGGAAAGGAAACCAAAGTCCATTAACCATACAGCGTTAATGCTGTTAAGCTTGAATGTAGTAAAACAACCAAAGAATCTATCAAAATACTGATAAGAAGCTTGAACCGGCGGTATTTGGAGTTTATTAGCGCCAAAGTATGTCATCCAAGATAATGAATTCGGTTGTATTGTAGTTGTACAGAAAATACAAATTTGAATTTTAAAAATATTATACTTATACAATTATTGTCTTATGTTAGTTATGAGATACGAATCTTGCTTTAGGCACACACATAGGCAATAGGTTAGTGCAAAATATGACAGAACTAGTTTTGGTAAAGTTATTATAGAAGAATGTTATAACCCTAATAGTAGATGTTTCTTATTTTGTTTTCAGTAGTATATATCTACATTATAACACAAAACATCAAAAACGTCATACGTAAAATAATTTTTGTAAATTATGCTGTTATAAATTTAACTATAATGCTTTGCTATTAAATAATTAATTTTTTGTATCCGTCAAACTAATAGAATTTTGTTTCTATCATCCTCAGCAAACTCAGTAAAATTTTCCCATGGAATTCACGTTTACCGTGTTGCAACTTGCAATAAAAAAAATGCGAGATATAGATAAAAAGGAATTTTATGTCAATTTTCTTTGGTTTTACAAAAAATATTAATTATTTTCTTGCCAATCGAAAACGAAAAATAATTGATTATTTTTTGTCTTTGTGTTGGTATTTTGACATTTTGTTTTCTGTCAGTTTAATGTGAATTTCATGTGAATGAAGTAAATATAATGAATCTTTTTGTGTTTTATTTATTATAATATATCTATGTATTATTTTAATTTATATGTAATATTTTTGCTTTAAATTTTAAAAGCTAGAAGCAATTCGATTGCGTTTTACTTCGCCCAAATGCTTCAATACATTGTCAGTTACATTTTCTCTCGAGTTATCAGTTGAATCATTTTGTTCTGTCGATGTTATCTGCTGATCTTGTGTACGATCTGAGGTAATGTTTGATGCCTCATCCCATAAACCGCCACTGTCAACGCTGACTACCGCGTCAACAAAATTATGGACACCTATTATGGACAAATTATTGTAAAAACAGAATTAAAACTCCGCAACCGTATAAAGAACATTTTAAGAAATTTTTCTCATACACTGCTCCGAAATTATATAGCCAAGTACCGACCGACATTGTGAACGCAAATACAATTACTAAATTTAGTAGATTATTAAAAGATTGGTTATTTACAATTAGCAACATTGAAATTTTAATTGAAACATCTAATTTATCGTGTATGTATAAAACTGTATTGTATGATGTGTCGCTATTTATTACGCAAATGAATCGTTTTGCAAAATAAAAATTTGTTATTTTTTTTTTTTATTTGTTATATTTTAAACTATGCTCGTATGTACATATATTAGTTTTAATTTTTTAATTATGTAACCTCTACTACCTTTAAGATTATTTTGTGATAAGTAGGTATAATGAATCGTGGCTCCATGACATTTGTATAAATAAGGAGTACACTAAAATAGTTATTTTCTGTATTTTTATTTATTGTATATAAAAAATTTTATTATTTAAATAGAAAATATACTGTTATTTAAAAAAAAATAAAAAAAAAACAAATTATTATAACCACACAGCAAGAAAACCATTGAATTGACATAAAAATGACGAGACGTCTATTTGTCATATTTGACATTTCTTTTTTTCAATGTAGTGGTAGTAGATTATAGAAAAAATCATGATTTGAAAAAATTGATTATACATCAAAAAATAATCAATTATTTTCGCCAAAGAAAATTGAAACACTGAAAAATATCAATTATTTGTCAAAATAATCAATTATTTTTAACCAAAGAAAATCGACATTAATCTTTTGTGTGAGTGAGACAGGGACAAGTTTCTTTCTTTTTTAAATATTTTGCTTTTGCTGACGTGGCGTGAATATGAATATGGAATGAATATAATGGCTGATTTACAAACTAATCTATTTGATATTGATAAAAACAGAAGCTTCTTTTAAATTTTTTTTTGTTCTTACGGAGTGTAAATGTGAAATCTATGAGAATCGATGAGAAATCCACAGAAATCTATATTTTTTTTGTGTATTATATTAGTTAGCTGATCAGCTTGAAATATCAGAAATTGAATCGAATTTTATTTAATTTATTTATTTAAAAAATGTACACATAATTATGGTTTAATCATAAAAAGATGTTTATGGTAACCTCACGAGTGTTCTAGAATACGGACGACATACAATGCGGTCAACATAGTGATAGCTGCTTTATATGCAATTAATTAGAAAGCAGCGTGGAGTGAGAATTCAAAATAAGCCGGTTATTTTAAGCAATTTTGTCTTTCATTTAAAACGTTCACATTAAATTTTATATTTATACATTTATAAAAATGTCAAATGACATTATTTTATAAAAATTTGAAAAAATCTATTTCATGAAAATTCCTTGGAAAATTGTAATTTTTAATTTATGTAATAAGATAATATGGCTAGAAGCTTGTTAAGCAATAGTTTAATGAAATCCATCAAGAAACCATTGATAAACTTATTTGTTCTATGTCCAACAAATGTGCTAAAATTATAAAAAGTAAAGGATATGCTATTGACTATTAACGTTGCGTAACAAAATGAAATAAAATTAATGTTCCCTTAGTTTTGCAATTATTGAAATATGATATTTCACATTTCTTTTTTAATTTCTGATATATTAGTAATATTTTTTGTGATATTTGTTTATAAAAACTTCGAATTAATAATGAATTATGTCTTCATAATCAATCAATAAAAAAGTAAAAACTATTGGGTAAACGGTAAATTTTCAAGAAATCCATTATTTCTAAAATTAGTTCCCTTAGTTTTGCAGGACATGGTATATGCATTGAACACAGTTTATACGTAATGAATTCAAAATATGCTTGTTATATATGTTTTTAAATTTGGAAATTCTTAACAGTTCCGAATGAAAAACTAACGAACACTTTCTATTTTCATCAAAAATTGAAAATAGCGAATGTTAAATGCGCGTGAAATATTTCCTAAATCAATCCTAGGTACAAAAACAACGTTAAGGATTGGTTTAGGAAAAATTTCACACGCCTGTGCAGGGCTGTGAATAATTTCCTAAATTATTCCTACGAAAAGAAAACTGAGAATGTATTTGTGTATATTTAAATTAATGCAGACTATATAAACATTTAGGCGAATATATTCTTTGATATAATTAAATTGATCATTCTACTTATCAATTACCAAAGATAAAACAATGAGCTCATAATAAATTAAAAATTTTAGTTTTAAAGTTTCATGTCGATATTTCATTATGTTAAAATTATGAATTACATATTATTAAAATTTATGAGTTTTGATTAATTATAAACAAATGGTTATTGTTTTATTTGATTTTCTCACTTCAACTGAATACTAATCCAGAATTTGCGAGGTAGACATCGGTGCCACTATGTTTCACTGTTAGTTCTATCAATTGTCGATACCCAGGAATCTTTTTAGATTTTTGTCATTGTTCTGGATTGGTCAAACTTGGCCGCGAAACACATGGTTATTGTTTTATTTGATTTTCTCACTTCAGCTGAATACTAATCCAGAATTTGCGAGGTAGACATCGGTGCCACTATGTTTCACTGTTAGTTCTATCAATTGTCGATACCCAGGAATTTTTTTAGATTTTTGTCATTGTTCTGGATTGGTCAAACTTGGCCGCGAAACACATGGCTATTGTTTTATTTGATTTTCTCACTTCAGCTGAATACTAATCCAGAATTTGCGAGGAAGACATCGGTGCCACTATGTTTCTCTGTTAGTTCTATCAATTGTCGATACCCAGGAATTTTTTTAGATTTTTGTCATTGTTCTGGATTGGTCAAACTTGGCCGCGAAACACATGGTTATTGTTTTATTTGAATTTCTCACTTCAGCTGAATACTAATCCAGAATTTGCGAGGTAGACATCGGTGCCACTATGTTTCTCTGTTAGTTCTATCAATTGTCGATACCTAGGAATTTTTTTTAGATTTTTGTCATTGTTCTGGATTGGTCAAACTTGGCCGTGAAACACATGGTTATTGTTTTATTTGATTTTCTCACTTCAGCTGAATACTAATCCAGAATTTGCGAGGTAGACATCGGTGCCACTATGTTTCACTGTTAGTTCTATCAATTGTCGATACCCAGGAATTTTTTTAGATTTTTGTCATTGTTCTGGATTGGTCAAACTTGGCCGCGAAACACATGGTTATTGTTTTATTTGAATTTCTCACTTCAGCTGAATACTAATCCAGAATTTGCGAGGTAGACTTCGGTGCCACTATGTTTCTCTGTTAGTTCTATCAATTGTCGATACCTAGGAATTTTTTTTAGATTTTTGTCATTGTTCTGGATTGGTCAAACTTGGCCGCGAAACACATGGTTATTGTTTTATTTGATTTTCTCACTTCAGCTGAATACTAATCCAGAATTTGCGAGGTAGACATCGGTGCCACTATGTTTCACTATTAGTTCTATCAATTGTCGATACCCAGGAATTTTTTTAGATTTTTGTCATTGTTCTGGATTGGTCAAACTTGGCCGCGAAACACATGGTTATTGTTTTATTTGAATTTCTCACTTCAGCTGAATACTAATCCAGAATTTGCGAGGTAGACATCGGTGCCACTATGTTTCTCTGTTAGTTCTATCAATTGTCGATACCTAGGAATTTTTTTTAGATTTTTGTCATTGTTCTGGATTGGTCAAACTTGGCCGTGAAACACATGGTTATTGTTTTATTTGATTTTCTCACTTCAGCTGAATACTAATCCAGAATTTGCGAGGTAGACATCGGTGCCACTATGTTTCACTGTTAGTTCTATCAATTGTCGATACCCAGGAATTTTTTTAGATTTTTGTCATTGTTCTGGATTGGTCAAACTTGGCCGCGAAACACATGGTTATTGTTTTATTTGATTTTCTCACTTCAACTGAATACTAATCCAGAATTTGCGAGGTAGACATCGGTGCCACTATGTTTCTCTGTTAGTTCTATCAATTGTCGATACCCAGGAATTTTTTTAGATTTTTGTCATTGTTCTGGATTGGTCAAACTTGGCCGCGAAACACATGGTTATTGTTTTATTTGAATTTCCCACTTCAGCTGAATAATAATCCAGAATTTGCGAGGTAGACATCGGTGCCACTATGTTTCACTGTTAGTTCTATCAATTGTCGATACCCAGGAATTTTTTTAGATTTTTGTCATTGTTCTGGATTGGTCAAACTTGGCCGTGAAACACATGGTTATTGTTTTATTTGATTTTCTCACTTCAACTGAATACTAATCCAGAATTTGCGAGGTAGACATCGGTGCCACTATGTTTCACTGTTAGTTCTATCAATTGTCGATACTCAGGAATTTTTGTAGATTTTTGTCATTGTTCTGAATTGGTCAATTCTGGATTAGTATTAAGTTGAAGTGAGAAAATCAAATAAAACAATAACCATGTGTTTCGCGGCCAAGTTTGACCAATCCAGAACAATGATAAAAATCTAAAAAAATTCCTGGGTATCGACAATTGATAGAACTAACAGTGAAACATAGTGGCACCGATGTCTACCTCGCAAATTCTGGATTAGTATTCAGCTGAAGTGAGAAAATCAAATAAAACAATAACCATGTGTTTCACGGCCAAGTTTGACCAATCCAGAACAATGACAAAAATCTAAAAAAAATTCCTAGGTATCGACAATTGATAGAACTAACAGAGAAACATAGTGGCACCGATGTCTACCTCGCAAATTCTGGATTAGTATTCAGCGGAAGTGAGAAATTCAAATAAAACAATAACCATGTGTTTCGCGGCCAAGTTTGACCAATCCAGAACAATGACAAAAATCTAAAAAAATTCCTGGGTATCGACAATTGATAGAACTAACAGAGAAACATAGTGGCACCGATGTCTACCTCGCAAATTCTGGATTAGTATTCAGTTGAAGTGAGAAAATCAAATAAAACAATAACCATGTGTTTCGCGGCCAAGTTTGACCAATCCAGAACAATGACAAAAATCTAAAAAAATTCCTGGGTATCGACAATTGATAGAACTAACAGAGAAACATAGTGGCACCGATGTCTACCTCGCAAATTCTGGATTAGTATTCAGTTGAAGTGAGAAAATCAAATAAAACAATAACCATGTGTTTCGCGGCCAAGTTTGACCAATCCAGAACAATGGCAAAAATCTAAAAAAATTCCTGGGTATCGACAATTGATAGAACTAACAGAGAAACATAGTGGCACCGATGTCTACCTCGGAAATTCTGGATTAGTATTCAGTTGAAGTGAGAAAATCAAATAAAACAATAACCATGTGTTTCACGGCCAAGTTTGACCAATCCAGAACAATGACAAAAATCTAAAAAAATTCCTGGGTATCGACAATTGATAGAACTAACAGAGAAACATAGTGGCACCGATGTCTACCTCGCAAATTCTGGATTAGTATTCAGTTGAAGTGAGAAAATCAAATAAAACAATAACCATGTGTTTCGCGGCCAAGTTTGACCAATCCAGAACAATGACAAAAATCTAAAAAAATTCCTGGGTATCGACAATTGATAGAACTAACAGAAAAACATAGTGGCACCGATGTCTACCTCGCATATTCTGGATTAGTATTCAGTTGAAGTGAGAAAATCAAATAAAACAATAACCATGTGTTTCGCGGCCCAGTTTGACCAATCCAGAACAATGACAAAAATCTAAAAAAATTCCTGGGTATCGACAATTGATAGAACTAACAGTGAAACATAGTGGCACTGATGTCTACATCGCAAATTCTGGATTAGTATTCAGTTGAAGTGAGAAAATCAAATAAAACAATAACCATGTGTTTCACGGCCAAGTTTGACCAATCCAGAACAATGACAAAAATCTAAAAAAATTCCTGGGTATCGACAATTGATAGAACTAACAGTGAAACATAGTGGCACCGATGTCTACCTCGCAAATTCTGGATTAGTATTCAGTTGAAGTGAGAAAATCAAATAAAACAATAACCATGTGTTTCGCGGCCAAGTTTGACCAATCCAGAACAATGACAAAAATCTAAAAAAATTCCTGGGTATCGACAATTGATAGAACTAACAGAGAAACATAGTGGCACCGATGTCTACCTCGCAAATTCTGGATTAGTATTCAACTGAAGTGAGAAAATCAAATAAAACAATAACCATGTGTTTCGCGGCCAAGTTTGACCAATCCAGAACAATGACAAAAACCTAAAAAAATTCCTGGGTATCGACAATTGATAGAACTAACAGTGAAACATAGTGGCACCGATGTATACCTCGCAAATTCTGGATTAGTATTCAGTTGAAGTGAGAAAATCAAATAAAACAATAACCATGTGTTTCGCGGCCAAGTTTGACCAATCCAGAACAATGACAAAAATCTAAAAAAATTCCTGGGTATCGACAATTGATAGAACTAACAGAAAAACATAGTGGCACCGATGTCTACCTCGTAAATTCTGGATTAGTATTCAGTTGAAGTGAGGAAATCAAAT
The DNA here is from genome assembly GCA_951394425.1 of Tipula unca. Lineage (NCBI taxonomy): Eukaryota > Metazoa > Arthropoda > Insecta > Diptera > Tipulidae > Tipula > Tipula unca. Next base: position 103,288,892 of record OX596381.1, read on the forward strand.
AAAACAATAACCATGTGTTTCGCGGCCAAGTTTGACCAATCCAGAACAATGACAAAAATCTAAAAAAATTCCTGGGTATCGACAATTGATAGAACTAACAGTGAAACATAGTGGCACCGATGTCTACCTCGCAAATTCTGGATTAGTATTCAGTTGAAGTGAGAAAATCAAATAAAACAATAACCATGTGTTTCGCGGCCAAGTTTGACCAATCCAGAACAATGACAAAAATCTAAAAAAATTCCTGGGTATCGACAATTGATAGAACTAACAGTGAAACATAGTGGCACTGATGTCTACCTCGCAAATTCTGGATTAGTATTCAGTTGAAGTGAGAAAATCAAATAAAACAATAACCATGTGTTTCGCGGCCAAGTTTGACCAATCCAGAACAATGACAAAAATCTAAAAAAATTCCTGGGTATCGACAATTGATAGAACTAACAGAGAAACATAGTGGCACCGATGTCTACCTCGCAAATTCTGGATTAGTATTCAGTTGAAGTGAGAAAATCAAATAAAACAATAACCATGTGTTTCGCGGCGAAGTTTGACCAATCCAGAACAATGACAAAAATCTAAAAAATTCCTGGGTATCGACAATTGATAGAACTAACAGAGAAACATAGTGGCACCGATGTCTACCTAGCAAATTCTGGATTAGTATTCAGTTGAAGTGAGAAAATCAAATAAAACAATAACCATGTGTTTCGCGGCCAAGTTTGACCAATCCAGAACAATGACAAAAATCTAAAAAAATTCCTGGGTATCGACAATTGATAGAACTAACAGAGAAACATAGTGGCACCGATGTCTACCTCGCAAATTCTGGATTAGTATTCAACTGAAGTGAGAAAATCAAATAAAACAATAGCCATGTGTTTCGCGGCCAAGTTTGACCAATCCAGAACAATGACAAAAATCTAAAAAAATTCCTGGGTATCGACAATTGATAGAACTAACAGTGAAACATAGTGGCACCGATGTCTACCTCGCAAATTCTGGATTAGTATTCAGTTGAAGTGAGAAAATCAAATAAAACAATAACCATGTGTTTCGCGGCCAAGTTTGACCAATCCAGAACAATGACAAAAATCTAAAAAAATTCCTGGGTATCGACAATTGATAGAACTAACAGAAAAACATAGTGGCACCGATGTCTACCTCGCATATTCTGGATTAGTATTCAGTTGAAGTGAGAAAATCAAATAAAACAATAACCATGTGTTTCACGGCCAAGTTTGACCAATCCAGAACAATGACAAAAATCTAAAAAAATTCCTGGGTATCGACAATTGATAGAACTAACAGAGAAACATAGTGGCACCGATGTCTACCTCGCAAATTCTGGATTAGTATTCAGTTGAAGTGAGAAAATCAAATAAAACAATAACCATGTGTTTCGCGGCCAAGTTTGACCAATCCAGAACAATGACAAAAATCTAAAAAAATTCCTGGGTATCGACAATTGATAGAACTAACAGAGAAACATAGTGGCACCGATGTCTACCTCGCAAATTCTGGATTAGTATTCAGTTGAAGTGAGGAAATCAAATAAAACAATAACCATGTGTTTCGCGGCCAAGTTTGACCAATCCAGAACAATGACAAAAATCTAAAAAAATGCCTGGGTATCGACAATTGATAGAACTAACAGAGAAACATAGTGGCACCGATGTCTACCTCGCAAATTCTGGATTAGTATTCAGTTGAAGTGAGAAAATCAAATAAAACAATAACCATGTGTTTCGCGGCCAAGTTTGACCAATTCAGAACAATGACAAAAATCTAAAAAAATTCCTGGGTATCGACAATTGATAGAACTAACAGAGAAACATAGTGGCACCGATGTCTACCTCGCAAATTCTGGATTAGTATTCAGTTGAAGTGAGAAAATCAAATAAAACAATAACCATGTGTTTCGCGGCCAAGTTTGACCAATCCAGAACAATGACAAAAATCTAAAAAAATTCCTGGGTATCGACAATTGATAGAACTAACAGAGAAACATAGTGGCACCGATGTCTACCTCGCAAATTCTGGATTAGTATTCAGTTGAAGTGAGAAAATCAAATAAAACAATAACCATGTGTTTCGCGGCCAAGTTTGACCAATCCAGAACAATGACAAAAATCTAAAAAGATTCCTGGGTATCGACAATTGATAGAACTAACATTGAAACATAGTGGCACCGATGTCTACCTCGCAAATTCTGGATTAGTATTCAGTTGAAGTGAGAAAATCAAATAAAACAATAACCATTTGTTTATAATTAATCAAAACTCATAAATTTTAATAATATGTAATTCATAATTTTAACATAATGAAATATCGACATGAAACTTTAAAACTAAAATTTTTAATTTATTATGAGCTCATTGTTTTATCTTTGGTAATTTATAAGTAGAATGATCAATTTAATTATATCAAAGAATATATTCGCCTAAATGTTTATATAGTCTGCATTAATTTAAATATACACAAATACATTCACAGTTTTTTTTACTTAGGAATAAGTTAAGAAATTTTTCACAGCCGTAATGTTAAACATTTCTAATCACACCAGACACCATATTTCTAATACATAAACTAAACAGAATAACAAATCATCATTAAAACATGCGTATTAAATACTTAGAATATAATTATTTTAGAATTTATTAAAACAAATTAAAAACAAAAGGAAATTAATTTTAATTTGAAATGAAAAATAAAAGTATACAGCAACCAAACAACATTAATTCAAAACAAACCCCATCTATTTAATATTTACTGTAACCAAATATTAACTGTTTTAATTTACGCAGGAAAATGGAAGAAAAACACATGAAAACAAAAAATTAAAATAAATACCAGCCGGTTGTATCAGCTTTTATTTATTTATTTTAACAAATTATTTTTTTTTTCATTTGTAATGTTTTCCATTTTAATTTTCCGGTGAGCTTTATTTTTATTTTAAAACTTTTGTTTTGTTTGTCTGTACTGTACGGTTCGAACCAAATAAGGTTTGGTTTAGGTCTTATATAAAATTTGTATCGCAGGTATTATGTTTCTTTAGGACATATAAGTGTTTAATTATTTGCCTACAGAAATTACTAAATCTGGTCGGCTTAATATTTACGTTTTATTTGAATTAGTTTTACGTTTTTTTTTACAGTACACACTGTTACTTCTATTAGCTGATTAGTGATCAAATTTCGTCAGTAGTTTCAAGATAACGTATTAATGTTTTTAAATCCCGACTTTAGAATATATGAATGCTTGGTGAATAAAAATATCTTAGTACATTTTTCCTCTTCGAATTTGACCTTTATTGCGCACATGTATAAAACAATTATGTAGGACTATGCATCAATATCTTCATTTTAATTCGTCTAAATTTAGGTTTATTAAATGATCATGCATGACAATCTATCACAAAAATATTACGATTGACCATACGAGATGGTATCAATTTATGTGTAAAAAGAGATTTGTTGAAGTTAAATTACAGTTCCAAATGATTAGCAACAATCGCGGCAATTACTTCTTTCTGTAATAAACATAATCGGCTTATAATTTATATACAATACCACCTTTAAGAATTTCTATCATAATTTTTAACTTTCGATATTCGCACTATTTTGACTAATTATTCATTTTACAAGATATACACTAACCTCTCCTTAGTTTTTTTTTATACAGTAGGTATGTACTTCTTCTGTAAGTATGTATATTTAAATTAATCATAGGTCTTATGGTACTATTTTAAAATATTTATAAATTAAGTTGGAGCTTATTAAAATTCTGTTTAATCTTTAAATATTTATAAATTTGTGTTGTAAACATAGAAACTTTGAAAGATTTTATTTAACTAGCAAAATTTATTAAATATATATATATATATTTATTTTATATATCTACATACATTTTTTCGGAAAACATAAAGTTGATTTTATGCTCTTACTTCTGCTCTTAGTTATGCTTAGCCTCTTATGACGCTAAATTTCTTTGAATAAAAAACAATAAACATGTAAGCTACTTGCATTGTTTTAATTTTTATTTTACTTTTAATAAAAAAAAACTGTAAATACAATGTAGATAAAAGTTTAGTGCATTGTTGTTTATAAAATCAAATAGTTAAAAGATTTATAACATTTTGCCGCACAAATTTCCATCTACCATCCAAAACATATAGGTATATACATATGTTTTATGTTAAAAAAAAATGTAACAAAGAGTGCGCGACAGGAGGAGAAAACGACTCGTTTCTAATTCATTTGGATTAAAAACTTTCTTAATTTCTATATTTTTGTTTTGTTTGTAACGTTTATTTTTATTTTCTGTTATAAATTAAAAGGTTTTTTATTTAGGTGAATAGCAAAAATAAATTGTGTTCTGTATATGTATGAATGTTCATAATCTCACGACTCTTTACTTAATATTTATCAACAATAGACAATGGAAAAATACTCCGACCGAAAAATGGTCCCCAGCCAAAATTTTTTCACCGTTACGTTTTTTTATTTACCATTGGCGGGGTGCCAAAGGATGTACCAACGGAAAAGTAACATAATGAAAATGATAAAATGTAGATTAATAAATCAAGCTTTCCAAATAGCTTCGGTTATAACACTTATAACACTTTCTATTACAATTTCAAATTACCTGATGCGTTCTATCAATTAAAAAGCCAATTATGCATGTGGTGCGGTGCGGAGCGAAGTGAAACTTGCAATTATAAAATATACTAATTTCATATGCTACAATTAATTACGAGTATGTGGACACAGGCGGGGCGTGCACGAAAATTAATTTAATTATATTTATTTTCGCACCGCATGTCAAATTGATGATAACTTCTATACTAACTGATTTTCAGAACAATCTAATGCCAAAAATTCATAGTGATTAACAACTATTAAGGTAAATTTCTTGCATGCCTTTCCGCATGTGTAATTGTAAAACCATTCAGACTCGCGAGTCAAAAAACTAAATTTTGCTTTAAAAAGAATTAAATCGGTGAACGTAATCGAACATCGATTTATAAAAAACATTAGGGTTCACTAAGTAATTTTATGTAAATAAAAAACTTCATTAATATTGGATAACATTTGCTTTAATTAACTATTTTCCGTCAAAAATATACAAAATGTACAAGGGTACATGTTGATCTCAGATTTCAAGCGGATTGAAATTTCATTAGATCAAACAGATCTGGCGCAGTTTACTAAATTTAGCTCTCTCGAAAGTGGAAATGTTTGGTATTACCGGGATCCGATATCTTTGATCTATGATCCTAGTTGGGAATTATAAATAAAATTATAATAAATAAATGCCTATAGCAAAGTGTACTAAATTGTGTGTTCGTGTTCGATTTTAGATGGCCGTTTCTCATATTTCTATTATTTACTACTGATAGCTAGTATCAAAATATTTGAGGTATTACATTGTTTTTTTTTTAATTTAAACTGTGACAGTGTACTTATAACAGTTAAATTAGATATTTACGAACATTTCTGAATTCGTTTTAATTATTAGCTAATTTCATTTTGAGTGGTGTAAACCCGAATATGGTGGATAGTATGTATTATACTTTTTGCTATTATACTATCCACGGTGTAAATCCAGTATACATAATATATTATGCTTCTCGTGTAAACATAAATTATTTCATTAATAGAAAATGTGCAATATATTTAAAATCACCATTTTTTCGACCTGTTGTTTTGTTATACTAAATTATTTATATAAAATCGATTGAAAATATACATATTATGTTAATAATTAATAATAAGCTAATTTATGTTAAATACAAATCTTAACTAGCTTACATTGTTGCGCCGCCATTGGTTACGTTTATTGTTTAGTATAGTGTTATGATGGTATTGTTGCTTTATTATCGTCTTTCCAAACTGTAATAGTTTTGGTGAGATATCAGACATGAAGCTTATAAAAGCTTTATACTTTTTGTGTACGTTATTACAGCTTTTATTTTCTTTCGTTGCGGAAAAAATGAAAATCTGTCTAAAATGTGATTTTTATTTTTATATTTTTATGTTGGATTTTTTAGAATAAAAACATTACAATTGCCACAAAGTGGTTTTTTATTGTTCGAAAAATAATAATCACAACATGTAGTTTCATTTCAACTCAAGTAAGCGTGTTTACATTAGAAGTCAACGTTTACATTAGAAGTCATGTTACGAAAAAAGGTCTTTTTATGTCGTGTTATATATTATGACTGATATGGTTAATTATAAACAACTCTGTGGACTAATCGAAAAATGAATTAATTTGAACTTGTAGTGAAACACTTTTATGTGATAATTACCTATATTAATGCGAACTAAGAAATGTAATAAGGAGACTCCGGAATACTGCATAATCGGTATTAATCTCATAATCTCAAAATTCGTTAAATTATTATCAAACCATTGTTATGTATATGCAGTTACCAAATACTAAAATGGGCCGATGCATTTCCGCACCGCCCCACATAACGCTTCCAAATTTTGGTTTTATAAATTGATGATAACTTCTTCCGATATTAAATTAATTTGTAGAGTAAATCATGTACTTAGTCGACAGAACATTCAGATGACGAACTAATCAAATCATTCAGTTATGGCGGTATTAAACAGTGAGTTTAAAGTTAAATCATCATGTTTAAATTTAAATTTCCTTAACTACAATTTTATTAACTACTTAATAATTTTTAGGATATTTGCATACGAAATATAAACAAAGATCCTATAATTCGCGAAAATCAATCATGCTAGTATTTACCAATATAGTATGTAATTAAATTGAAATTATCCCTCTTAAAGCACACTACTTTCTAAACACTCCTGCGTTCTGCAATAATATATTAGGAAATATAATAAATAAACAATATGATAAGACAAGTTAATTTAAAAAACCTGAACGTATCTTATCTATAACCCATAAGTTGACTACAATATATTATACCCACAAAGAACAAATATTCGTATAGTATATTATTAATCTTATATTACATTAAAATAAAGAAAATTTCCTCCACTAGAATGAGGAAATTTGTGCATTATAAAGATTTGTGAGATTTGGAAATTTGTGCATTTTATAAGAAAATCTATTTTTCTACAACCCACTATAAAAAGATATGTATATATACGTATATATATATATATATATATATATATATATATATATATATATATATATATATATATATATATATATATATATACATATATATATATATATATATATATATATACATATATATATATATATATATATATATATATATATATATATATATATATATATATATATATATATATATATATATATATATATATATATATGTATATATATATATAATATATATATATATATATATATATATATATATATATATATGAGTTCCAGTTAATGTGGTGTTTTGTTAATTGAAGGTTTAAATACTTTAAGATATAATAAAATAAATTTTAAAATTTTTACTTTATAAAATCGAAGTTTTTCACTTTTATTTTAAATTTACAAAATTTAGTGTTGATGTTGCTTCAACTTTAATATAAAATATACAATAATTAACAATAAATTTTGAGTTAATGTATTCCAAACATTGGTTTAAAGTAGGCTACTTTAAAACATTAGAATAAAACAAGAATAAAACATTAAAAATTTAGTTGTTCTAAAGTTGTATGAAGTTTGTTTTGAACTATTAATTGCTTCAAATCAAACAGTTTGTACATTAAAACGAAGATGTATTATATGTATTTGAAGTAAATTAAAACGCGTTTCATTTTTAAAATATAAATAATGTTTATTCCTTATTTTTATCAATAATTTTATTTTCAAATAAATACATATGTACATTTAAATTTTATGTTGATAATTTTTTTTTAATTTTATTCATTTATCATGTTATGAATCATATTCAATTTTAGAAAAACTTATATCTAATATATATTTCAAATATATAAAACATCTTAAAATTAATAAATAAAGTTAAGATAAATGAAAAAATATATGTTTTTGTATCTATTAATAATTCATATTTGATTTCAAAATTGTACACTTAGAAAGTTAGGTTTGCTAATGATTAATAAGGGATGTTAAATTTGCTGATTTAATATCATATTCTGTTTTAATATTAAAGAAATAACGTTGAATGAAATTCTAAGGTAGCTCCCATGCTTTCGGGTAATTAAATTCAAATATTTGAAATATTTTAAAACATATATCTAAACTACCCAATAATGATGGTAACTTATACAATGTACCGTCGAAATAAACGAAGAAGTTTTTTAAAAAAGAGGATATCGGAAATGTAACAGTAAAATTGAGCAAAGTAGTTTAAAGTAGTTTTCACTTAAAATTGAAAATGCAATTTTATTTTATAACTTTTGCATTGTTAAGTTAAAAGTATTGCATCAAAACTAAGGCTTTGACCTTATTTTCCGTGTATTTAATATTTTCAACATAGTTTCAATGATCTTAACCGTTTAATTTAAAAGTTTAAAATAATTATGTATTAATATTAAATTAAAAGCGATCCCCTTTAATTTCAAATTGCAGTTTTTTTCTGAATGAAAAATCCCTAGTGATGAAACATCTAATTGCTTGGTTTTATTTGTTTATTTGAAATTTAACGTTTTTCGTTTATTATTCAAATTTGTTAGTTCACAATAGCCGCATTTCATGACACCAAGTGATCCGGATCAGATTACATTTTTCATGCAAACCAAAGACACATTTTGATCCAAAATTGTTTTTGGATCAAAATGTGTGTTTGGTTTGCATGCGAAAAATGTGATCTGATTCGGATCAATTAAGTGTCGTTAAATGCGGCTATAGTTTAGTTGTTATATTTTCAGGTTTATAAAAGCTGCGTCGTAGAACAACTATAGTGTTTCACTCATCGAAAATCATTTTTGGAAGCACGTGAACATTCGCCTCGGATTAGGATTCGCCTCGGTTGGTAAATTGTTCTATCGCTTCAAAAAATGCTACTTTCGTCACTTGTATATTTATATGTACTATTAAACTGTTGCTTAAAATTGTGACTTTGAATGTTTCAAAGAACGTTTACGTGTAAAGTATTCGACTTACATAAAAGGTATGCATATTTATATATATATATATATATATATATATATATATATATATATATATATATATATATGAAATTTCCTATAATAGGATATGGCTTCCTCTCAGTAGAGTTTATTTTAATCAGTCAAGGAATAGCCTGCTTTCGTTCCAGTTGGCCATTTTCCAGGAAAATCAATTTAGAATACCATTTCCATCCCACATTTTAAACATCCTGTTCTATTTTAAAAATCCTATTTCATATCATGGACAATTTCGTACCTCATCCTCATTTGTAATATCCTATATTTTATTTTTTCAAACCCTTTTATAAAATACCATGTACATATTTTGACCGGGACCCCTAGATACACGGTATTTAGTAGAATTTTATATAACTTTTATGCATCGAACTGTCAAATTTTTTAATAAGTGCATTTTTATATGTGACTGTGACAACTCACAATATCGGTATAAAATATTTGTAAATTAAATTTTTAATTTTCTCGCTTATTAGATAGAATTTTTAGAAAATCATCGCTAACTAATATATTGGTGGACATATGTATGTGTACAACTTTTACAGATTAGGAAACAAATTGAATTATTTGGTGCAAATGGTTTTCTTCAGAAATTTATCAATTATCAACCAACAAAAATTAAGATTAGTGATGTCCGATTCATTTTTTGAGCAAAATTTTTTATGTTGAACGAATTTATTACTCGCTATAAATACTATTAAAAAAACAATAAAGAATTCTAGGAGGTTGAAAGTTTTTTGTTTGTGTACGGAATTTATTATCATGTCTATTGAAGTGTAAACGTAAACAATGAAAATAGTCTACTGCATTTATGTTCATCTTTAAATGCATAAAACAAATTTTTGTTATATTTGTCCTTTTATTTTTAGTATCGATTTGGCATAGTTTAATAAACATCTTTCTTAAAAAACATTTTTGATTTAATTATAGGTTGTAAATAACTCGACAAGGTTGGTGGTAAACCAAATACACGCATTTACCTTCCCAAAAAAGATTGCACAAAAAAGCAAGATAAGCCCTTTGTTCTAGCAAAATCAAAAAGCCACAAAATATCGATGAAACAGCACTTACGTTTTTTTCGAAAATGAGCTTTATGTTCTCGCAGAGAACACTTTGAATCAATAATTATTCTGGGAACCATAACGTGTTGAAACGTATTAGGTGAGTGGGGCTATTAATGGTAATTAAAGGATGGAACTGTTTATGTAGTACCTGTTTATGTGAAAATGAAATTGTACTCTTTGTGTTTTGTTTGATGACGAAAAAGAGTAAGAACGTTTACTCTGATTTTTTTGATTGTATAATAGTTTACAATTTTATCAGTAAATCAGTAAGTAAAATTTAACGAATTATTAACAAAATGTAAATTCTTTTATAAATTCAATTTGTGAATGGAAAAGATAATCAGTACACTTTTAATATGGAGAAACTAGATCATTTAATTAAAAGGAGCCACTCCAGGTATAACAAAAAAAATGGTATAGCAAAATTACTTAAATCATTATGGTACAGTTTTTTACGCATCTATTCCCAAACGTAATGCATGAGAAATTTTCATATCTTGAATCTACCTCACAATCATTAATGAAATCTAAAAAAAACTAAGACTATAAAACAATTTCAATTGTTGATCCAAGAAGAATATTATCGTAAAAAACTTTTTTTTATTTCTTTAATTTCTTTTAAGATTTGTGGAAAATAATTATCATTAGAATAATTTTCATTTTTTTTTTCTTTTGTGTGTAGATAGCAACATAAAGCTTTTTATACTCAGTTTCTACCTTTTTGTGTTAAATGATTACAATCCCAAACGCATAAAAATTAAAACAAAACGGAAAAGTGGAAAAAGGACATCTGGGAAATTTAATTTTAATTGTTAATTTTTTATATATTTTTTAAATTAAAATTAAGGATATTCAGATAAAATTCTATTGTTTTTATTTTTAGAAGATGAATAATCGCGTTTAATTACCAGATCCTTTTGACTATGGTATATACTCGTACATTACGTTTCATCTTATTGTTTTTTTTAACAAAATCCTATATTTTATGCATTTAAATTAAAAAAAGGATTAAAATCTTATATAATCTCTTCATTATACCATTACAAAATTATAAATTATGTATAGCATATGTATATATACATATATGTTTTATGCCGATATATGTAAATCTAGAATTTTAATAATATTTTGTATGTGCTAGATTACATACGAGTAGTACAGAGTATAATGGAATAAAAGAACGAATTATGGTTTTTAGGGTCGCCCTCTCGCGCTCAAAATCATATAATCATTTAAAGCACCATATGATTTTTTTAAGTGTTATGTGGCTTTACATATTTGGTTTATGAGTGAATCTCTACATTGCGAGAAATTTATGAAATGTGGTGATACGAGTAGCTTTGGTTAACGAGTTGGAAAAAATATTTCGTCATGGTTATTATACATTTAATTTTTATTCTGTTATTTGAGATTAAATGAACTTTGCTATAAGAATATTTAATGTCAGATATAAAAGTACAAGTAATTTAACGTTACTTTTGATTTTGTTGGTAAAGGTTGTAGGTAAAATCACAATTTTTTACGATTCAGTGAGAACATTAATTATATTATTAGTTGGTTAAATTGGATTTCATATATAACTACATAGTAGGGTAATCAGAATTTGGTATTCTTATTTCTTTGTATTTTGTATTAATAATAGTCATATTTTTAAAATGTTTAATACATTTAATTAAACTTATAGGCAATCGTATCATTTCATTTACGTATATTGTAAAGCATTTAAAGCACGTAATTAATTATAATATATTGTTTAGTTTCTGATTTTGATAAAGTTTGTGAATGGTTTCCAGCTTTCCTATTTCGTTAGATATAAATCAACCAATTAAAAGTGGTTAATGGTTTTTGTTTTGTTAAGACCAAGCCAGCGCATTTTTCGAAGTTTTAAATGTATTGTTTTTATAACTTCAATGTTATCAAATACTGTAGTAATAATAGTCCATAACGAAATAACTAAAATATACAAATTCCTTAACGTTACGTTTGTACTCGTAACAAAATTTTAAAATGTTTAAAATTTATAATACTATTTTCAAATACTAGTTAAGTTATTCTGTTTTTCCGTTACGTTATACGTAACATTTTTCACCACTGAAAATAATTTCAAACAGCCTTAGGCATACTAAAAATTCAAACATTTTGTAATTAATTATTTAAGTTATTTGAGGTTACTTAGTAGTTAATAGTGTTAAATATAGATACTTTTGATTTTGTCTATTTTTCTAACCACAATTATAATCTGCTGCTTGCTAACACACTTATTTTAATTTATTGGACTCTGATTCGATCAATTCGGACGGCTAATCCTGTTTTGTAACTTATTGTTGTGGGAACCAGAATTGCGTGCACCAAAAGTGAAGCTAGGTAGTATTGAGAGTGTACAGAAAAATATTAAAATTAATTTAAACATAAATAACTTACCATCATTTGAACAGTTAGTCAAAATTTCTAAATTGTTTACGCTCATAGAGCCATTTTAAATCATTCTTCAATATTTTAATAATTTATAGTGAAAATTCATTTCATTTGAAAAATTGACTATAATACTGTAATAATATACATCGACAAATACACACAGTTATTTTCGATAAAATGTTATTTATCATGCTAGTCCAATTTGCTGACGTAAAATAGGCCATTCATTTAAATTATCAATATTGGGATTACATCGTAGATCTGATTAGATAGCTGCTGAAATAGACGAAACTGTAATGAACCTCTAAGTCAAATGCATTGAACAGCAAATTCTTCTACCAAAGAAAAGGTAACTAAAAGAATTACATTTCCAATGCCAAAAACTACTAAAAATGGAAGAGAATACCTATTTGAAATAGTTCTATTAAATTAAAAAAATTGGTCTATAGGAATAATTTATATATGTAAATAGATCTAATCATGATTATAAAGATTATTTAATCCAAATTATGAGAATATGTATTTAGGTTAATCTTAATTCCCATACACACCATTCATTATAAAAAATATCTTTACAGTACAACACAAAACTAAATAATAACAACTAACACTGTATACATATAAATCCACTATAAGCATAAATCCAAAAAGTAACCTTATCATCCTCTTCCATTTATATATAAAATATACACACATATAAAACAAATAACAAAATATAACTATATATGCATACTCGTATATAATCATAATCAGTAACTAAATTTATAACTTTCGGTGATATCCCAAACCATTTTTTGAATATTATTAAATATAATCTGAAACTAGAATTTCCTATGGGATAAATATTTAAATTAAATTTTAATTGAATTATAATTTATTCCAAAACAGAAAAAACATATAAAATTATAAAAAAAAAAATTAATATTTCTAATTTACTTTTAATTTATGGAAAATTTTATTACCATCATAGAAAACAATCTTCTTTCTAAACCCCTTTCACGCAATATACATATTATGTATATACTTGTACACTATGTATTATGTATAAGACAGACTTTCTGTATATACAAAGAACAGAAGAGTATTATACAAAACCGCAAAAATAATAACATTAAGCTTTCTTGGTATTTACATTTGAAGCTAATTTGCTTAGATGAAAAAAATTGATTTGTTTTAATTATAGAATTTGTTTGAATTGTAATTGTTTGTTTTTACTTATTACTTTAGAATATAATGTA